>JAKJMR010017182.1:318779-347094 GCA_024449315.1 Daboia siamensis
TTGTTGTTGTTGTTGTTGTTGTTGTTGTTGTTGTTGTTGTTGTTGTTATTATTATTATTATTATTATTATTATTATTATTATCAGAAAGATAAAAAAGGATCTTTTAAAATTACTCCAAGCCACACTAGATTGCCAAAATCTTTTTTTTTACTTGAAAGATGACTTGGAATTGAGAGATGTCTGGAGAGAACGAAATTTGGAAGAAAAGGACTTTACTTTTTTTTCTGATAGACATCAATCTTTTTTGAGGATTGATTTTGTATTAACTACTAATGATTTCTTTTCTAGGATTAAGAAGATTAAGATATTCCCAAGAACTGTATCAGATCATAGTCCAGTTTGGATGGAATTGGACTAGGGGAAGGGGGATAGAAGATCATGGAGGTTAAATGAAAATTTATTTAGATATGAAGAAAATGTGGTAGAATGTAAAAAGCATATGTGAGAATTTTTTATTATGAATATGAATAAGGGTACTCCCATTGAAATGATCTGGTATGAATGTAAAGCTTATATGAGAGGAGTGTTAATATATTTGAATAATAAACAAAGATATAGATTGGAATATAAGCGTAAAGAAATAGTGGAGGAAATAAAGTTGAAAGAGAAAGCTCTTATTTTGAACCCATTTGATAAGAGGTTGAAAGAAGTAATTAATTTGTTAAGAGGACAGTTTGATATGTTAACGGCAGATCAAGTAGCAACTAATTTACGATATGCCAAACATAATACTTTTAACAATGCTAATAAGCCGGGTAGGTGGTTAGCTTATTTATTAAGGAAAAAACAAAGATCACATAATATTGATAAGATAGAATATAAGGGTAAAGAGGTGTTTCAGCAAAATCTTATTAAAAAAGCTTTTGTTGAATTTTATTCTAAATTATGTGGTAGGGATATAAAGCAAGGTTTAGATATGGATAGTTATTTACAAGATGTGAATATCCCAATACTTACACAAGAGCAACGGGAAGGGATGAATCAACTGATAACTGCTGAAGAAATTATTTTAGTAATTAAACAATTAAAAGTGGGTAAAGCACCTAGTACAGATGGTTTAACAGCTATTTATTATAAAAATTTACAATCAGAAATGGTGGAGACTTTAAAAGAATTATTTAGAACAATACAATCTGGAGAAGTGCCTCCATCATGGAAAACAGCATTTATAATGTTGATTCTGAAGGAAGATCAAGATCTTGTTCAACTTAAAAATTATAGGCCTATATCACTTTTAACTAATGATTATAAAATATTTGCAAAGATTTTAGCAAATAGATTAATGGGGGTTATGCAGCAAATGATTTACTCTGATCAAACAGGATTTATAAGTGGTAGGCAAATGAAAAATAATGTGAGACATATTGTAAATTTATTAGAATTATTTGGAAAGAAATAATCAAGTTCCTGCAGTGCTGATTTTTTTGGATGCTGAAAAAGTGTTTGATCAATTGAATTGACAATTTTTATTTAAAGTTTTGGAGAAGATGGAATTTGGTGATAAGTTTTTACAACCTATTAGGGCAATATATCAAAAACAACAGCTCAAATAATAATCAATGGTAGTTTAACAGAAGCTTGTAAAATTGAAAAGGGTACAAGATAGGGTTGTCCGCTGTCGCCATTATTGTTTGTTTTAACATTGGAAATACTGTTGATCAAGATACGTGATTCAAAGAAAATAAAGGGAATTAAAATTAAAGATCAAGATTATAGATTGAAAGTGTTTGCAGAGGACTTGGTCATTAAATTAAGCCAACCAACTCAATCGGTTGTAGATTTAATGGAAATAAATTTACAGTATGGACAAGTTTCTGGATTTAAGGTAAACAGGCAAAAAACTAAAATATTGTCTAAAAATATGACTAAAGAGCAAAAGGAAGTTTTAGGAAAACTAACGGGATTTGAAATAGTTAAGAAGATTAAATACTTGGGGGTATATCTTTCAGCTTCAAATGTGAAATTATATAAAAATGATTATGAATTGTTATGGTTAAAAATACAAAAAGAACTAGATAGTTGGAAAAAATTACAATTGTCCTTATTGGGAACAATTGTAGCTGTGAAAATGAATGTTTTACCTAAATTCTTATTCTTGTTTCAAATGATACCTATTCTTAAAAAAGACTCAAATTTGGAGGAATGGCAGAGAGGTATTAATAAATTTATTTGGGCAGGGAAGGGACTGAAACTTAAGATAATGCAAGATGTACGTGAAAGAGGTGGTCTTAAAATGCCCAATTTTAAATTATACTATGAGGCTGCAGCATTATCATCAATTAGTAATTGGTTTAACTTAACACAAGGGAGATTAGTGAATATTGAAGGATATGATTTGTTATATGGTTGGCATGCTTATTTATTGTATGACAAAAAAGTGGATAATGTTTTTAAGACACATATATTAAGATATGCCCTGTTGCGAATTTGGAAAACATATCGTTATAAGTTGAATTTTAAAATTCCAATTTTGGCAATACCTAAACATGTGATAGAAAATATAAATGTGATTACATATAAAGAAATTCTTAGATTGGAAAGAAATGTATGGCAATTAAAGCCATTTAATATTTTAAAAGAAGAAAAGATAGTACAAACTTGGTTTCAGTATGGGCAGTTACAAGCTAGATGGAAACAGGATCAGAAAATTGGTATTTCCATAGTAGATGAAAATTTGGTTAAACAAATTAGAGATCAAAGTCCTGCACATATAAGAAGGATATATAATGCATTGATAGAAATAGACTCAGAAACGGAACTTGTTAAAGATTGTATGATAAAATGGGCCTGGAATATTCAAGAATCAATAACGATGGATACTTGGGAAACAATCTGGGTCAGAAATGCAAAATTTACACAGGCACAAAATTTAAGAGAGAATTTTTATAAGATGTTTTATAGATGGCATTTAGATCCTAAGAAATTGGCATGTATATTTAAGAAAAAGGTAAAATTTTCTCCACAATTATTTTTGCTGGGTATTACTATAGACTGTACTGCTATAGAAACTAAATTGATGTTGAATTTAATAATGGCAGCAAGACTTTTTGTAGCACAATATTGGAAGAAGGAGGATTTGCCTACTATAGAAGAATGGACTTTAAAAGTTTCAAACCTGGCAGAAATGGCAAAAATTTCAGCATATTTGAAAGACCATTCGCAACAAAGATATATCTTGGAATGGAGAAGATGGATTGATTACATTCAGAATAAATATGGGACTAAAAATTTTCATTTAGCATTTGAATAAGTATTAGATTTATAAGATTTATTATTATTTAGTTATTTTTAAGGAGAGTTAAAGTGCGATAGGATTTAAAGTGTTATTATAGTTAGTTAGCATATTATAGTTTAAGATTGTTAGGGTCAATACCCTGTATTATGCTCTGGGAAGTCGGGGGGAGGGGGAGGGATTTCTCAAATCCTGTCTATTATGCTTTCCATCTCCTATTTCTTTGTAAAAGTTGCTACTTGGGAAACTTTGTCTCCAAAAGTCCTTCTTTCTTAAGATGTGGGTTTAAATGGGTTTTGACATTAGACAAGATCTGCATTAAGAGTCAACCTGGAAGGAAGAACCCTACTGGGGGACTTTGCAAAAAATAAAATGTCTAGCAATGAGGCAGGGAAACCTCATGGAAAAGGAGTTTTTCCCCCGATCAAAATCACCAACTATCAGGAGCTGAAGTGTCATATTCTCCCGGGGAAGAGGTGGTGGAGATGTGCAATCCCAAACTGCGGTGGTCAATGGGTGTTGGAAGGAAAAGCAAGTAGGAAAAGGAATCAAGGAAGGTGACCCTGAGACAGGGCAGACACCAACCTGAATGGAAGCAAGAGATGGACAATTCCCTTAATGTCAGCAGAGAGGACAGGAGTTATGCACCACATGCAGACTGGATCCTAGACAAAACTATTGATCAGGTGAAAAAAAAAACCTTGGCTCTCCAAGGGAGGATAAACCTGAGTGCCACAGCCGCACCAGCACCTGGACCTGCAACTGGAGAGACAGCGGGGGGGATCCAGAACTGGTAGCACCAGGGATGTCCACTGAACCTGGAGCTACCACCTCAGCAGCACCCACCTCCCACTGACCCACAGAGGGGGATCAGGATGGGAGGCAATACTGCCAGCAGTGAAGGCACTGATCCATTCAAAGATTCCCACCTCTGGAAGCAAAATTCAGGGGGGAGCTGCCATGCTTGGGGTTTTTCCTAATTCAAGTCCTCAGTTATATGAAAGAATATGGATGGGACATCCCCAGTGACAAACCCCACATCTGCATCATGCAATCGGCCCTGGATGGACCAGCCACAGATTAGGTGGTGAACCTGCATGACTCCAATGCCCCAGAACTCAATGACTTCAACCAGTTCATGTCATCCTTGAGGAGGCAATTTGAAGATCCCTTGGCTGATCGTAAGCCACAGGAGAGAGTCAAAATGGTGAGGCAGGGCAGACGGCTGGTGGCTGAATATGCACAAGAATTCTGGGCCATTGCCAACAAGCTGAACTGGCCATAAGACATCTTTCTTAGCCATTTCAAAGAAGGGCTAATCTACAACCTGTATGATGCTTGACTGCCTCAAGGAAACCCACATCACCTTGATGACTGCTGCGTCCTGGCAGAGGAGGCGGAGATAGACCTACTGAAGAGGCACCACCAATGAAAACCATGGGCCTGCCCACCTTCAAAGCAGACATGCAAGCCAGAGAAACCACTGGCTACAACTAAGAAATCAACGGGCTGTTTCAAATGCGGGAGAGAGGGCCACCAGAGATTGCTGCTCAAAAGCCCCTCAGTACAAATCAGACCCATCACCAGTTAGGAAATTAGGGAAGTACCCAGCCAAACCAAAAGTACCCACCATGAGAGGGACAGAGGCTGTAGAATCCCAAACCCCTGACAAAGAATGGGAGAGAACTCCGGCCTACAGAGGCGGTGGACATCTCGTACGACAGTTCGGAAGGCAAAATCCTGGTAAGCGGATTCATTCCACCCATTCTCAAGATGGTGACTATATTAGCCCATCCCATACCTGAAGCTGTCAAAGTGAAAGCCTTAATAGACTCTGGCTGCATCCACTGCCTCATTAGCCGGACGCTACTGGGAAACTTGGGCATTCCGGTGAGGAGATTAAAGCAACCAATCTCCTTTGCCCAGTTAGATGGATCCATAGCAAGGGGGGGGAGCGTACCAGCCACGCTAGCCACCGTACCAGTTCACCTGTCCCTGGGGACCCATGAGGAAGAAATAACATTTGTAGTGACTCCAGGCATGGAAAGCCCAATGATTTTAGAACTAGAATGGTTAAAGAAATGGAGCCCCTGAGTAAATTGGAGGATAGCAGAACACAACTTCCCAGAGTTGGAGTGTGTGAACTCAAAACCCCAAAGTCCCCTCCCCAAGCTGAGGAACAGAGATAGCATCAGTGGGAGAAGAGAAGGGGCTACCACAAATACCAGAAGAATACTGGGACCTTGCTGAAGTTTTCAGTGAGGAACAGGCGGATGAGCTTCCTCCTCACCGACCCACAGACTGTGCTATAGAAATCAAACCTGGGGCAAAACTCCTGAAGCCCAGGCTGTACTCCATGAGCCCTAAAGAGACAGAGAAGAAGGAAAGATGCATAAATAAAAACTTAGAAAGGGGATTTATTGAACCTGCCAAACCCAAAGTGGCTGCTCTGGTCCTGTTCAGAGACAAGAAGGATCGCACTATGCGTTTGTGCATGGATTACCGAGCCCTTAATGCAATTAGTGAAAGTAACCTGTACCCCCTACCCCTCATGAAGGACATGTTATCCCACCTATTGAAAGTAAGGATTTTTACCAAACTAGACCGAAGAGAAGCATACTATTACATTAGGATCAAGGAAGGGGGTGAATGGAACACTGCATTCAATTGTCCAATGGGTTGCTACCAGTTCAAAGTTCTGCAGTTTGGACTGCAAAGGCCCCCCGCAGTTTTTATGCAATTAATCAATGAAGTGCTAAGAGAGCACCTATTTCAGGAGGTCCTGGTTTACTTAGATGACATCCATATCTTCACTAAGACAAACAGGAGCATACTAATCTAGTCAGAAAAATTCAAAAAAATTGCAGGCCGCCCACATATATGCAAAATTATTGAAATGTGAATTCCACCAGGAAAGAATAGACTACCTGGGATACCACATATCCCTGTAGGGCATCGAAATGGACCCTGAGAAAATCAGGGCAGTATTAGAATGAGCACCACCGTGCACAAGGAACCAATTGCAAAGTTTCTTGGGTTTTGCAAATTTCTACCACCAATTCATCCCTTTGTTCACCCAAATAGCCCTGCCCCTCACTAGCTTGTTGAAAATGATGGGGGGGAGCAGTGAAACCCAGCCAACCCCTGAAATGGACAATGGAATGTCATGGCATTTGAGAGGCTCAAAAGGCTTTTCTCTGCTGAGCCCGTACTGAGACACCCGGATCCTGATAAACCTTTCGTAATACAGGCAGACACAAGTGATGTGGCAGTGGGAGCTGTATTATTACAGGAAAATGATAAGGGGGCAATGCAACCAGGTGCATTTACATCCAGAAAATTCACGTAGACAGAAAATTGGAACACGTGGGAGAAGGAATTGTACACTGTGAGATGGTCATTACTTACATGGCGTCATTTCCTTGAAAGAAATAAAACCCCCTTCCAGGTCTGGACAGACCACAAAAATTTGGAAGCGCTAAAATCACCCAGGAAACTCACTCCTAAGTAAGCTTGCTGGTCTCAGAATTTTCACCAATTCCATTTCATACTTAAACACTTACCGGAGAGAAAGAATTTCCTGGCAGACGCACTGTCTCACATGCCCCAATATAACAGCACACAGGCCACTGACTCTAAACCACTTATGCCCAGACAAGAACTGGCAGCTGCAGTAACCACCAGGGCCCAAGCTAAAATAAAACCACAAGTGGATAGCCAAACTTGAATCAAATTCCGAAACAAATGAATGGTTCCAGAAAAATAGACATGAGTGCACAATCAAAGATGGACTACACTGGGTGGGTATGAAGTTGTACATACCTGCCACCCAGAGGATCAATTTCATGCAGTTGTGCCATGATACAAAATCAGCAGGGCATTTTGGATTTGTAAAAACATTACATTTAACTAAAAGGCAATTTTGGTGGCCATTCATGAAAAAGGACATAGAAAGCTATGTTGCCAGCTGCCAAATATGCGTGACAGTCAAGAAGCTGCAGGGAATGTCATTCAGACTGTTACAACCAATGGCAAACCCCTCAGCCCCCTGGAAAGAAAAAGCCTTGGACTTTATAGTGGAATTACCAGAAAGCAATGGGAACACTGTCATCTGGGAGTTACAGATCTGTTTTCTAAACAGGTGCACTTTATCCCTTGCCAAAAGATTTCCCCTGCAATAACCTAGCAAAAGTATTTGTGCAGCAGCATGAAGCACCTCAACACATCATATCTGATAGGGGAGTGCAACTTATGTCAAAGTTTTGGAAGGAATTTTTATCCCTCTTAGAAAGTACTCAGGGACTAACATCTAGTCATCACTCTCAGGGGAACAGTAAATCAGAATGTGGGAACTCTGTACTTGAGCAATACTTAAGATGCTTTATTAATTTCCAACAATCAAATTGGACGGACCTACTCCCTTTCACAGAAGTTGCTTACAATAATGCAGTCCACTCCAGCACAGGCTACACTCCTTTTAAAATAGCCACTGGTCAAAATTTAAACCCTATGCCAGAACTAATCCCAAATGAACCGGAAATCCCATCGCTGAAAGAATGGATTGCATAATTACAGACACCTGGCCAATCATCAGGAAAGCTTGAGACGAAGCTAGGCAAGCATACAAAGCACAGGCAGACAAAAAGAGAGTTGATACCACATCATTCAGGGCAGGAGAGATGGTATATCTATCTACAAAATACCTAAAATCCCTACAGCCCTGCAAAAAACTTGGATCAAAATATATGGGACCTTTTCCAATTAAAAGAATCATAAGCCCAGTGACAGTAGAATTAGAACTACCCAAAAACCTTAGGTAAATACATCCAATCTTTCATTGCAGTTTGCTAAAAAGGGAAACACAGTTACTCTTATGGCCAAAAACCCCACCACCACCACCTCCAATCATGAAGGAGAACAACACTTCGAAGTAAAAAAAAAAATCCTAGATTCTAGAAAGTATCATGGAGGAATTCAATTCTTAAGCTTGGAAACACCTTCCCTCCTCAGAAAATGAGTGTGTCAATAAACACCACATCAGAGCACCGAAGCTGCTAAGGAAGTTTCATACAGAATATCCCAACAAGCCAGGGTAACATTTATAATTTTGTTTCCTCTACAGGTGGATTTCTCCCATCTTTAAGGGGGGCAGGATGTCAGAATCCATTTATATTTCATTTCTAACTATCTCTTCTGTGCAAAACCAAATCTCACCCACCCCCCAGATTCTGCCAGTCCCAAGGAGGGGAGGGAACAAGCATGGGTTTTTATTGCTTTCACTTTCTTCCTCATATGTAACCTTTTGTTTATTCTGCCATCACAATATAACCAATTACTCACTAGGCATTTCTTTCTCATCTTATGGGCAACTAAGAAAGGGGGTGGGAAAGGGAGGAATGAAACCCTCAGGAATCTGGTTTGTTTCTCCAGATGGAAAGTGAGGGAGTGGAAATGATCCTGCTATGAATGGACTGATGTCTCTCCTCTTCCCATGAGAGACTTACCACCTGGAATCTGGCAGATCCAGAACTGACCGAATGAACTGTGGGGTGGGGCTTGCTTGGGGACATTTAAAAATATTGATCTGTAAAGGGATTTCTCAGATCCTGTCTATTATGCCTGCTGTCTCCTGTTTCTTAGTAAAAGTTCCTACTTGGAAAATCTTGTTCAAAGAGTCCTTCTTTCTTAAGATGTGGGTTGAAGTGGGTTTTGACATTTATACTGAACAAGTTAGGTCATAGTTATCAAACTTCAAAAACATCTACTAGGCTATCCCATATTTTTTACATGGATAATCTGAAGCTGTATGGAAAAATGACCTGTGAAATAGAATCACTATTCAACATTCTTCATATATACAGTCAATATATTGCAATTGATTTTGCAATATATTGCAAATGTACTACCCTCACCATCAACAGGAAAAAAATGGTGAAAACTGAAGGAATCAAGATGCCCTATGGAAACAACATCAAGAATCTGGATGAAGATGATCACTACAAATATCTGGGCATCCTTCAAACTAACCACATCAAGCGCACTGAAGTCAAATAGAAGATCAGAAGTGAATACCTTATAAGAATAAAGAAGATCAAATCAAATATCTTTATTACAGTCTTTGATCAGCCATTGCAGTAAAAAGAGTACGATAAAAGAGAAATAGTTTAACAACAAATTTTTTTTGTGAAAAGAAAAAAATAATAGGACAATAAAACAACATATTGAATATATCTTCTTCTCTGTGAAATCCAAACTCAGTGAAGAGATATTCTCAAAGCAATTCACATCTGGAGAATTTCAGTCATTAGATACACAGCTGGAATAGTGGACTGGACTCAGGCAAAACTAAAAGCCCTGATTAAGAAGACCAGAAAAATAATGATAATAAATCATGGCCTTTTTCCATGCAGTGAAACTGATAGACTGTACATACCAAAGAAAATAGATTGGACAAGGAATGTTACAAGTACACCAAAGAGTTGTAAAAGATGTTGAGACTTTGGAAAGAGTTCAGAGAAGAATAACAAAGATGATTAGGGGTCTGGAGGCTAAAACATATGAATTGGATTTGTCTAGTCTAGTGCAAAGAAGAAGAAAAAGAATTTCCTGATAGTGAGAACAATTAACCAGTGGATTATCTTGTCTTCAAAAGTTGTGGGTGCTCTATCACTGGAGCCATTTAAGAAGAGACTGGACAGCCACTTGTCTGGAATGATAAAGGTCTCCTGTAGACCTCCAAGGTCTTTTCCAACTGTTATTCTGTTAAATTATACATTGCTGTTAAATTTGTCTTTTCAAATGGAAGCCCAAAGGATATTTCCAGATGCAATGGCTTAGTTTTTGCATGGGTAATTCTTGAGGAAATACTGATGAGTAAGTAATTCATATTGGCAATCATGCTGAACAAAGTAGAGGCAATCTGTCTAATCTTGTTGTGACTGAACTCATCAAATGTCTACCCAATCACTGGCATAGTCTTTTGATAGTGGGAACTAGCCAAAGAATGGTAGGAAGTTCACCAAGGAATTTTATTTAAGATAAATATAAGTTGGAGATATTCCTTATCTCATTCCCTAAATAACAGAAAAATAGAATTGGAAGGAACCTTGGAGGTCTTCTAGTTTAATCCCCTGCTCAAGCAGGAGATCCTATTACATTCCAGATAAAGGACTGTCCAATATCTTCTTAAAAGCCTACAGTGATGGAGCACCCACAACTTTTAAAGGAAGCTAGTACATTGGTTAATTGTTCTCATTGTCAGGAAATTCTCCTTAGTTCTAGGCTGGTTGTCTCCTTGATTAATTTCCATCAGTTGCTTCTTATCTTGCCTTCTGGTATTTTGGAAAATAGGTTGACTCTCTTCTTTGGCAGCCTCTAAAATATTGGAACACTGCTATCATGTCACTCCCATTCCTTTTCAGTAGAGTGTTGTTAGTTGCGAAGTCATGTCCAACCCATCATGACCCCATGGACAACATTCCTCCAGGACTTCCTGTCCTCTACCATCTTCTGGAGTCCATTTAAGTTCACGCCTACTGCTTCAGTGACTCCATCCAGCTACCTCATTATCTGTGGTTCCCTTCTTCTATTGCCCTCAATCTTTCCCAGCATTAGGCTCTTCTCCAGCGAGTCCTTCCTTCTCATTAGGTGGCCATAGTATTTGAGTTTCAACTTCAGGATCTGGCTTTCTAAAGAGCAGTCAGGGTTGATCTCCTCTAGTATTGACCGGTTTGATCGCATTGCAGTCCAAGGGACTCACAGGAGTTTTCTCCAGCACCATAGTTCAAAGGCCTCAATTCTTTGGCGCTCAGTCTTTTTTATGGTCCAACTTTCATTGCCATACATTTATTTATTTATTTATTTATTTATTTATTTATTTATTTATTTATTTATTTATTTATTTATTTATTTATTTATTTATTTATTATTGGGACTTATATGCCACCCTATCTCCCGAAGGACTCAGGGTGGCTAACAACAATAAAATACAACGAATTAAAAAAGAATTAAATTAACAGCCCCAATAGAATAAATTAAAACTGTAGTTAAAAATTAAAAAACATTTTAAAATCCCTATCGTCAGTCCAGGTCAGCTGATGGAAAAGAAGTGATTTAAGGCCGCGGCGAAAGAACCGGAGATCTGGGGCCATCTGGAGCTCATGGAGAAGTTGGTTCCATAGGGCTGGCGCTCCCACAGAGAAGGCCCTTCCCCTGGGGGTCACCAGCTGACATTGTCTAGCTGACAGCACCCTGAGGAGGCCCTCTCTGTGTGAGCATACTGGGTGATGGGAGATCGTTCCCGGCAGCAGACGGTCCTGCAAATATCCCGGGCCTAAGCCATGTAGGGCTTTAAAGGTAAGTACCAGCACCTTAAATCTCACCCGGAGGACAACCGGTAAACAATGCAGCTCACGCAGGAGGGGTGTAATATGGGAGTATCAGGATGCTCCCATCACTACCCACGCAACTGCATTCTGCACCAGCTGAAGCCTCCAGGTGGTCTGCAAGGGCAGCCCCATGTAGAGAGCATTGTAGTAATCTATACGGGAGGTAACGAGTGTGTGAGTGACCGTACATAGGGCATCTCGGTCCAGATAGGGGCGCAACTGGCGCACCAGGTGAACCTGAGCAAATGCCCCCCTGGCCATGACTCCAATATGATCTTCAAAACTGAGTCGTGAATCCAGGAGGATGCCTAAATTGTGTGCCCTATCAACGGGAGGTAACACCTCTCCTCCCATAACCAAAGATGGAACATCTTGGACTAAACGAGATGCCGGTATGTAAAGCCACTCAGTCTTGTCCGGGTTGAGCCGAAGCCTGTTCTTCCCCATCTAAATCTGTACCAGGCAACGGGACATCATGTCGAGGGCATCACTGGGTTGGTTCGGGGTGGAGATGAAAAGCTGTGTATCATCAGCATATTGATGATACCTCACCCCGAAACCATGGATAATCTCACCCAGCAGCTTCATATAGATGTTGAACAGGAGGGGCGAGACTATCGACCCCTGAGACACTCCATAACTAAGGGGCCTAGGGGCTGACCTCTGCCCCCCTGCCAACACCGTCTGCGAATGGCCCGAGAGGTAGGAGGAGAACCACCGTAAAACGGTGCCTCCCACTCCCAACCCCTCAAGACGTCGCAGCCAGATACCATGGTCGATGGTATCAAAAGCCGCTGAGAGATCTAATAGGACCAGGACAGAGGAATAACCCCTATCTCGGATGCTGTACCCGGGCCTGAAACCCGATTGGTACGGATCCAGATACTCAGTTTCCTCCAGGACCAAAGGGAGCTGCCATGCCACCACACTCTCAACAACCTTCGCAAGAAAGCGAAGGTTGGAGACAGGACGAAAGTTATTTAAAATAGCTGGATCCAAAGCAGGTTTCTTGAGGAGGGGCCTTACCACTGCCTCTTGCAACTGGGAAGACCATAGCCTTGACTATATGCACTTTTGGTGATGTCTCTGTTTTTTAGTGTGCTGTCTAGATTTGCCATGGCTTTCCTCCCCAGGAGCAATTGTCTTTTAATTTCTTGGCTACAGTCCCCATCTGCAGTGATCTTGGAGCCCAGGAAAATAAAATCTGTCACTACCTCCATTTCCTCCCCATCTATTTGCCAGGAATGGAGAGGGCAGAATTCCATGATCTTGGTTTTTTTAATGTTAAGTTTCAACCCAACTTTTGCACTCTTCTTCTTCACCCGCAACAAGAGGTCCTTATGAATATGGGAATCTAGAATTTATTTGACTTCTAAATGCTGTTTCCCCCTCAATCAATATAGGAGGAGGTGATGGTTTCATTGTAGGATACAAGGGTGATGTTTTTTCAATTTTCAAAAGGCTGCAATGGAAGACAGATGGATGCATTTAAGGTGGTTGTTTTTTTTTTTTTTTTGTAATTTCAGCCAATTTCAACCTAAGGATGGGGAAAGGTCCAATTTATTTCGGTTCTAATTTTTTACATAGTTGTCTGGACTGTAGGAACTTACTGGAAAGGTGTACTTTATCCCCCACTTTAAATTCCTTTTGAGGGGCTCTCTTCTTATCAGCATATTTTTGTATGTCACCCTTGCCTCTTCTAATGCCTTCCAGACAACTTGCCAAGTATTTTGCAAAGTTGTCACCCAGTCAGCTAAAGAGGCATGTTGGTATAGGGTCTCTTACTTTAGCAGGGGGTTGGACTAGGAGACCTCCAAGGTCTCTTCCAGTTCTCTTCTGATTGTTTGAGAGAGCTCTGGCATAGGTGCAAAATCCAGGCTGGTGGCTACATGAAATGACACAAACCCCATGTTACTATGGACAAAATTGTTATAAGTAACTTCTGCAAATGGCAACAGCTCTGTCCAGTTTTTTTGTTGGTAATTTACATTAAAATTTAGATATTGTTCCAACACACCATTTATATGTTCATAGCCTCCATTAGTTTGGGATAGGTGTGAGTAGCTATGCCCCTGTGAGGTCCCCAATAGTTTTAGGAACTCCTGCCAGAATTTAGGAGTGAATTGCAACCTCAGTCAGAAATTATCCTCTCTGGGGCCCAATGGAGCCTATACATGTGTTGTACAAACAGCTTGGTGAGGTTCTGGGCAGAGGGTATCTTGGGGCAAGCCACAAAGTGGACTAGTTTAGAAAACAGGTCTTTTATGATCCATATTTTGAATTTGAATTTTATTGAATTTATATACTGCTCTTTCCCGTAGGACTCAGGGCACTTACAGGATACTTAAAACAATGATACAAAAATTAAAAACAATTTTAAAAGATTAAATTAAATCCCTGAAGAAATATAAAAACCCCAGTTAAAACTCTCAGCCTGGGCCGGAAAGCTCGAAGAGCCAGGTCTTCAGCTCCTGGCGAAATGAACGAAGGTCAGGGGCAGTCCTAAGCTCCACAGGCAGCTGGTTCCAGAGGGCAGGCACACCCACTGAGAAGGCCTTCCCCATGGGTGTTATCCACTGGCAATCTTTTACCCTGAAAAGGCCCTCCCTGTGGGAGCGCACAGGACGAAGGGAACATGATGCCGGCAGCAGGAGTTCCCTCAGATATCCTGGATCCAAGCCATTTAAGGCTTTATAGGTCATCACCAGCACCTTGAATCTCACCCGGAGGGCAACCGGAAGCCAATGCAGCTTGCAGAGTAGAGGTGTTGTCAGGACCTACCTCAATCCACATCTTAGGAAATAAGAACTCTTGGATGCAAGTTTGTCCAAAAGGAAAATGTTTACTAGGATGGAATCGATTGTGGCAATACAAGACGGAATCTAACAAAGTTACATTTCAATCCTATATAAAGCATTCCCATTTCAGCTCCCTCCCCTCATCCATTTGGTCAGCTCCCCTCATCCATTTGGTCAGACACCTTACTTAGGTGTCAGGCCCTTCCGTGGGAAAGGGAACTCTCCTTGGTTTTATTGTTATTGCTTCTTCCTTTTTCAGTTGTTTGAAGATCCCTTATTTCAATCTAAGTAACCTTCCTCTCCACCCCCCTCGGAGAGATGGCAGAATCCCCAGAATAAACACAATGTTCTACCTATACATTTATGAAATGTGATAAAAATGGATTCTGACATTCGGCTCTCCTTTCAGAAAAAAGATGAGTCCATCTGTGGGGAAAAGAAAACATATAAATGTTAGCCTGGTTTGTTCGGATATTCTGTATGAAACCTCTTAAGCAACTTAGGTGCTTTGACATGGATTTTGTTAACCCACTCATTTTCTGAGGAGGGGAGGTGTTTCCATGCCACTAAATATTGTATCATTCCATGGTGTTTTCTGGAATCTAAGATTTCTTTCATTTCAAAATGTTGTTCTCCTTCCACCATGATGGGTGGTGGTGGTGGTGGGATTTTTGCTCGTAGTGGTGATTGTTGTTCTCTCTTTATTAGACTGCAGTGAAAGGTTGGGTGTATTCATCTAAGATTTTTGGGTAGTTCTAATTCAACTGTTACTGGGTTTATGATTCTTTTAATTGGAAAGGGTCCGATATATTTTGGTCCTAGTTTTTTACAGGGATGGAGTGATTTCAGGTATTTTGTGGATAAATATACCATCGCTCCTACCCTAAATATAACAAGATGGCGGACGTGCAGGCGGTCGTGTTTGGCTGAGCTCTGCAAGTTTAGCAGTTTGGCGTCCCCAGGAGCTTCCAGGGTGCCTTCGGGCCCCTGTGTTGGGGATTTCGTTAGGTGTGCTTTGGACTAGCTGTAAGACTGCTTATTTATCTACTATTTATCATCTACTCACCGCTTAAGGCTTCTTTCGCCGTTTCTCGTCTTCTCCGGCTTTTATCTTCTCCCGGCCATTCCGGGCGGCGCCGGCGTTCGTATTTGCTCCGGGCGTTTTCGGCGGTCCTGGGAAGCGGCGGAGGCGTTGTTGTCGGCCGTTTCGGGCCGTTTCTGACGATGACGGCGGCGGCGGCGGCGGCGGCGTTCCCGTCTCCTGTGGGCTGCGTGGCTGCTTGTGCCGGCGGCGACGGCGGCGGTGGCGACGGCCGCTTGTGTTGGCGGCGACGGCGGCGGTGGCGGAGGTCCTTTTCGGGCCGTTTTCGGGCCGTTTGGGCCGTCCCGGCTGTCGACGGCGGCGTCTCCTTCGGCGGCAACGGCGCTTTGCTCCTGCTTGGTGGTGGCGACGGCGGCAGAAGCTGGCGATGTTTGGCGACGGATGCGGCGGTGCCTGTAACAAGGTTGTGGCCTTTGGAGCAGCTTACGGCTATAGGCTTTTGCCTCCTCCTAATTTCTTCCTGGCTGTGTTATTTTTGCCCAGAGGGCTTGTTTATTAGCCTATGCTTTCCAATGGTCGTGCTCTGGAAGGCCCAATTTTCTTCTATAATGAAGGGTCCATGGAGCTTCGACCAGAAATTAACACCTGGAATGGCAGAGTGGAGGAACTATGGCGGTATTGGGAACTGTTTGACCGCGTATGGATTTGATTTCTATGGCTTTACATCTAGCCTTTGTGAACTTTGTCCATCCACCTATACGTTTATCCTCAAGGATTAGAGGGTTCTGGGTACAAGCCACCGTGAGAGGGTGGCTTAATTTGCAATCTTACCCAGAATATGTCCTCAGACTACCCCCGAGAACTTGACCTACGGCCGTCGTGAGAGGATGGTGGTCGGCCTGTGTTGGGGTTCGCCCAACTTTGGTGGCAGCATGTTGGACGATTTGTCTGGATATTTATTTACCCTCTGCTTTTTAGACCCTCCTTAATAATGTTACCATCTAATGTGGGATTGCCTTCTCTAACTTGGTTTGTTTATGCCTTGCTTTCGTTACTCGTGCAGCGATTTGCTCGCCCTCAGGGGTGTCCCCCCCTCCTGGGTGCGACCCGCCTTTTTATCTATTTATAATCTCGATGAAGGGCCCGATTGTTGGGACCCTGAGAGATGGCCGAGCACGCGCAGGGGCCTCCGATTTAGACCTAATAGGAGACCCCTGGTTAATTTTTTAGCTAGGTTTTTTGTGGGGTTAGGGAGGGGGGTGGGATTTTTTGGTTGTACGGATATAGGGGGTATTACGTCAACCACTGTTCAGGCCAGGGCCGGGACAGATTGCCGGGGGGGGGAGCGGAGGTCGGTTGCCTCTGGGGACACAGAGCGGGTCGTGGGATTATCTATTCCCACGACGTTAGGGAATGGCAGCAGGTGTATAAGCAGAGGGCCGTATCGATCTTCGGGAAGGCCTCCTCGCTATTTGCAAGCGGTGAGGCACTCCGACCCTCTGTCTTTTCCCCGAGGTCCCGGGAGCGAGGATGTGCAGCCTCCTGAGTTCCGGTTGGTATATTTGAATGCCAGGTCCGTCGTTAATAAGGCTCCTCTTGTTTGTGACTTAATTGAGGGTGAGCATGCGGACCTGGCTTGCATCACGGAAACTTGGTTGGGCCCAGAGGGTGGTATGCCTCTGGTTGATATTTGCCCGCCAGGCTTCCGGGTGCTACACCGACCTCGGACTCATGGTAGGGGTGGTGGAGTGGCGGTTGTTATGAGGGAGACCTTGTGTCCGCGGGAGTCCACCGGTTCTCAGATAGTCGGGTGTGAGTCTCTCTTTTTGAGATGTGGTCTGGGTGCGCAGTTGGGCTTGCTGCTGGTGTATATTTCGCCTAGGCACACAGCAGCAGCCCTGCCTGAGCTTCTCGATGCTCTCTCTGTGTTGGTGGTTGAGTTCCCCAAACTTATAGTTTTGGGTGACTTCAACCTACCATCCCTGGGAGGATCATCTGAGTTAGCTCGGGAGTTCATGGCTTCCATGACGGCCATGGACCTGACGCAAGTAATTGCTGGACCGACTCATGAGGGGGGCCACACCCTTGACCTGATTTTCTTATCTAGACGGTGGTTAGATGATCTTGGTGGGGGTTCTCCAATTTCTATACCCCTGTCGTGGACCGATCATCATCTCCTGCGGTTGGTCTTCCGTTTTGCCACTCCCCACCGTGGGGGTGCGGAACCAATTAAATGGTACCGCCCCAGACGCTTAATGGACCCTTTGAGGTTCCAGGCTGCGCTGGGACCCCCACCTGCCTCCTCTGCTTACAACTCGGCAGATTCCCTAGTGGAAGCCTGGGAAAAAGCAGCCACTGGAGCGCTGGACCGAGTTGCACCCTTGCGGCCCCTGACCCGGTGCAGATCCCAACGAGCTCCATGGTTCTCCGCGGAGCTCAGGGAGATGAAGCGTCGGAGACGGGGCCTAGAGAGCTGTTGGAGATCCAGCCGGTCCGAACCCGACCGATTGCGACTAAGACTCTATATTAGGTCTTATCTCGCTGCGATAAGGGAGGCGAGGTCTAGTTACTTCGCCACTCTTATCGCGTCCGCGGATAATCGCCCGGCCGCCTTGTTTAGGGTGACTCGCTCCCTCCTTAATCAGGAGGTGAGGGAAGAACCCTTGCAGGGTCGTGCCGAGGAGTTTAATCAGTATCTGTCGGACAAAATCGCTCGGATCCGGACCGGTTTGGACTCTGACTGGGCAGAGTCTGACGAGCAGGACACGGGCAATCTTGTCGTTTGGGAGGAGTTTGACTCTGTTACTCCTGAGGAAGTGGACAGGATCATGGGGAAGCTGAGCGCCACCACATGTTTATTGGATCCGTGCCCTTCTTGGCTGGTCTATGCGGCTCGGGAAGGGACACGAGGCTGGATGCAGGCAGTTATATCTGCTTCTTTGAGTGAGGGTAGTTTCCCCGCCGTCCTTAAAGAGGCGGTGGTGAGACCCCTCCTCAAGAAGCCTGCCTTGGATCCAGCTTTGTTGAATAACTTTCGACCGGTCTCCAACCTTCGCTTTCTTGCGAAGGTTGTTGAGAGTGTGGTGGCGCATCAGCTCCCTCTGGCCCTGGATGAAGCGGATTATCTAGACCCGTACCAATCGGGTTTCAGGCCCGGGCACAGCACGGAGACGGCATTGGTCGCTCTGGTGAATGATCTCTGGAGGGCTCGGGACAGAGGCTATTCCTCTGTCCTGGTCCTATTAGACCTCTCAGCGGCATTCGATACCATCGACCATGGTATCTTGCTGCGGCGTCTCAGGGGATTGGGAGTGGGAGGCACAGTTTTACGGTGGTTCTCCTCCTATCTCCTGGGACGTTCGCAGTCGGTGTTGACGGGGGGACAGAGGTCGACCGCGAGGTCTCTCATTTGTGGAGTTCCTCAGGGGTCGGTCCTCTCGCCCCTCCTGTTCAACATCTATATGAAACCGCTGGGTGAGATCATTCGTGGTTTTGGAGTTGGGTATCATCAATATGCTGATGATACCCAGCTTTTTCTTTCTACCCCAAACCACCCCAGTGATGCCCTCGACGTGATGTCCCGTTGCCTGGAGGCGGTCCGGGTCTGGATGGGGAGTAACAGACTTCAACTCAATCCCGACAAGACTGAGTGGCTGTGCATACCTGCATCCCGTGATATACAGAATATTCCATCACTTTCTATGGGGGGTGAACTATTACCCCCCGTAGATAGGGCTCGCAACTTGGGAGTCCTCCTAGATTCACAGCTCGTTCTGGAAGATCATATTACGGCTGTGACTAGGGGTGCCTTCGCCCAGGTTCGCCTGGTGCGTCAGTTGCGTCCCTATCTAGATCGGGATGCTTTGTGTACGGTCACCCATGCGCTCGTGACCTCTCGCCTTGACTACTGCAACGCTCTCTACATGGGGCTGCCCTTGAAGACCACTCGGAGGCTCCAACTGGCACAGAATGCGGCCGCGAGAGTTGTGTTGGGAGTCTCCCGATACTCCCATATAACACCTTTACTCCGTGAGCTGCATTGGTTGCCAGTTGTCTTCCGGGTGAAATTCAAGGTGCTGGTAATGGTGTTTAAGGCCCTTCATGGCATGGGTCCGGAGTACCTTAGGGATCACCTGCTGCCGGCATCTACTTCCCTCCGCCCTGTACGCTCCCAAAGAGAGGGCCTCCTCAGGGTGCCACCGATCAGAGAATGTCGGTTGGTGGCCCCCAGGGGGAGATCCTTCTCTGTGGGCGCCCCGGAGCTTTGGAACCAGCTCCCGGTTGAGCTCCGGACGGCGCCCGACCTTCGCTCCTTCCGTCGGGGCCTGAAAACATTTTTATTTGTACAGGCCGGACTGGCCTGATGAGGGAGGTGGGTGGGGTAGTTTTAACTCTTGTACTGGTTTTACTTCTGGGCTAATTTTAATTCTTTTTTAATTTTTGTATTGCTGTATGTATTGCCCTGTACACCGCCCTGAGTCCTCCGGGAGAAGGGCGGTATAGAAATTCAATAAAATAAATAAATAAATAAATAAATAAATGGTTTGGGATCGGTACTTTTTTGGTCTGCCTGTGTCTTGTATGCTTTTCTGGCATCTTCCAATGCTTTCCTAACGATTGGCCATGTATTTTGTAATTGGGCAATCCATTCCTTCAGATCAGGGATGACCGGTTCTTTTGGGGTTAGTTCTGGTATTGGGTTGAAACTCTGGCCTGTAGCTACTTGAAAAAAGGTGTAACCTGTCCTTGAGTGGACTGCATTATTATATGCTACTTCTGCAAAAGGCAGTAGGTCCGTCCAGTCGGACTGCTGAAAATTAATAAAGCATCTCAGATATTGTTCAAGTATATTATTAAGTCTTTCAGAAGTTCCGTCTGTCTGAGGATGGTGACTAGATGACAGTCCTTGGGTGGTTCCTAAGAGAGATAAAAATTCTTTCCAAAATGCCGACGTAAATTGCACCCCTCTGTCAGATATGATGCGTTGTGGTACCCCGCACAATCTGTAAATATGCTGTACAAACAGTTTTGCTAATGCTTTTGCAGTCGGGATTTTTTGACAAGGTATGAAATGTATTTGCTTAGAGAACAGATCTGTGACTGTCCAGACTACGGTGTTTCCATTACTTTCTGGCAGTTCTACAATAAAATCCATGGCTATTTCTTTCCATGGGGCTGAGGGGTTTGCCACCGGTTGTAACAGACCTGGTGGTTTCCCTTGCAGTCTTTTGGCCATCGTGCAAATTTGACAGCTACCCACATAGCTTTCTATGTCCTTTTTCATAGATGGCCACCAAAATTGCCTTTTAGTTAAGTGTAAGGTTTTTACAAAGCCAAAGTGTCCTGCTGATTTTCTATCATGGCACAGTTGCATGAAATTGATTCTCTGTGTGGCAGGTATATATAGCTTCTCCCCCACCCATGGCAGTCCATCTTTAATTGTGCACACATGTTTATTTTTCTGAAACCATTCACCACTTTCCAAAGACTTCCTGAATTCTATTCCAGTTTGGCTATCTACCTTCGGCTTCATTTTTTCTTGTGCCCTGGTGGTGACTGGTGCTGCCAGTTGTTGTTCCGGTACAAGTGGTTTAAAGTCAGTAACTCTTGTGCTGTTATATTGGGGCATGCGGGATAATGCATCTGCCAGGAAGTTCTTTCCCCCCGGTAAGTGTTTGAGAGTGAAATTGAATCGGTGAAAATGTTGGGACCAGTGGGCTTGCTTAGGAGTGAGCTTCCTGGGCGTTTTTTGTTTGTTTGTTTGTTTGTTTGTTTGTTTGTTTTTAATTGAAAAGTTTTACAATACATTTTACTTTTAACAAAACAAAACAAAACCTCTCCCAACCCCCAACCCCCTCCCCAACCCTCCCCAACCCTTCCCCTCCCCCCTCCCTGACTTCCCTGAGCTAAATACAGAGTATAAAAATACAAACAATCATAATCTATCTTATGCAAACAACAATAAACTATTAAATCTATCGCACTTTAACTCTTATAAAATAACTATAAGCAACATAAATATCACATCAATACTTATTCAAATGCTAAATGAAACTTTTTAGTCCCATATTTATTCTGAATATAATCAATCCATTTTTTCCACTCCACGATATATCTCTGTTGCGAATGGTCTTTCAAATACGCTGAAATCTTTGCCGTTTCCGCCAGGTTGGAAACTTTTAAAGTCCATTCTTCTATAGTCGGCATCTTCCTTCTTCCAATATTGCCCTATTAAAAGTCTTGCTGCCGTAATTAAATTCAACATCAACTTAGTGTCCACAACAGTAGTATCAGTAATAATACCCAATAAAAACAATTGCGGACAAAACTTTATCCTTTTCTTAAATATCTTTTGCATGTTCCACCAGATTCTAATCCAAAAAGCTTTAACCTTTTTGCAGGTCCACCATATATGAAAATATGTTGCATCTTCACCACCACACCTCCAACATTTAGGCTGACAGTTCGGATACATACTTGCTAATTTTTTAGGATCTAAGTGCCACCTATAAAACATTTTATAAAAATTCTCTCTTAGATTTTGAGCTTGTGTAAATCTTACATTTCTTACCCAAATCTTTTCCCAAGTATCCATTGTAATAACTTCTTGAAAATTCTGAGCCCACTTTATCATACAATCTTTAACAAGTTCTGTCTCTGAATCAATTTCTATCAATGCAAGATATATCCTTTTAATATGTGCTTGACCTTGATCTCTAATTTGCTTTACCAAATTTTCATCAATCATTGAAAAACCAGTTTTCTGGTCTTCCTTCCACCTAGCCTGTAATTGCCCATACTGAAACCAAGTTTGTACAATCTTTTCTTCTCTTAAAATATTATATGGCTTTAGTTGCCAAACATTCCTTTCCAAACTTAAAATTTCCTTATATGTAATCACATCATGTTTGAACCCAACACTTATATTTTCTATTGCATGTTTCGGTATTGCCCATATAGGTATCTTATAATTTAACTTATGTCTATACTTTTCCCAAACTCGCAACAGAGCATATCTTAAAATATGCACCTTGAACACCTTATCCACCTTCTTATCATACAATAAATATGCATGCCAACCAAATAACAAATCATGACCTTCAAGATTTAATAATCTCACTTGTGTTAAATTAATCCAATTACTTATCGCTGACAAGGCAGCAGCTTCATAATATAATTTAAAATTAGGCACCTCTCTCACGCCTATCCTGCATAATCTTAAATTTAACACGTGGCCTTTTCCCTGCCCAAACAAATTTATTAATACCCTTTTGCCATTCCTCCAAATTTGAATCCTTTTTAAGAATAGATATCATTTGAAATAAAAATAAAAATTTCGGCAAAACATTCATTTTCACTGCTGCAATTCTTCCCAATAAAGATAATTGTAATTTTTTCCAACTATCCAATTCTTTTTGAACTTTTGCCCATAACTTTTCATAATTATTTTTATATAACTTTACATTCCAGGGTGACAAATATATCCCCAAATATTTAACCCTTTTAACAATTTCAAATCCCGTTAGCTCTTCTAAAACAGTCTTTTGTGATACTGTCATATTCTTAGACAACATTTTAGTTTTTTGTACGTTAACCTTAAACCCAGAAACTTTCCCATATTGCGTTATTATCTCCATCAGTTCTACAACTGAGTCTTCAGGCTGAGTCACCGTAACAACCAAATCATCTGCAAACATCCTCAGTCTATAATCCTGATCTCTTATTTGAATTCCGAATTTTTTCCGAATCCCGTATTTTAATCAATAATATCTCCAATGTCAAAACAAATAATAAAGTTGACAATGGGCACCCCTGCCTCGTGCCCTTTTCAATGTTACATTCTTCCATCAAACTATTATTAACTATTATACGGGCTATTTGCTTTTGATATAATGCCCTAATTGGTTGTAAAAATTTATCCCCAAAATTCATTTTATCTAATACTTTCAACAAAAATTGCCAATCCAATTGATCAAAGGCTTTTTCAGCATCCAAAAAGATCAACGCTGCAGGGATCTGATTGTTACTTTCCAGAAATTCCAACAAATCAACTATATGCTTCACGTTGTTCTTCATTTGTCTACCACTTATAAACCCAGTTTGATCACCATGAATTATTTGTTGCAATACCCTCATTAATCTATTAGCTAAAATCTTAGCAAATATCTTGTAGTCTGTATTCAAAAGTGATATTGGCCTGTAATTTTTTGCTTGGGTGAAATCCTGATCTTCCTTCGGAATCAAAGAAATAAAAGCAGTTTTCCAGGACGGGGGAACCCCTCCTCCCTTTTGAATTGTCTGAAACAATTCCCTTAATGGCTTTACCATCTCTAACTGCAATTTTTTATAATACACAGCAGTCAGTACCTGGAGCCTTACCCACTTTCAATTGTTTAATTGCTGAAAAAATTTCTTCCTCAGTTATCAATTGATTCATCTCTTCCTTTTGTTCTTGTGTAAGAACAGGAATATTAGCATTCATCAGATATGCATCAATATCTGCCTCACTAATCTTATCTCTAGCATATAATTTAGAGTAAAAATCAACAAAAGTCTTCTTAATAAGATTCTGCTGATACACAACCTTACCCTTATGTTCTATTCTATCTATATTAGAAGCCCTTTGCTTCTTCCTTAACCATCTACCTGGTTTATTAGCATTGCAAAAAGTATTATGTCTAACATACCATATATTAGTTGCAACTTGATCGGCCATCAACTTGTCAAACTGTCCCCTTAATAAATTAATTACCTTTTTAATCTTCACATCCAATGGATTCAAAATTAAGGCCTTTTCTTTTTCTCTAATTTCATTCTCTAATTCCTTCCTCCTGAATTCCAAATTACGTCTATATTTATTATTCAGATATATTAATACACCTCTCATATAAGCTTTACTAGCATCCTAAACCATTTCAATAGAAGTACCCTTATATATATTAATTTTTTAAAAAATTCTTCATCTGGTTTTTACATTCTTCCACATTTTCCTGATTTCTAAACAGGTTCTCATTTAGACGCCAGGAACGCCTTTCTCTGTTATCCTTGTCTATCTCTAACCAGACTGGACTATGATCAGATATAGTTCTTGGACAAATCTTAATCTTCTTTGTCCTGGAAAAGAAATCAGTAGAAATTAGTATAAAGTCAATCCTAGAAAAAGATTGATGTCTATCGGGGAAAAAAGTATAGTCCTTCTCTTGCAGATTTCTTTCTCTCCAAATATCTCACAGTTCCAAATCATCCTTCATTTCAAAAAAGGATTTAGGCAGTTTAGCATGACTTGGAACACTTTTAAAAAAAACACTCTTGTCCATTTGTACATCCAAAACACCGTTCCAGTCTCCCATAAAAATAAAAGATTTATAATCCCACTGAGTAATCTTGCTGTGTAATAAACTATAAACATCTGCTTGTTGTTTATTAGGAGCATATAATCCAACCAGAAGTGTTTTCTTGCCTTCTATTAACAGTTCAATTATAACATATCTTCCTTGTGTATCTGCTTCACTTAACTCCACTGTTAAAGTATTCTTAACATAAACAACCACTCCATTTTTCTTATCCATTGCAGAAGCAATAAATTGTGTACCCAGTCTTGAATTTAATAAGTACTTTTGATCCATAACTCTGATATGTGTTTCTTGTAAACAAATAACATCATTCTTAAATTGTTTTAAATATTGAAAAACTTTCTTTCTCTTCTGTGGTGAATTTAAGCCATTAACATTCCAATTTAGAAACTTTGTCGCCATCCTTCGTGACCCGAAGCTTTTGGAGCACTTCTCCCAAGATCACCTGCACTTTCTTAGGTCATGCTCCTCCCACAGCTTCAGTATAAGTAAGTTTTGGAGGTGCCATTATAACTTTCTGCTGATCTTGTTCTTTCTCTCATCTCATTCATCTCGAAGCAGCCCGCGTCATCCTCTGGTCTCTGGCCTCCTCTGATGATACTGAAATTTGATCCACTCCTGTAGCTTTCTCATCTGTCTGCGTTGTTCCTTCACCACCTTGTAAATTCTCACTGCATAGTTGAGGCTCTCCCTCGCCATTCTTCTTTGTAGATTCCAAAAGTGGTATGGGGACTGCTTTTAAAACATTACTATAAAAATGCCTGCAACACTGTAATAAGACAATATCTCATACCCTCATGCATCACCACCATACCAACTGGTATCTCCCATCTGAACTTGATATCACGTCGTCTTAATTCTTGTGCCAAAAAGGCAAACTCCTTCCTTCTCCTTAGAATTCTTGGAGCGATCTCTTTTAAAATCAAGACTTCTTGCTCAGCAATTGCGAATTTAGTATTATAAAAGGCTTGGATAACCTCATTTCTAATTGCTCTCTTTGTAAAATAAACCACCACATCTCTGGGTAATTTCCTTTGTCTTGCAATCCACGAATTAACACAGAAAATTTTGTCTATATCTTCCATAATTGCATCTGCAGGTCGCCCCAGCACCCCTTCCAAAGCCTCAGAAACAATTTTCTTCAAATTTTCTTTAGAATCCTCTTTTAAGCCTCGAATTCTCACAGCAAACTCCATCTCATGGTACTGTACCAAAGTCAGATCACTATCAATTTTCTCCACCACATTTTCAGTCTCTGTCATTTTTTCATCTAATCTAATATTATTTTGGCTGAGATCTTCCACTCTTTCATCCAAGCGCTCAATACACACAGCCATTCCTTGAAATGCAAGTAAAATGTCTGCCCTCATTTCTGTTAACTTCTCATCAAGAAGCTCCGTGAGCTTTTCATCCATAAACTCAGCTAATTGTTGCGATTGCTTTTCCATAGCCTCTTTCATCACATTCTGCAAATCATTAACTGTAAAGGTTGGTGCAGGTGCAGGTGCAGGTGCAGGGGGAGGGGGCAATAAAGCTTGTAATGAAGACTGCTGCATTGGAGAAGCCCCCACACTTCTAAGAACTTTAGAGGATTTGGCAGCCATTTTCACCCACTATTGCCTGCTACGCACTTTCACTTTCAAACTCCACAAAGTTCATTGAGTTAAAGATCCTAAATTCACTTTCACCTGGATCTCCTGTACCGCTCTGCTTGCATCCAAGTTCTCAAAGGTTATCTCTTGCTGGCAGGAATGGTTGCAGACGCCCTGCTCTGCTCCAAAAAGCATGGAGCAGAGGCGCCCCACAGTCCGGAGCAAACCCAGGCTTCAGGGGGGCTCAATCCTTCAGCCGCCAAAACTTTTAGCTCTGGCGGCCCCGGAGAGCTCTACCCCTACCTGGGCACTCACCCCCTCCTCTTCTCCTGAGGAGGGGGCTTCCGAGCCACCAAAACAGCTGATCGGCGCTCTTTTCAGTAGCTCACGGAACCAGCGGGGCTGACAGCCAAAGAATGGCTGCCTGCGGCAACGCCTTCCCACCCGGAAGCCGCTTCCTGGGCGTTTTTAGTGCTTCCAAATTCTTGTGGTCTGTTCAGACCTGGAAAGGTATTTTATTTCCTTCTAAAAATTGGCGCCATGTTAATAATGCCCACTTCAACGAGAATGCCTCTTTTTCCCATATTGGCCAACGTTGTTCTGTTTCTGTGAGTTTTCTGGATGTGTATGCGCATGGTTGCAACGTGCCCCCATCATTTTTTTGTAATAGTATGGCTCCTACCGCTACATCACTCGCATATGCCTGTATTACAAAAGGTTTGTCGGGATCTGGGTGTTTTAGGACAGGTTCATTAGCAAAAAGTCTCTTTAGCCTCTCAAATGCTGCTTGACACTCCATTGTCCACTTTACAGGCTGGCTGGATTTTCAACAAGTTTAATCAGGGGCATGGCTATTTGGCCAAATGCAGGGATGAATTGGCGGTAGAAATTTGCAAACCCCAGGAAACTTTGCAATTGCTTCCGTGTGTGGAGGGCTGCCCACTCTAATACTGCCCTAACTTTCTCAGGGTCCATTTCAATGCCCTCTGGGGATATGCGATATCCCAGGTAGTCAATTTTTTCCTGGTGGAATTCGCACTTTGATAGTTTAGCACAGACATGTCAAACACAAGGCCCGGGGGCCAGATCTGGCCCGTGAAGTGGTTTCATGTGGCCCGTGAAGCCATCCTGGAAACAGTGAGGGAAAGGCCCCCACTACCTTGGCTCCGGCCCAGGCCGGCCAGGAACCAATGTACAAATTTGTGGTGGTCATCTATGCTGAAATACATTCAGTCTTAGCTCCACAAGGCCATCCGGAAACAGTGAGGGACCGGCCCCTGCCGCATCGGCCCCGCCCCCTGGGTGCACGCTAGGGAGGTATCACCCTTTGTGAGGAATGAAGAAATGCACCATCGCCTGGAAGTGGCCAGCACATGGCCCTGCCTACTTCGGGCAGGCTAGGGGCTGGGCAGCATTGTCCTTCTCTTCAGGTTTGTGCCACTGGCTCAGCCTCTTGGTGCTGTGAGGAGAGGGCCATGTGCTGGCCACTTCCAGGCGATGGTGCATTTCTTCATTCCTCATGAAGGATAACACTTCCCCAGCTGCGTTTCTTTCCTGTTTTTCTCCCTCCCTCATCTCAAATATTTTCCCATCACTGTTCTTAGGAAGGAAGGAAGGAGAGGGAAGGTCTGAGGGAAGTCCTGCCTTAGTCCTTCCCTGCTGCCCTTTCACCATCCCCTTGCCCCCTCCTCCTGGCCTAACCTGGGTGGTCTCCCATCCTGTTGCTAAGGAAGCTTTGGATACAAAGCCAGGTCTCCTCACATGGAGAGGACCCATCATGAGCAACCTGGCTAAGGAGAGCAAGCACAGCAGCTGGGCACCCTCAGGAAGTGGGGGTGGGCTTAGTGTTGCGGGTGCTTGAGGGCTGGGCATTTGACCTCCGCATCACCGTCCAGCCTCTCCCCCCCCCC
>JAKJMR010017183.1:22196-56820 GCA_024449315.1 Daboia siamensis
GGGGGGGGGGAGAAGGAGGCGCGCCCGCCGCTCGCATTCCAGCAGAGAACCTTCCGCCCCGTCCAGCGGGCAGGCGGCGCAGCGCGCTCCCCATTGGCTGAGGCGCGGCGGTGACGTCACCGGCGGGCTCTGCCGCAGCGTTCCATCGCCTGTGAAGGGCGCGTGACGTCACGGGAGTTCTTCCCCCCCCCCCCCCCGCACGTGCTTGCTGGTCGTTTTCGACTGTAGGGGCCGGTGCTCATCTCCGTTTCAAAGCCGAAGAGCCGGCGCTTGTCCGAGGACGTCTCCGTGGTCATGTGGCCGGCATGACTAGACGCCAAAGGCGCACGGAACGCTGTTGCCTTCCCACCGTAGCGGTCCCTATTTTTCTACTTGCATTTTTATGTGCTTTCAAACTGCTAGGTTGGCAGAAGCTGGGACGCGTCACAGGCGCTCACTCTGTTACGCAGCACTCGGGATTCGACCCGCCAAACTGCCGACCTTCTGATCGACAAGCTCAGCGTCGCAACCCACTGAGCCACCGTGTCCCTTAGTAGTAGTAGTAGTAATAGTAATAATTAATAATAATAAATAATAACGCCGCCTTTTGCAATTGACTAATGACATTGACAAATTCGCCTTTAGTCAATTGCGAAAGGCGGCCTTACTAGGAACTGCTTCCATCCTGCAACGAGATCTGTACCACCACCAAACATCCACATCTGCCTCTCCCAGGTCCTTGGGAAGGACTCAATAGGTAGACAAAAATGCCAAATCCAGTCTGAACATCTGGCTGACTGTGCGATGATCAATAATAATAAAGCTGGAAGGGACCTTGGAGGTCACCTCGTCCAACCCCTTGCTCAAGTAGGAAACCCTATACCATTTCAGACAAATGGCTGTCCAGTCTCCTCTTAAAAACTTCCCGTGTTGAAGCACCCACAGCTACTTTGAATTCTTTGGGGCCTACCCTGAGATATTGGAACACTGCTATCATGTCACCCCTTCATCCTTTTCTTCATTAAACTAGACATTCCCTTATATGTCCCAACTGTCCCTTATATGTTTTAGCCTCCAGTCCCCTAATCATCTTTGTTGCTCTTCTCTGCACTCTTTCCAGAGTCTCAACATCTTTTTTATAGGGTGGTGACCAAAACTGGATGCAGTGTTCATCACCAACACGGATCAAATATGTCCTTAGCTTTGCACTTAGAGGTTTCACAGTGTTTGATAACTTTTAGTTTACCCCAGAATTTTTTTAAAAAAAACTGGGTTCCAGGATCAAGATAACTCGCTACGTGTTTCCAACCAAGGACAGGCAGACAAAATTACTCCAGCCTGGAGTAATTCAACAAGAATGGCTTGCTCTTTTTTTTTTTTTTTCAGCAGGACTGCTTCGGGCTGTGGAGGTCTCACTAACCACTGGCAGAAACGTAGACGGAATTCATTCATCTTTCGTGACTGGTGGCAGAATTCACTCCCTACTCAATTCTCACCTTGCGACAACACCCTGTAACTCACTTACAAGCACAGTTGGACAACCTCAGCTTGCCAAGCTGCGTTGCAAAGCATGATGGTTAATTAGAGGTAAAGTGGCCTTTGATCGTGGTTCTATTTAATTAACGAAGCTCTAATTATTTCCTTGCAGCCATTTCATTAAAATCCTGCTGGATTAACCAAAGCCAACTGTTGTTTTGCTTCTCACGGTGGCCAAGCCAATAAAAAATGCGGAACAAGAAGGAAACACAGAAGTTAATTAACTTTGACCTTGTTTGTAAAGCAGAAAACCTGATATTAGCCATTCCAGCAGAGGATCGTCTCAATCTTGGCAAGCTGAAGATGGTTGGGCTTCAATGCCCAGAATTCCTTAGCCAGCCATTTCTAGCTAAGGAATGCTGGGAGTTGAAGTCCATCTATCTTCAGGATACCAAAGTTGAGAAACACTGATTCCGACTCAAAGGCGTTTTTTCAAGAGGCAACTCAATTTCTTCTTGTTGTTTTTTCCTTTGAAGATGTTTCGCTTCTCATCCAAGAAGCTTCTTCAGCTTTGACTGGATGGTGGAGAAGGGAAGGATTTATACTTGCAGACAGCTGGTCATTTGGATCCTTTTGGAGGGTTGTTGAGGCCACTTGGAGGTTAATCTGCATCTTCAGGTTCGCCTGGGTGGTGCAAATGGGTGTGGAGCCTCCTTGGAACTGCTGAAAGGACTCTGTTGTAGACTGGAGATGGATGGTGTCATATCCCCCCCCCTCTGTTAAGAGAGGGCTGTTCAGTATTGACACAGATGCCTCTTGGGCCCCTCTTTCAAATCAGAATTTGCACCACTCAGGTGACCCCGAGGATGCAGATAAACCTCCAAGTGGCCTCAACAACTCTTAAAAAATGCAAATGACTGGCTGTCTGCAAGGAGTATAAATCCTTCCTTTCCCCACCATCCAGTCAGAGCTGAAGAAGCTTCTTGGGTGAGAAGCGAAACGTCTTCAAAGAAGAACAAGAAAGTCCACTTGCCTGGTGGAAAAAGCAGCTTTGGGACAACCGTGACCTGGAGGACTGAGAATCTCCATTGACTGATTCAGACCACTGAAAACTCTTGGTACGTGTATTGAGAACCTGACCTGATGTGGTCAACTGGTTTCAGCTCTGTACTCAACCCCCCACCCCCCCAAAAAAAAGATAGCATCGTAAAATTATAGAACGTACAAGTCAGAAGAAACTAAGAGGTCCTCTAATCCAGGGGTCTCCAACTTAACTGTGAAAGGGATCAACTGGGAGAGGGATCTTGGAAGCTTAGTGGACAATCCATTAAATATGAGCCAACGGTGTGCTGCAGCAGCCAAAAAAGCCGGTACATTCCTAAGTTGCATTAACAGAGGGATTCAATCAAGATCGTGTGAGGTACTAATGTAAAGGTAAAGGTTCCCCCGCACATGCGTGCTAGTCGTTTCCGACTCTAGGGGCCGGTGCTCATCTCCGTTTCAAAGCCGAAGAGCCAGCGCTTGTCCGAGGACGTCTCCGTGGTCATGTGGCCGGCATGACTAGACGCCAAAGGCGCACGGAACGCTGTTACCTTCCCACCGGAGGGGTCCCTATTTTTCCACTTGCATTTTTACGTGCTTTGGAACTGCTAGGTTGGCAGAAGCTGGGACGCGTAACAGGCGCTCACTCTGCTATGCGACACTCGGGATTCGACCCGCCAAACTGCCGACCTTCTGATCGACAAGCTCAGCATCCTAACCCACTGAGCCACCGAGTCCCTTGAGATACTAATACCACTTTATAAAGTCTTAGTAAGACCACATCTAAAAAACTGCAACCAGTTTTGGCCCCCACACTATTAAAAAAAATGTTGAGACTGGAAAAAGTGCAGAGAAAAGAAACCAAGATGATCAGGCGACTGGAGGCTAAAACATACAAGGAACAGTTGCTGGAATTGGGTATCTCCAGTTTTAATGAAGAGAAAGACCAGGGGAGACATGATAGCAATATTCCAATATCTCAGCGACTGCCATGGAGAAGACCTGGTTGACTTATTCTCCGAAGCCCCTGAAGGCAGGACAAGAAGCAACGGATGGAAACTAAATCAAGGAGAGAAGCAACCTAGAACTAAGGAGAAATTTCCTGACAGCGAGAACAATTAATCAATGTCACAGTTTGTCTCTAGAAGTTGTGAGTGTTCCATCACTGGAGTTTTTCGAAAACAGACTGGACAACCATTTGACTAGAATTGGAATAAGGCCTCCAGCATTGATCTGGGGGTTAGATTAGAAGACCCCCCCCCCAAGTTCCATTCCAGTCCTGATTTTGTTCTATGAACAACTAACCCTTCCAATGGGCACAAGCTTTGAAAAGCTGGTGCAAGGATCCTATTTCTGGAGGCAGGTTGTTCCACTGGTTAATTGTTCTCACTGTCAGGAAATTTCTCCTTATTCCAGGTTGCTTCTCTCCTTGGTTAGTTTCCACCAATTGCTTCTTGTCCTGCCTTCAGGTATTTTGGAGAACAGCTTGACTCCCACTTCTTTGGGGCAGCCCTTCAAATATTGGAAGACTGCTATCATGTCCCCCCTTGTCCTTCTCTTCATTAAACTGGACATCCCTAATTCCAGCAACCGTTCCTTGTATGTTTTGGCCTCCAGTCCCCTGATCCTCTTTATTGCTCTTCTCTGCACCCTTTCTAGAGTCTCGACATCTTTTTTACATGGTGGTGACCAAAACTGGATGCAGTATTCCAGGTGTGGCCTTACCAAGGCCTTGTAAAGTGGTATTAACACTTCACGTGATCTTGATTCTATCCCTCTGTTAATGCAGCCTAGCACTGTGTTGGCTTTTTTGGCAGCTGCAGCCCATGGCTGGCTCATCTTTAAGGGATTGTTCACTATGATTCACTCTCGTGGTTACTTCGGGAATCAGCTGAAAGAGGCTGGTGAGGTCATCTGATCCGATAATATCCATGCTGAAACAGGGACTTCAGTCTGAGACTCTCCACTCTTGTCATTTTCCAAAACTATCCGATGAGTCAGACAAAGAGAGACTGGTTGACCCCCCAAGTTAATCAAACAGCTTTTACATCTGAGGGTTAGGGTGAACTCTCGCCTCCGTCCCAAAGATGCTTTTTCAGGAGGCCACTGGACTTTCTTGTTTTTCTTTGAAGACGTTTCACTTCCCCTCTAAGAAGCTTCTTCAGCTTCTGACCGGATGGTGGGGAAGGGAAGGATTTATACTCCTTGCAGACAGCTGGTCATTTGCATCCTTTTTCAGAGAGTCCTTGAGGCCACTGGGAGGTTTGTCTGTGTCCTCAGGGTCATCTGAATGGTGCAAATGGGTGTGGAATAGCTCTGGACAGAGAGGACTGCTGGTTTGAAAGAGGGGTCAAAGAGGCCATCTGTGTCAAAACTGAACAGCCCTCTCTCAACAGAGGAGGATACGACATCATCTATCAGCAGTCTACACCAGGGCTTTTCAACCAGTGGTATGGGTACCACCTGTGGTACATTGGCACCTGGCAGGCGGTACGCGACCATCCTAGAAAAGTGGTAGCGGGGTAGGGGAACGAGCTGAACCAGTGGCAGCACCACACAAGCTTGAACGAGAGATGGCTGGAGCTGCAGGGCTGTCAGGGCTCAGCGGAAGTGCCAGGATCAGCACCAGGATCCAGCTGGAGCTCAGCACTGATCCCGGTGAGTCTGCTGAGCCCAGAAGAAGCCTTGCTTCTTCTGGGCTCAGCAGACTCACCGGCTGGAATGTTGCAGCATTTCCAGGGTCTTGTGGTTTACATTCAGATGCTTGGCAACTGATTCATATTTATGACGGTCACAGTGTCCCAGGGTCATGGGAAGTGACCAAAACCTGCTGCAACCATCCAGCAAAGGGGGGGGGGGAATAAAAACCAAACACCCCCCACCCCACCCCCACTGCCAATCGCAACAGAAATGCTCACAACAATGAAAACCTCGGACAGGAGGAAGAGCGCCGCGGGGCGGGCAGGCAGGCGTCTTGCTCGTCTGTGGCTTGGGGGGCACTTTTTTCAGTGCCGTTGTAACTTCGAACAGTCACCAAGCGAACTGTTGTAAGTCGAGGACTACCTGTACTTCATCACTTTTCCCCCTTTTTTTTGGTCATCAAGTTTTTACAAGGCATTGTAAAGTGGTATTGATCACGTGAAGTATTAATACCACTTTACAATGCCTTGGTAAGTGCACACTTGGAATCCTGCATCCAGTTTTGGTCACCACGATGTAAAAAAGATGTTGAGACTCTGGAAAGAGTGCAGAGAAGAGCAACAAAGATGATTAGGGGACTGGAGACTAAAACATACAAGGAACGGTTGCTGGAATTGGGTATGTGTAGTTTAACGAAGAGAAGGGTGAGGGGTGACATGATAGCAGTGTTCCAATATCTCAAGGGCTGCCCCAAAGAAGAGGGACTCAAGCTATTCTCCAAAGCAGCTGAAGGCAGGACAAGAAGCAAATGATGGAAACTAGTCAAGGAGAGAAGCAACCTAGAACTAAGGAGAAACTTCCTGACAGTTAGAACAATTAACCAGTGGAACTACCTGCCTCCAGAAGCTGTGAATGCTCCAACACTGGAAGTTTTGAAGAAGAGACTGGACAGCCATTTTTCCGAAATGGTATAGGGTTTCCTGCCGGAGCAGGGGGTTGGACTAGATAACCTCCAAGGTCCCTTCCAACTTTATTATCATCATCATCATTATTATTATTTTTATTATATTATTATTATTATTATTATTATTATTATTATTATTATTATTATTATTATTATTATTATTATTATTATTATTATTATAATTACACCTTGCTAGGCGACTGGTGGTACTCCGATGTTGCCATGTCCTAAAAGTGGTACAATGGGTGAAAAAGATTGAAAAGCCCTGGTCTACAACAGAGTTCTTTCAGTAGTTCCAAGAAGCCTCCACGCCCATTTGCACCACTCAGGGGACCCAGTGGACACAGATAAGCCTCCAAGCGGCCTCAACGACTCTCCAAAAGGATGCAAACGACCAGCTGTCTGCAAGGAGTATAAATCCTTCCCTTCCCCACCATCCAGTCAGAGCTGAAGAAGCTTCTTGGACTAGAAGCGAAACATCTTCATGGAAAAACAAGGAAGTCCAGTGGCCTCCTGAAAAAGCAGCTTTGGGACAACCGTGACCTGGATGACTGAGAATCTCCACAGACATTATCTCCTCATTCTAGAGTCCATAATGCTGGGAAAGATGGAAGGAAACAGCTCCAGTGGATGGGCATTATTACAAGAGCAATGGATGCGTTCTAGTAAATCTTGAAAGTTGCTAAGAATCAACACCAACTTGAGGGCATTTGATCACCCATCAAATAACCGAAGGAACAAAACGTCTTGGCTTCATTCATCTCATTGCAAAATGAGTTTGTTGTTTTGTTGCTGTTGCAAAAGACCGGGACCTTAATGAGCCCAACAGCGTCACAAGTTTGTTTTGTATTTTTGTACTGCAAACCCAAGATTCACTTCCTGCGTTACAAGGCAAGGCTCACCTAAATCTCTCAATTAACCATGACTGACAGCATTCACATACCATGGAAAGGCATAAACTGTGCTTTCACATGCCACCATGACAGGCCAAGGCCTATCGAATCACATTGTGGCTTCATGTGATATCTGCAGCCACTGCTTTCACTGTGACTTCTTCACACAGTCTGGGATTTGACCCTTAGTGGAGAATTTCTTGAATAGAACTGGGAGTCAAACAAACTGGAATTAGCACAAAATATATAGATATTAAACTGTCCTCTCATAGGAGTCTGAACAGGGAGCAACTGAGAAACATGTCATGCTGTGATGACGTTTTTTTTTCCTACTGGGTGTATGTTGCTAAACCAGAACAAAGCATTTTGCTTCAGTATTTACGGCTTTTTTTTTGTAGAGACCGCAATTTTGTGGTGTTAAAAAGCTGTGCTGGCAGGAGCCCCAACGACACAATTTATACAATGCTTATCTTTGTATTATCTTGTCCAGCTGGTAGTTCTCAGCTTAGGACGATAATGGAGCCCAATTACAGTAGTAATTCGTGACAATTGCAAAGCAGGCTGTCACAACTAAGCTGATTTTATAAGTCTGGTGGCAATTGTTAAGTGAACACGCCGATTGTAAAGTGAGCCCTTGTTTGCTGTGGGCAGTTTTGCCCCAAAACTGGAACTAAATGCCCTTTTTGGCCAAAAAAAAAAAAAAAAAAATCAAGTTGTGTCCTGATCGGGAGATGCTTCAAACAGCCATAAATACAGGTCGTTTGCCAAGGGCCCAAATGCCTATAAAGCGAGAACAGCCTTTGGAACAGAGTCCCAGTAACTTTTGTTAGGATGGATTGCAACTTCAAATGGATGTTGTGACTTGTCATGAGAACTTCCTGTATTACATTCCCCGTCTTTCCTCCTAACACAGCTCTCAAGACGTTTCAACGTAATCAGGAAGCTCGATCAGATATCTTATATTTATTATTCCAGTTGTGGGTGCCCCATTACTGGAGGTTTTCACAAACAGACTGGACCACCCTTTGACCAGGATGGTATATTAAGGTCTCCTGCACTGAGAAGAGGGGGTTAGAGTAGAAGAGAATAACAGAGTTGGAAGGGACATTGGAGGCTGTCTAGTCCAACCCCCTGCTCAGGCGGAAAACCCTGTATCGTTTCAGACAAACGACTGTCCAGTCTCTTCTTAAAAACTTCCAGTGTTGGAGCATTCACCACTTCTGCAGGCAGGTAGTTCCACTGATTCAGTTGTTCCGTCAGGAAATTTCTCCCAGGTTGCTTCTCTCCTTGATGAGTTGGAATAGAATGGAGCTGGAAGGGACCATGGAGGTCTTCTAGTCCAACCCCCTGCTCAAGCAGGAGAGCCTATACCAGGGGTAGGCAACCTCGGCTCTTTTATGACTCATGGACTTCAACTCCCAGAATTCCTGAGTCAGCATAGCATAGCTGTCTCAGGAATTCTGGGAGTTGAAGTCCATGAGTCAAAAAAGAGCCGAGGTTGCCTACCCCCGGCCTATACCATTTCAGACAAGCGACTGTCCAGTCTCTTCTTAAAAACCTCCAGCGTTGGAACATCCACAGCTTCTGGAGTCAGGTTGTTCCACTTGGTTGTTCTCATGGTCAGGAAGTTTCTCCTTACTTCCAGGTTGCTGTGTGTTCCCATCCGTTGCTTGTCCTGCCTTTGGGCGCCTTGCAGAACAGCTTGACTCCCTCTTCTTTGGGGCGGCCCCTGAGATATTGGAAGGCTGCTATCACGTCCCCCCTCGTCCTTCTCTTCGCTGAACTAGACATCCCCAATTCCAGCAGCCGTTCTTTATGTTTCAGCCTCCAGTCCCCTGATCGTCTTTGTTGGAAGGACCGGAAGATGACCTCCAAGGTCCCTTCCAGTCCCGATTCTGCTCTATGAACAGCTAACCCATTTAATGGGGCACAAGCTTTGAAAGATATGCAGATGATACCACTCTAATGGCAGAAAGTGAAGAGGAACTAAAGAGCCTCTTGTTGCAGGTGAAGAAGGAGAGTGCAAAACTTGGGTTGAAACTAAACATTAAGAAAACCAAGATTGTGGCATCCGGCCCCCTCAATTCCTGGCAAATAGATGGGGAAGAAATGGAGGTAGTGACAGATTTTATTTTCCTGGGCTCCAAGATCACTGCAGATGGGGACTGTAGCCAAGAAATTAAAAGACGCTTGCTCCTGGGGAGGAAAGCCATGGCGAATCTAGACAGCACACTAAAAAGCAGAGACATCACCCTGTCAACAAAAGTACGTATAGTCAAGGCCATGGTCTTCCCAGTTGCAATGTATGGCAGTGAAACCTGGACCATAAGAAAGGCTGAGCGCCAAAGAATGGAGGCCTTTGAACTCTGGTGCTGGAGAAGACTCCTGCGAGTCCCTTGGACTGCAAGGCGATCAAACCGGTCAGTCCTAGAGGAGATCAACCCTGACTGCTCTTTAGAAGGCCAGATACTGAAGCTGAAACTCAAATACTTTGGCCATCTAATGAGAAGGAAGGACTCACTGGAGAAGAGCCTAACGGTGGGAAAGATTGAGGGCAAGAGAAGAAGGGGACGACAGAGAATGAGGTGACTGGATGGAGTCACTGAAGCAGAAGGCGTGAGCTTAAATGGATTCCAGAAGATGGTGGACAGGAAGGCCTGGAGGAACATAGTCCATGGGGTCGCGATGGGTCAGACACGACTTCGCAACTAACAACAACAAAGCTTTGAAAAGCTGGTAGCAAGGAATCGTCTTAAATCTCCACCACACTGCCCCACATCCCAAACCCCCAATTTGGTGGAGCAGTGGGCTAATGCCTCCTTAAGTAACACCAGCTGCCTGCAATTAGTGCAGGTTCGAGTCCCACCAGGCTCAAGGTTGACTCAGCCTTCCGTCCTTCCCAGGTAGGTAAAATGAGGACCCAGATTGTTGGGGGCAATAAGCTGACTTTGTAATAATGCCGCTTGGGGGGGCGGCAGCAAAAGCCCTAACAAGCAGGCATATACATAGAATGAAGGCTACTGCTAAGCACATTTGATTTGTGCTTAGATTGTAAGCCGCCCTGAGTCTTCCGAGAAGGGCGGGATATAAATGGGATTTAAAAAAAAAAAAAATTCCTTCATCCCTACCTGGTGCTTTTTCACCACTCCATTTCCACCTCTGTTGTCACCTGATTGGGCCCCCCACCCCCGTCTTTTCCTCCTAACGCAGCTCTCGAGACGTTTCAACAGAAAGAGGAAACCCGATCAGATATCTTACATTTATTATTCCAGTGGTTCTAAATACATTGATTTGCACAACGATATCTATTAGCAAAGAGGCTGTCCGGTCTAGAAAGCCTCAAATCCTCTCAAATTTTCGCGCCCCCCCCCCCCCACCAGATAATGACTTTGTTCATCCTTCCGCCTCTCGTCTCACCCTTCCCCACCAAACCAAACCCGCCCCCTCCCCTTCCTCCCTTTCCCAAAATTTGGATTTCACCAAGACGAAAAAAAAAACACACCTGGCCATTTCTCTTCCCCCACCCCATCACATCACTTGCCTCCGTGATGTCCAATAAATATGGAGATGAGCTGTGTTTCGGGCGCGTTTAAATGCGAAGCGTTATTTTTCTCAAAAGTTAACAACGGGGCAGAGTGGATTTTTCTGGCGTCTTAAAATGAAAAGAAACCCTTTCCAAGGCTGGGGGGGGAGGGGGGGAAGAGGCGTGGGACCCTTTTCCCGTTGATTGGAACGGGGGAAGGGGGAGAAAAAAAAGGAAACAGCCGCCGTTCTCAGCCACAAGGACATCTAACCACGTTTTTCGTGGGTTTTTTTTTTTTTTTTTTTTTTTACACTGGTTAAAAGTTCATTTCGAGTCCCACAACAGCCGTTTTTAAAATTTATTCTGATTTTGTAAGATCTGCTGGCGGTATTATTTCATTTCGATCGGTTGGTTTTTACAATTTATCCAGGAAGTTATCGAGCGCGGGAATGCCCTCTTTCAGCCCTTTGCGTTTACGTGTCTCGGTCACCACTTGAGAGGGCCGGCTGGCGCTGTCGAAGGGATCCCCGGGCAGGATCTGCCAGTGGTCGAACACGCACTGCGGGAAAGCCTGGCCTCCGGTGTTCGATCTCAAGTCGGCCGTGAAACCTAAAAAAGGCAGAAAGGCGTCACAGGCGGGGCGTGAAAGCAAGAAACGAGTTCACATTTTAGAAAAGCGGAGGGATTTTTCTCAGGCCAAGAGCCTTCCTATTCGGTTGTTTCCAACTCAAGTCGTTGACTTAGCAATAGCGCTTAGACTTATATGCCGCTTTACAGCCCTCTCTCTAAGCGCTTTACAGAGTCAGCATCTTGGCCCCCAACAATCTGGGGTCCTCCTTTTACCGACCTCGGAAGGATGGAAGGCTCGAGTCAACCCTGAGCCGGTCAGGATCGAACTGCCGGCAGGGAGCAGAGTTAGCCTGCAATGCTGCATTCTAACCACTGCGCCACCAGGGCTCTTGAGAGAAAGAGAGCGAGAAAGAGACAGACAGATGGATAAAGACAAGAGACCGACAGAAGACAGACATAGACACGATAGATGAGTTAGCAAGAGCACTCAAGACTTATATACTGCTTCACAGTGCTTTAGAGCCCTCTCTAAGCGGTTTACAGTCAGCTTATTGCCCCCCCCCCCCCAAAAAACAATCTGGGTCCACATTTGACCGACCTCGAAAGGATGGAAGGTTGTGTCAACCCTGAGCCAGTCAGGATCGAGCTGCTGGCAGGGAGCAGAGTTAGCCTGCAATATTACATTCCAACCACTGCGCCACCAGAGCGAGAGAGATAGATGGACAGAGACAGATAGAGATATGATCGATAGATGAATTAACAATAGAACTTAGATTTATATACCGCTTCACATGGCTTTACAGCCCTCTCTTAAGCGGTTTACAGGCTCAGCAATATTTGCCCCCATCAATCTGGGTTCTCATTTTACTGACCTCGTAAGGATGGAAGGCTGAGTCCACCTTGAGCTGGTGAGACTCGAACTGCCGACAGCCAGCAGGAGGAGCCTGCAGTACGGCACTCTTAACCACTGCGCCATCACAGCTCTTACAACCACAATTGTGGCATTTACAATCACAGTTCAGCCAAAAATTCCCATTGCTATGTAAAGCAGCTGTGCCACATGACTCTGGGACACCGAAATTGTCACAAGGATGTGCCAACGGCCAGGCATTATTGAATTTTGATCCCAGGACCACAGGAATGCTGCGACGGTTTAAGTGTGAAAACCGCTCGCAAGTCACTTTTTCAGTGCCGTTTGTAACTTTGAACGGTCACCAAATGAATGGTTAACTCGGGGATTGCCTGTTATTTGCGTCTCTCTGAAACATCCAAGCTCAGTGGCTCACCAGCTGTGGTTCGTTGGACCCTTGCAGGGGCTGCAATGAGGATCCACAAAGGCTTGAAGAACCATGGCCACAAAAGGTATTCGAGCTAAAGAGAGGGAGGAACTTCTGAGCCCAGAGGGGGAAGATTTACACTTACCAAAAGATTCATTCACAGGCAGATAGGCCTTGACCACAAACATGGGGGTTCCAGCAACCTGGGATTCTTCGAAGACGTGACCTCGTTTCCTGTTCAGCACGCCGTAAATGCCGCCCACCACTTGTTCGGGACACTGGGAGAAATGAAAGCAAGCAGCAGTCTGGTGAGGTAGGGGAGAAACCTCCGGGCCATTCCCAACTCCTCCCGCCTCCTCCCTACACGCCTACCTGGATCTCCACCAGGTAGATCGGCTCCATCAGGCGGGGCTGGGCCGTCAGCATGCAGGCGTAGAGGCACCGCCGGGCCGTGGGGATGATCTGGCCGCCGCCGCGGTGGATGGCGTCGGCGTGCAGGGTCACGTCATGCACATCAAAGCGGACGCCCCGCAGGTTCTCCTCGCAGAGGGCCCCCTGAAGAGAGTGGAAGAGGAGTGTCGGCACGCACAATCCAGATGGCAAGGTGCTTGTGCGTTTGCGGTGAAGGAAATGGGAGGGCAGTGGCTCAGGCGGTGAGAACACAAGCCCGCGTTCGAGACCCAAGTGCCACTATGGGACGGGGCGAGCTCCTGTCCTTCGCTCCAGCTCCTGCACACCTACTGTATTTTCCCCAAAATAAGACTGGGACTTATATTAATTTTTGCTCCAAAAGACCCATTAGGGCAGGAGTGTCAAACTGCCGGCCCACGGGCCGGATGCATCATGCAGAAGCCGCGCCCACCCCATTGCCAGCAATGGCAAAACCATCCCGATACGTTGCGCGACGTCACACGACAGTACTAAAAGTGTCCGTCTTGCTGATGATCATAACTAGGGCTTATTTTTGGGATAGGGCTTATATTAGAAGCATCCTGAAAAATCACGTTAGGGCTTATTTTCCAGGAAATGGGGTAGCAGTTCGAAAGCAGACAACCGCAACTTGGTGGGAACCACTTCAGAGTGCAACTTAACAGGGACGTTAAGTTGGGCAAAAATGATGTCACCACCTAATCCTTTTAACCTGGATGACATGAAAGCAGCAGTAAAAGGGGGTTGGGGGGGGGGGGAAGGGTTTTAGGAACTGAATACCAAAAGCTGGATGGGTTTATCTTAGTCTTCCACAAGCCCAGGTAAACAGGGCCTCTCTTTTTTTAAAAAGGTGCCTAAATTAGGGCATTGGTCCAGGGTATTTGGGGAGCTAGCTCACCCCAATGGGCACAGCCTTCCCCATTCATTCCCCGTTGAAGGAATTCCAACTGGCAGACCAAGTAGTTTTTCTCCCGTTGCACTCAATCTGTGGAACGTTCTGCCACTAGAGGTGAAAACTCCTATCCTTTTGGAAGGACATTAAAAACCTGGTTCGGCAAGTTGCTTTGGATTTTGGATTTTCTCCTCGCTATATCCAGGTACTGCCACGTCGACTATCCCAGGAATTTTTGTCTTTTGTTATAGAGAACTGTTAAGTCTGGGGCGTTACGTAGCAGGCCTGTTTCAATTCTAAACTCCCAGAGCAATTTAGCTTCTTCAATTGCCCTTCGCCTACTTTTCATTGTTATAGTTGGCTGCAGTCAGCCAGATGTTCAAAGGGGATGTGGTATGGTCTTCCTATTGAGTCCTTCTCAAGGACCTAGGATAGGCAGATGTGGTTGTTTTGATAGGATTTAAAGGTCTCGCCTCAGGATGTCAGCTGTTCCACGTCAAGCTGTCTTTTGCAACCGACGTGATGGGGAATTTGTCCAGGCCGATGGTGTTCAAGGGATGGTCCAGTTGTTTTGGGATTGCAGCCAAGGCACCTATCACTATTAGGACTACTTTTGCTTTCTTTTGCCATAGTCGTTCTATTTCTATTTGCAGGTCTTCGTATTTATTATGATTTAAGAATAATAATAGGAAAAGGAACAGGAACAAGACTAGTCTGGTCCAGACTAAACAGAGTTGAAAGGGGCCTTGGAGGTCTTCTAGTCCAACCTCCTGCCCAGGCAGAAAACCCATTTCAGACAAATGGTTGACCAATTAAACTTATAGCTGAATTCTGCCACGCTCTTGTTACTATTTTTTGAGTAAGCTGCAGGAAATTGGGCTGATGTGGTAGGCTTATACTCTGTGTAAGTGGGGCAAAAGACCTTCATCGAACTGTGACTGTGGGGCCGAAAAACAAACTAGCCAACATATAGCGTCAGAGTGCCAAAAATGGAGCCTCTAATGGAGAGACTGCCGATTTCCTGCCTGTGACAAAGGAAGCAAAAGCTATCTGTAATCTAGGCATTTGTTTATAATATTTTAATTTCATATTTTGTATTTTAATCTCTTTGCGTCTTTACTGAGATGTGATGTGAATGTGCCGTACGATAAATAATAAATGTCGAAGGAGCAACATGACTCAATGTCACACGGGCCTCCGTTTGAACCTCTAGGTAGGAACGATCCTTAACTCCATTCGCTGAGAAAGGTGGACTTTTACTAGACGTCAAGCGAATTACAGCACTCGACTTTTAGCAAGCTGCACCTTTCTCGATAAATGGGAGTTATAAAGGATTGTGGGAGATGGAAAATATCGCCCCTTCCTCACGTAACAAGATGAGACTGGAGCAAACCTGAGACAGGCCCCATAACAGTGATTTAAAGCAAAGCTTTAATTCCAACTCTACATTGTTTCACAATACGGACGTACTATTTGTAATCTGCTGAGCTTTGGGCAATATGAAATTGCAAAGTAGATAGGTGTATGTATATTTGGAACATGAGTATTGTGACCACGGGAAGAGAGGAACCGAAAGTAAGAAATGGATGGAGGTTTCAGATAAGCACGGGTGCAAGTGGAAAGCGCTGGTCGGCACGAAAGAACAAGGAACTGATTTTGGAGGATAACGACTACCTGTGGGTGATCGTTAGAAGAAAGGTATAAAAATGTTAGTTTGAGTCTTGCTCGGGGCCATTAATAATTAATAAATTAATAAATTTGTCTGGGCAGGGAAAAAGCCACGAGTTAAATTTAAAATAATGCAAGATACGCGTGAAAGAGGTGGTCTTAAAATGCCTAATTTTAAATTATATTATGAGGCTGCTGTTTTGTCATCGATAAGTGACTGGGTTAATTTAATTTAACACAAGGGAGATTACTAAATCTTGAGGGTCATGATTTGTTATTTGGTTGGCATGCATATTTATTGTATGATAAGAAGGTGGATAATGTGTTTTAAGATACATATTTTAAGGCATGCTCTGTTGCGAGTTTGGAAAAAGTATAGACATAAGTTAAATTATAAGATACCAATTTGGGCAATACCCAAACATGCAACAGAAAATATAAATGTGGGATTCAAACACGATGAGACTACATATAAGGAAATTTTAAGTCTAGAAAGGAATGTATGGCAATTAAAGTCATATAATATTTTAAAAGAAAAGATTGTACGAACTTGGTTCCAGTATGGGCAATTACAGGCAAAATGGAAAGAGGACCAGAAAGTTGGTTTTTCGATGACTGATGAAAATTTGGTAAAACAAATTAGAGATCAAGGTCAAGCACATATAAAAAGGATATATAATGCATTGATAGAAATTGATTCAGAAACGGAACTTGTTAGATTGTATGATAAAGTGGGCCCAGAATTTTCAAGAAGTTATAACAATGGATACTTGGGAAAGAATTTGGGTTAGAAATGTAAAATTTACACTGGCCCAAAACTTAAGAATTTTTATAAAATGTTTTATAGGTGGCACTTAGACCCTAAAAAATTAGCAAGCATGTATCCGAATTGCCAGCCCAAATATTGGAGGTGTGGTTGTGAGGATGCAACATTTTCATATATGGTGGACTTGTAAAAAGGTTAAAGCCTTTTGGATTAAAATTTGGTGGAATATGCAAAAGATATTTAAGAAAAGGATAAAGTTTTCTCCGCAATTGTTTTTATTGGGTATTATTACAGATACTACTGTTATAGATACTAAGTTGATGTTGCATCTAATTACGGCGGCAAGACTTTTAGTTGCACAATATTGGAAGAAGGAGGAATTGCCGACTATAGAAGAGTGGACTTTGAAAGTTTCCAACTTGGTAGATGTGGCAAAGATTTCGGCATATTTGAAAGACCAATCGCAACAGAGATATATTGTGGAATGGAGAAAATGGATTGAATATATTCAGAATAAACATGGGACTAAAGAGTTTCATTTAGTTTTTGAATAAGTAGTGGATTTTTATGATGTATGATTAGTTATTTGTTACTTTATTAATATTATGACTATGGAGAGTTAAAGTCCGATAGAACTTAATCTATTATTTTTGTTGTTAGCATATTTTAGTTTGCTTGTATTATTATACCCTGTATTCAGCTCTGGGAAGTTGGGGAGGGGTGGGTAGGGGAGGGTTGGGGAGAGGGGAGGGGCAGGAGGGAGTCCATTGTACTTAAAAATTGTAAAACTTTTCAATAAAAAAAAAATGTTAGTTTGAGTCTTGCTCGGGGCCATTGGCCTATAGCTGTCCTTTTGGAATTTATTATGCCGTATGATCCTCATTGCAATGGGTTGTTAATGTAAGCGATGTTGTGTTATTATGCTTGCTACGTTCCAAATCATTAGCAAAATAAGCCTCTGAGCCTTAAAGTAAGAGTTTTGTGTTGCTGTCTTGTCTTTTCCGCTGGGTTTTCCCACGACAGGATTGTCCTTACTCAAGAGGTTCAAACAGAGGCATGTCCGACGCTCATCTTACAGCTCAGCCACCGGGGCCAGACTCACCTCCTTTGTGGCCCACTGGAAGCCGGCCACCACGCTGTCCTTGATCTCGTTCAGGTACTGCACCCCCTTGGTGATATCAGTCAGGATGTTGGGACCAGTCCCGTCAGGGCCGAAGCACCAGATCTTACGGGCTTCAGCCACGTCCCACTCATACTTCTCGGCCAGGTACCGGGCCCGCTGCTTCAGCTCCTGGCGGGCCGAGACATCCCCCTTGTCGATGTCTTCAGCCAGGCCATCCGGGAAGGGGCGGGCTTTCATGTACAGACGGTTGTGTTTGTTGGGAGACTTGGAAAGACACAACGTCCCCGACTCCTCGCTAACGGTCTCTCGGTAAGACACGACCGGATCGGATTTCTGCCAAGAACAATCAAAAGGATGAGGGAACGGACGTTTTGAAAGGAGTTATCCCGTTAGCGACACCCAGCAGGCAACGAATAGCAAGTTATGCCGAAGAGGCTCGGGGTTTTTTCTGCAGCTGTTTCTCGCTGTGCTGCTATGTCCAACAGGAGAAATGCGTTCTAGGTCACTTCAACTGAAGAGCATCATCTTATATAGGGCAGGGGTCTTCAAACGTGGCCCTTTGATGACTTGTGGACTTCAACTCTCAGAATTCTGGGAGTTGGAAGTCCACAAGTCATAAAAGGGCGACATTTGAAGACCCCTGTTATAAGTCTTGGGAAATGTGACTTTTCTTCCAGCACCAGCCCTCTGGAACACCACAACCCTAAGATCAAGTTGATTTCAACCCTGCTGGGATTTTGTCCAGCGCTAAAGACCTGGATATGAGATATTTCTGGGATTTCTGGGATTCCACAGTTCAATACTGAGCTATAAACGTTAGATATAGATAGATAAGATAGATAAGATATGGATAGACAGATAATTAAGGATGGATATAGATACAGATGGATGGATAGACATGGATGGATACAGATGGATAGATAGATAACCTGTCATTTTTTTTCAACTGTGGGTATGCTGGCACACATTAAAAATGAAATTCTGCTGCCTGCTCTCCAAACTGCACACATACATAGCACACATATAAACATGATATATACCATACGTATACACCTACACCACGGGTCGGCAACCCGCGGCTCCGGAGCCGCATGCGGCTCTTTGAGCCGTCTCATGCGGCTCCCAGTTGCCTGGTGCGCGCGCACCTCTTTGAACGGGCAGTGGTGCGCGCGCACCTCTCCAAATGGAGAGTGGCACCGTCCGTTTGGAGAGGTGCGCGCGCACCTCTCTGAACGGGCGGAGGTGCACGCGCAGCTCTCCGCCAGTTCGGAGAGGTGCGTGCGCACCTCCGCCAGTTCGGAGAGGTGCGTGCGCACCACCACCCGTTTACAGCCCTGCTGCCGCGGCCCGTTTGCGGAGCTGCCGCCTTCCTCCGAAGGCGGTAGCTCCGCAAATTGGCCGCGGCAGCAGGGCTGTAAACATTAAAACCAAAAGAGCCACTGGGAACCGGTTCCATCACACGCGGCTCCCGCTTTTTTTTATGTGTGATGGAACCGGTTCCCAGTGGCTCTTTTGGTTTTTCAGGTTGCCGACCCCTGGCCTACACCCTTACATATACAGTAAATACGTATAAATATTAATCCCTGCCCATCTCGAACACACAGCAGAAAGAGGAAGCTTGAGAGTTCACAAGGTGGATGCTATGTATGGGATGAAACTTGCGACTGAATTTGAATGTTCTGCTTTGGATACCACGAAGGGTACCCCCCCTCCAAAAAAAAAAAACAGGTAACTAGGAAAACAGGTCGTGAAGAGGATGCGTAGCGTCCCCAGACAATATTCTCATCTTCTTATTGATATTGATTTCATAAAGAAAGAGAGCGGATGCAAATAGCTACCTTGATGGGAATGCAGGCATGATCTTCCTCCAGATCCTTCAGACAGATCTCCAAATGCAGTTCTCCGGCTCCGGCTATGATGTGCTCTCCAGATTCCTCAATGATACACTAACATGCAGAGGAAGCGGGAGGAAAATTGATATGCGTCAATCCTCTTCCTAACACCAAGCAAATACACCGGCAAAGGCTTGCTCGAAGGAAGCTGGAATCTGAAATCTCCACCCCCTTGCACAATATATTAAAACACAATTCTCCACCTTTCTAATTTTGTCGTTCATCACATTCTCCAATTAACGGAAAGAATCAGTTTTCCTTCCGTTAGAAAACCCGCCAAGTTCTTATCTTCTTTAATTTCAGATGGCCTGGAGGCACAATCCTCCTCCTCCTCCCTACTTTAATCCACTCTCTTAACGCAATGCAGAAGTTTTAATGTATGAAATGGCTACTTCTTCATCTCTCGTCAAACAAGAACTTTCAATGTTAGCAGCGTTGACAACTTCCTTGTCACCAGACTAGGCCAGAAGAAGGAACCAGCCTGTTGGGCCTGCGTTGCCTTCTTGCGTTCAGAGGCTGCCTCCACTTTTTTCATCCCCTTCGGAATTAATAGTGGGACCCTTGCAAATCTTCAAATAACGCCTATCTGCTTAGTGACCACTTGAAGTTACAACGGCACTGAAAACAAAGACAGCCGTTCAAGCACGTCACCAGGGCAGCATCCCTTGGTCGTGTGATCAGAATTCAGCTGCTTGGCAAACCGGCATGTATTTTATCACGGCTGCGGCATGCTGAGGTCACGTGATCTCACCACTTACAGCCTTCCCAGCCAGCTTCCGACAAACTTAAGTAACGGGGGGAAAAGGCCAGATCCGCTTAGTGACCGCACGATTCACTTTTAATGACCGCAGCAATTCGCGTTAAGAACCAGGGCACAAAAAGGTGGCAAAACGCGGCACGCCTCGCTTTCTTGAGCTGCCTTGCTTTAGAGCTTACCGCTTGCTTCTGCTGTAGCAACAGAAATTGTGGCCGTTATTGTGGCTGTACAAGTCGAGGGCTTGTTGAGCAAACCCCTGGTTTCAAAGATGCAGAAGGTAATAATAATAAGCTGGAAGGGACCTTGGAGGTCACCTAGTCCAACCCCCTGCTCAGGCAGGAAACCCTATACCATTTCAGACAAATGGCTGTCCAGTCTCTTCTTAGAAACTTTCAGTGATGGAGCTCCTACGATTTCTGGTGGCAAGCCATTCCACTGGCTAATTGTTCTAACTGTCAGGAAATTTCTCCTTGGTTCTACGTTGTTTCTCTCTTTGGTTAGTTTCCATCCGTTGCTTCTCGTCCTGCCTTCAGCTGCTTTGGAGAATAGTTTGACTCCCTCTTCTTTGGGGCAGCCCCTGAGATATTGGAAGACTGCTATCATGTCCCCCCTGGTCCTCTTCATTAAACTAGACCAGGGATAGGCAACCTTGGCCCTTTTATGACTCGTGGACTTCAACTCCCAGAATTCCTGAGCCAGCCACGCTGAGGGGAAAGGGAGATGTTTCCAAGCAGAGCCATACTGGCTCAGGAACTCTGGGAGTTGAAGTCCACCAGTCATAAAAGAGCCAAGGTTGCCTACCTCTGGACTGGGTAAAGGATCCCCCGCACATGCATGCTAGTCGTTTCCGACTCTGGGGGCCGGTGCTCATGTCCGTTTCAAAGCCGAAGAGCCAGCGCTTGACCGAGGACGTCTCCGTGGTCACATGGCCGGCATGACTAGACGCCAAAGGCGCACAGAACGCTGTTGCCTTCCCACCGTGGCGGTCCCTATTTTTCTACTTGCATTTTTACGTGCTTTCGAACTGCTAGGTTGGCAGAAGCTGGGACGAGGAACAGGCGCTCACTCTGAACTAGACATACCCAATTCCAGGAACCCTTCATTATTATGTCTTAGCCCCCAGCCCCCTGATCATCTTTGCTGCTCTTCTCTGCGCTCTTTCTAGAGCCTCCATGTCTCAACAGGCTAAGGGGAGGTTTGCCAACCGTTTCCCAGTGATCCAACGCCTCACCTGCACCATGGGGTCCGACTTGGCCAACCTCTTCAAGCCCTCGACCAGTTTGGGCAGGTCGGCTGGGTTCTTGGCCTCCACGGCCACCCGCACCACGGGGCTGACACTGAACTTCATGACGCGCATGTTGTGGGCGTGCTCAAAGGTGGTGATGGTGCCCGTCTTAACCAGGAACTGGTCGACGCCTACCAGGCCCACAATGTTACCGCAAGGCACGTCTTCAATGGGCTCCACGTAGCGGCCCATCATGAGGATGGTTCTGGACAGAGGGAAGGGAGGAGATAGGGTGATCCACAGCCCAGGTGCTGAAGAAAGGAGCCTCAAGGAATGGGGGGGGGGGGGTGTTTTTCCTGGCACCCCTAACCACCCCTAGCTGGGGGAAAGCTAAGGGCCAGCGGTTTCTGGCAGAAAGAGCCTGGAGTTAGGGAGGTGTCTGAAATTATAATTCCCTCCTACTTCTAAATACCGACCAAGTCCATATTTACTATGTAAAATTGGGTTTTCTTCTCTTTTCCCCCCCACAACCCTGTGAGGTGGGATAAGCCAAGAGTGATTGGTCCAAAATCTCCTAGCTAGGGAGGGACTCGAACTCACCATCGCTTGGTGACTGGCCCCAAAGCCACCGGCTGACTTTCATGCCTAAGGCAGAACTAGAACTCACTGTCTCCTAGTGACTGGCCCCAAAGGCTACCCAGCCAGCTTTCTTGGCTAAGACAGAACTAGAACTCACCATCTCCTGGTGATTGGCCCAGTCACCCAGCCGACTTTCATGCTTAAGGCAGAACTAGAACTCACTGTCTCCTGGTGATTGGCCCAGTCACCCAGCAGGCTTTATTGGCTAAGGCAGGACTAGAACTCACCATCTCCTAGTGACTGGCCCCAAGGTTACCCAGCCAGCTTTCTTGCCCAAGACAGAACTAGAACTCACCATTTCCTGGTGATTGGCCCAAAGTCACCCAGCCGACTTTCATGCCTAAGGCAGAACTAGAACTCACTGTCTCCTGGTGATTGTCCCAGTCACCCAGCAGGCTTTATTGGCTAAGGCTGGACTAGAACTCACTGTCTCCTGGCTTAGTGCCTTAAGCCAGTAGGCCCAACTCCTAACCCCCAAGTATTCAGATTTCACAGAGAAAGAAGGAAAGGAGAAATAAAAGGCATTTTTCCCCCCTTCCACGCTGCCAGCCCCCTACCCCGTCCCACCGCAAGGCTGACCTCTGGATTGGCTTCAGGTAGAGATCTTCTTTCTTCCCTGGCGTGTAGTTTGGCCCCATGATTCTGCACTTGAGGCCAGTGGAGACAACCCCCGAGAACACCCGGCCGAAGGCGTAGAAACGGCCCTTGTCAGAGGTGGGCACCATCTTGGAGATGTACATCATCAAGGGTCCTTTGGGGTCACAATTCTTAATGCCTGGAGAGGGGAGAGAGAATGGAATAACGAATGGAGTGGAACAGAACACCACATGGAATAAATATGGAATACAATAGAAGATATGGAATTGAAGAACAGAATAGAAGAGGGAATGGAACAGAATGGAATGGAATGGCATAAATAGAATAGAATAGAATAGAATAGAATAGAAAAGAAAATGTGGAGTGGAATGGAATGGAAATAGAATAGAATAGAATAAGGATAGGATACAATAAGGATAGGATAGAATAGAATAGAATCTATTGAGAATTGGAATAGAATAGAATAGAATAGAATAAGATAAAAGGGACGCGGTGGCTCAGTGGGTTAGGACGCTGAGCTTGTCGATCAGAAGGTAGGCAGTTTGGCGGGTCGAATCCCGAGTGCTGCGTAACAGAGTGAGCGCCTGTTAACTCGTCCCAGCTTCTGCCAACCTAGCAGTTCGAAAGCACGTAAAAATGCAAGTAGAAAAATAGGGACCGCTCCGGTGGGAAGGTAACAGCGTTCCGTGCGCCTTTGGCGTCTAGTCATGCCGGCCACATGACCACGGAGACGTCCTCGGACAAGCGCCGGCTCTTCGGCTTTGAAACGGAGATGAGCACCGGCCCCTAGAGTCGGAAACGACTAGCATGCATGTGCGGGGGAACCTTTACCTTTACCTTAAGATAAGGAATGGAATGGAATAGAGAATGAATAGAACAGAACAGAACAGAATAACAGAGTCAGAAGGGACCTTGGAGGCCTTCTAGTCCAACCCCCTGCTCAGGCAGGAAATCTTATACAACGAACAAAGAAGACGCTCGTGCTCCTGTGGAGATCTCCTCTGGGAGGGGGGTAGGGAGGAGAGGGGAGGGGAGGGAATCTGGGAGAAGGTCCACCTACCCATGGCGGCCTCATCATCGGGGGGCCCTTCATAGAGCAGCTCACAGCGGTACTTCTGAGCGGTGACCGGAGAAGGCAGATGGATGGTGATCATTTGAAGCAAGGCTTCCCCTGCTGGGAGCCAACGTCTCATCACAGCCTGCCAGGGTTTGGGGGGGGGGGGGGGGGGGGGGAGAGAGAGAGAAAGGAAACAAACAATTGAGCCAAAAATTGTGAGTCCTTTGTAGGAAAAAAATATATAAAAACTTGAGACTTTCAGCCCCCTACAACCCTCAACAAAAAACCAGACGGCCTTTTTTTGTGGGGTCGTTTAGTTGCTTATTTAGATGCGGTGGCTCAGTGGGTTAGGATGCTGAGCTTGTCGATCAGAAGGTCGGCAGTTTGGCGGGTCGAATCCCGAGTGCCGCGTAGCAGAGTGAGCGCCTGTTACCCGTCCCAGCTTCTGCCAACCTAGCAGTTCGAAAGCACGTAAAAATGCAAGTAGAGAAATAGGGACCGCTCCGGTGGGAAGGTAACAGCGTTCTGTGCGCATTTGGGGTCTAGTCATGCCGGCCACATGACCACGGAGACGTCCTCGGACAAGCGCTGGCTCTTCGGCTTTGAAACGGGGATGAGCACCGGCCCCTAGAGTCGGAAACGACTAGCACGCGTGTGCGGGGGAACCTTTACCTTTAGTTGCTAAGTTGGGTCCGAGCCTGTGGACCACAGCACACCAGCCCCCACTCCACCCCGCCCTCCAATTTCCTGTTCATTGCATGAACGACGCTATCCATCCATTTCATCTTCTGCTCTCCCACGCTCCTTTCGCCTTCTTGTCTTCCCCCAACACCACCAGGGCTCTTCTCCAAGGACTGCTCTCTTCTCGTCAGGTGGGCCAGTTATTTGGGAGCTCCAGCTTCAGGATCTGTCCCTTCCAGAGGAGGGTCGGGGTTGATTTCGTTCGGGATTGGCTGACTGGATCTCCTTGCAGCCCAAGGGACTCTCAAAGAAGGAGCCTTTCCCCCCCCCCCCCCAGAAAAGGCAGCTTTGAGAAGCTTCCAACTAGGGTATGTCGACCGGTCAGTTTCCATCAGGAAAGACTTGGAAGGGACCTTACGAGGTCTTCTAGTCCAACCCCCTGCTCTCAGGCCAGACACCCTAGACCAGTGACGGCGAACCTTTTAGAGACCGAGTGCCCAAACTGCAACCCAAAACCCACTTATGTATCGTCAGGTGCCGGGTGGGCGTGGCCCATTCGGTGGGCGTGGCCCATTCGGTCGGCATGGCCGCGGTGATAACGGCAGACTGGCTGGGAATTAAAAAGTTCAATCAATCAATTCCAACTTTGCGAGATTTTTTTTTTCCCCACGAGAAGTTGAAATTGATTGATTGAACCTTTTTTTTTTTTGGCACACGGCAGCAGAGGCCTAAAGCAAAAAGGTTTTCTAAAACCCAGCTGAAGGCCTAGGACTGGGGCGATGGGGCACGTGCCCAGAGAGAGGGCTCTGCGTGCCACCTGCGGCACGCGTGCCATAGGTTCGCCACCATGGCCCTATACCATTTCAGACAAATGGCTGTCCAGTCTCTTCTTAAAAAATCTCCAGTGTTGGAGCATTCACCGCTTCTGGAGGCAGGTTGTTCCACTGGTTAATTCTTCTGTCAGGAAATTTCTCCTTAGTTCCAGGTTGCTTCTCTCCTTGATTAGTTTCCATCCATTGCTTCTTGTCCTGCCTTCGGGCGCTTTGGAGAATAGGTCGAACCCCCCTTCCTCTTTGTGGCAGCTCCTCAAATCGTAGTCCTTCTTTTCTCTAGGCTGGCTATACCCAATTCCTGCAACTGTTCTTCACTCAGTCTCCAGGCCTTTAACCATCTTACTCTTCTTTGCACTTTATTTCCCCCCCACACACACACAAAATCTCAACATCTTTTCTGCAATGTGGTGACCAAAAGTGGATGCAGGTATTGCAGGGGTGGCGTTACTAAAGTTTTATAAAGCGGTACTAATACTTCTTGGGAAGAAATGGAGGTAGTGACAGATTTTATTTTCCTGGGCTCCAAGATCACTGCAGATGGGGACTGTAGCCAAGAAATTAAAAGACGCTTGCTCCTGGGGAGGGAAGCCATGGCAAATCTAGACAGCACACTAACAAGCAGAGACATCACCCTGTCAACAAAGGTGTGCATAGTCAAGGCTGTGGTCTTCCCAGTTGCAATGTATGGCGGTGAAAGTTGGACCATAAGAAAGGCCGAGCGCCAAAGACCGGAGGCCTTTGAACTCTGGTGCTGGAGAAGACTCCTGCGAGTCCCTTGGACTGCAAGGCGATCAAACCGGTCGGTCCTAGAGGAGATCAACCCTGACTGCTCTTTAGAAGGCCAGATCCTGAAGCTAAAACTCAAATACTTTGGCCACCTAATGAGAAAGAAGGACTCACTGGAGAAGAGCCTAATGCTGGGAAAGATCGAGGGCAATAGAAGAAGGGGACGACAGAGAATGAGGTGGCTGGATGGAGTCACTGAAGCAGGAGGCGTGAGCTTGGATGGACTCCAGAGGATGGTGGAGGACAGGAAGGCCTGGAGGAATGTTGTCCATAGGGTCGCGATGGGTCAGAGACGACTTTGCAACTAACAATACTTCACCTGATTTTGATTCTATGCCTCTGATTATACAACCAAGGACTGTTATCGGCTTTTTTGGCTCAAGCAGTTGATGCCCAAGGCATGTCTTTTTTTTTTTTTTTTTTTTTTGGTCGGGCGGGTGATGGGTTGAGTTGCAGAGAAGAAGGAATTTTTTTTTTCCGAAAGGGGGAACAAAAGAGTGGCAATTCCCTACCCGCCCCCACCACCACACTCTGTCCATCTCATAAAATCACTCGGGGTTCCTTGTACGTTTTCCTTGAAGGGGAAAATAAAATAAAAAAAATGACACGGCCCATTCTGAACGGAACTTGTAGATTTGTGCCAAGCTTGTTTCCAGACTAAATGAAGTTGGCTTCCTTTCGCACCCGCACCCGCTTCCCTTTCTGCCTCTTCCCCACCCGGGTGCCCTTTTGGACCTCACCTTCAGCAGAGGCTTGCCTTCCTTCCCTTTGTCCTCGCTGTCCAGCTTAATGTCCAGCTTCTCAATCAATTTGGCCGTTTCCTCCTTCTTGAAGTTCATGATGGCATCAAATACCTTCGGGGGGAAAAAAAAAACCAGGCCGGGCAACGGAAAGATCAAATCTCCAGCAAGCGACAGCGAGCAAAGAAGCGAGAGAGCGCTGCTGGCAATCCTGCCTTCCTTCTAACCCAGCGGTCCCCAACCTCGCCCCCCCTGCCCCCTCCCCCCAGGGTCCTCGACCCAGTACCGGGGTCCACAGCCTGTTGGGACCCGGGCCGCCCAAGAAGCAGGCGAGGGCACAAAGTGCTGTGTGTGGGTGTGTGTGTGTGTATGTGCAATGAAGCCATTCCGTTCGCCGCCGCCGGACCGCAGAAACGCAAAGGCTGGGGAGCTCCGCTCTTAATCGCCAAATTTATCAAATTAGATGCCACCCTTTCCAGGGTCATAGCCACCAGCCGTGCCGGCTAACTCAAGTGGAGGCTCCTCTGGCAGAGGCTAATGGGAGATGTAGTCCGCCACAGCCAGATGGCAACAGACAGGGGAAGGCTCGGCTAGCTATATAGGTTAGGTTGGGTCCCTGACTTATGGCTGTGAGCGTAGGGTTGCAAGGGTTAAGTCATGGCAATAAAGGAGCAGGCCACCAGGTGGCCAGGCCCAATTTTATGACTTCTGGGGTAGCCATTAACGTAATGTCATTAAACGAACCTATTTTCTTCTAACAGGTTTTTTTTTTTCCTGGCTAGGAAACGAAATGCCAGAGACTGGCAAAAGACCCCCCCAAAATTGGTGGTCGCGCGACTGCAGGATACTGCAAACAGTCTTAAATGTGAGCTGGTGGCCAGGGACCCAAATGCCATATGACCACATTGTGTGTATGTGTGTGTGTGTGTGTACAGCTACCACAACTATGGAACTGGGTCATAAACAGGTGTGGGAAAGCTTTTTGGTTAACTTCAATCAGTCTCAAAGTGACCAGTCATTGAGCGAGGACTACCTGGACACAGAAAAGGCAAGTCCTCTGGGACCTATGAGAAAAATCTTGGGAGCCAAGCAGTACCCAAGCTGAATTAAATAAATATAAATTTTGCAGAGAAGCAATGCCCAAGCTGAATTAAACAACAAATTAAATTTTGCAGAGAAGCGGTGCCCAAGTTGAACTAGATAAATTAAACTTTGCAGAGAAGCGGTGCCCAAGTTGAACTAAATAAATTAAATTTTGCAGAGCAGCAGTGCCCAAGTTGAATGAAACGAATTAAATTTTGCAGAGAAGCAGTGCCCAAGTTGAATGAAATGGATTAAATTTTGCCCAAGATGAATTAAATAAATACAAAACTTGCAGAGAAGCAGTGCCTAAGTTGAATTAAGTAAATATAATTTTTTAAAGAGATTAACTACAAGGATCTCCCGTGGAGACCAAAGGGCTCAATTCAGCCCAGAGAGAGAGAGATCTCTTCCCACTACCCCAGCTAACTTTCTAGACTCGTTCTGCTTTTGTGTCAGAACCAAGAATATTTCTTCAAGCATAAGACGTCAGGTCAAAGTGAAGAATTTTTCTCCGTCATCACGCACAGGCAGAGGAGAAGCAGGCAGCTCGAGCGCTGTAGTGGGTATAGTTTGGGGCTGGCCAAGGAAACTGCCGGGGGGAGGGGGGGCTCTACCTTGAAGATGGGATCTAGGATCAGCTGGCAGAAAGTCCTTGGCAGCTTCTTTCCATCGGGGCTGTTAGCAGCTTTGCTAAACTTGCCAGTCGCCGGGTCGAAGTATCTGTGGGAAAGGAGAAAAAGAGACAGAAAGGATGAAGTTTTGTTGTCAAGACTCCCCCATTTGACTTCCGGGTGGCAAGGCGCCGCCGCCGACAGCTGCTTTTAGCTTGTCAGCTTCGCGGCTTTGTAGAACCGCCGAAAACAGCGCCGATCAGCTGTTTCGGCGGTTCGGAAGCCCCCTCCTCGGGAGAAGAGGAGGGGGTGAGTATCCAAGTAGGGGAAGGGCTCTCTGGGGCCGCCAGGGCTTAAAGTTCTGGCGGCTGAAGGATTGAGCCCTCCCGAAGCTTGGATTTCTCCGGGCTGCGCAGCGTGTGTGCTCCGTTTTTTTTTGGAGCAGAACAAGGCGAACGCAACCATCCCTGCTTAAAAGAATGGACTTTGGAAGATAATGAAAGCAGGCAGAGCGATGCAAGAGAATAAGGAGTAAGTGAACTTTTGATCTTTGGCTCAATCCACATTGAAGACTTTGAAAGTGAAAGTGCGTAGTTGCAAAAGGGGGAAAAAATGGCGGCTAAATCTTCTAAACTTACTAAAACTGCGGGGGCTTCCCCCCTGCCGCAACCTCCAGCGCAAGTTTTAGCACCTCCTGCACCTTTACCTTCGCCTGTCTTAACACTTGAAAGTTTTGCAAGATGCTTTGGAAAAGCATTCACAGCATTTAGCTGAGATGATAGATGAAAAGTTGGATGAGAAGCTGACAGAAATTATGGATGAAAAGTTTACAGTAATAAGGGAGGACATCTTGCTTGCATTTCAAGGCATGGCGATATGTATTGAACGCCTTGACGAAAGAGTGGAGGATCTCACTCAAAATAATACTAAATTGGATGCAAAGATATTAGAGACTGAGAATGTGGTGGATAAAATTGATTATGACCTGACATTGGTACAATATCATGAAATGGAGTTTGCTGTGAGAATTAGGGGTCTTAAGGAGAATCTCAAGGAAGATTTGAAGAAATTAGTCTCTGTTGCTTTGGAAGATGTGTTGGGAAGGCCAGCTGAAGGAATTGCAGAAGATATAGATAAAATTTTCCGTGTTAATTCCTGGATTGCGAGACAAAGGAAATTACCTAGAGATGTGGTTGTTTATTTTACAAAGAGAGCAACCAGGAACGAAGTTATTCAAGTCTCTTACAATACTAAGCTTGTGATCGCAGAGCAAGAAGTTCTGGTTTTAAAAGAGATCCCTCCAAAAATTTTAAGGAAACGAAAGGAATTTGCATTTCTGGCACAGGAGCTTAAGCGACGTGATATCAAGTTTAGATGGGAGATCCCAGTGGGTATGGTGCTTATGTTTGAAGACACAAGATACCGTCTTGCTATAGTGATGCAGGCACGTGATTTTTATAGCAATGTTTTAAAAGCAATCCCCATACCACTTCTGGAACCAACAAAGGAGGGAAAGTCTTATAATGCCGAAGGAACACAGATAGATGAGAAAGCAGCAGGAGTGAGTCAAATTTCAACAGCATCAGAAGAAGTAAGAGACCAGAGGATTACGCGTGCTGCTTCGAGACGAGCTAGACGTGAGCAAGAGCAGGACCAGCAGAATGTTGTGGAACCTCCAAAGTGTACCTATAGCCAAGCTGTGGGAGGAGCGCGGCCTAAAAATGTAAAAGGGATTCTGGAAGACGCGCTTCAAAAGCTTCGGGTTGCCAGAAATGGTGACTAAGTTTTTAACTTGGAATGTCAATGGATTAAACTCACCACAAAAGAGAAAGAAAATTTTTCAATATTTAAAGCAATTTAAGACTGATGTTATTTGCTTACAAGAAACACATATTAGAGCTATGGACCAAAAGTATTTATTAAATTCAAGATTAGGTACACAATTTATTGCTTCTGCAGTTAACAAGAAAAATGGAGTGGTTATTTATGTTAAGAATACAATTACAGCAGAGTTAATTGAAGCAGATCAACAAGGAAGATATGTTATTGTGGACTTGTTATTAGAAGGTAAAAAAACTCTTTTGGTTGGATTATATGCTCCTAATCAACAGCAAGCTGATTTTTATAGCTTATTACACAGCAGGATTACCCAATTGGATTACAAATCTTTTATTTTTATGGGAGACTGGAATGGTGTTTTGAATGTACAAATGGATAAGAGTAGATCTTATAGAAGTACCCTAAGTCATGCTAAACTGCCTAAATCTTTTTTTGAGATGATGGATGATATGGATTTACGTGATGTTTGGAGGGAAAGGAACTCACAAAAAAGGGACTATACTTTTTTTTCTGATAGACATCAATCTTTTTCCAGGATTGATTTTATATTATTGACTAATGATCTTTTCTTTAGAACTAAGAGGATAAAGATTTGTTCAAAGACTATGTCTGATCACAGCCCAGTTTGGTTAGAGATTGGAAAAGACATTAGAGAACGACGTTCCTGGCGTTTAAATGAGAATTTGTTCAGAAATCAGAAAAATGTGGATGAGTGTAAAAAACAGATGAAGGGTTTTTTTGAAACAAATATGCATAAGGGTACTTCTATGGAAATGGTATGGGATGCTAGTAAGGCGTATATGAGAGGTGTGTTGATATATCTTAACAATAAATATAGACGTAATTTGGAATTTAGGAGGAAAGAATTAGAGACAGAGATCAAGGAAAAAGAAAAGGCTTTAATTTTGAATCCATCGGATGTGAAGATCAAAGAGACTATTAAGAGGACAATTTCACAAGTTAATGGCTGATCAGGTGGCAACTAATCTACGGTTTGCAAGGCATAATACTTTTTGCAATGCCAATAAACCAGGTAGATGGTTAGCTTATATGCTAAGGAAGAAGCAAAGGGTTTCTAATATAGACAAAATAGAACATAAGGGAAAGATTGTGTACCAACAGAATCTTATTAAGGAAACCTTTGTTGATTTTTTTTCTAAATTATATGCTAGAGATAAGATTAATGAAATGGACATTGATTTATATTTAAAAGACTTTAGCATCCCGGTTCTTACGCAAGAGCAAAAAGAAGAGATGAATCAGTTGATAACTGAGGAAGAAATATATTTGGCAATCAAACAGTTAAAAGTAGGTAAAGCGCCAGGCACGGATGGTTTGACTGCTGCGTATTATAAAAATCTACAGTTTGAGATGATAAAGCCATTAAAGGAACTGTTTCAGACAATTCAAAAAGGGGGAGGAGTGCCTCCGTCTTGGAAAACTGCTTTTATTTCTTTAATTCCGAAAGAAGATCAGGATGTTACTCAAGCAAGAAATTATAGGCCAATATCACTTTTGAATACGGACTACAAGATATTTGCTAAGGTTTTAGCTAGTAGACTGATGAGGGTATTGCAACAGGTAATTCATGGTGATCAAACTGGGTTTATAAGTGGTAGACCAGGGGTGTCAAACTCAATGTCATTGAGGGCCGCATCAGCATTGCGGTTGCCCTCAGGGCGCCGGGTGGGTATGGCCAGGGTGGGCGTGGCCTACTGGGTGGGCGTGGCTAGAGTGTGTATGGCCTACTGGGTGGGCATGGCCAGCTCTACACCGTTGGCATCAAGGGTGCCTATGGGGGCCTGGGCAGGAGTGCTAGAGATCTGGGGGTCTCTGGCAGGAGGAGGGTCTCTGGGCCAGGGCCAAGGCAGCGGGGGCCGTTCCCTCACTGTTTCCAGGATGGCTTCGCGGGCCGCATGAAACCACTTCGCGGGCCGGATCTGGCCCCCGGGCCTTGTGTTTGACATGTCTGTGGTAGACAAATGAAAAATAATGTGAGACATATAGTTGATTTGTTGGAATTTCTCGAAAGGAATAACCAGATCTCTGCAGCATTGATCTTTTTGGATGCTGAAAAAGCCTTTGATCAATTGGATTGGAAATTTTTGCTTAAAGTATTAGATAAAATGAATTTTGGGGATGAATTTTTACAACCAATTAGGGCATTATATCAGAAGCAAACAGCTCGAATAATTGTTAATGATAGTTTGACTGAAATGTGTAATATTGAAAAGGGTATGAGGCAGGGTTGCCCGTTATCACCTTTATTATTTGTCTTAACGTTGGAGATATTACTGATTAAAATACGGAATTCGGAAACAATTAAGGGAATTCAAATAAGAGATCAGGATTATAAATTGAGGGCGTTTGCGGATGATCTGGTTATTACGTTGATACACCCAGAAAATTCTGTTATGGAATTGATGGAGTTAATATCGCAATATGGGAAAGTTTCTGGATTTAAGATTAACATACAAAAAACTAAAATCTTATCTAAAAATATGACAGTATTACAAAAGGTAGCTTTAGAAAGGTTAACTGGATTTGAAATTGTTGAAAGGGTTAAATATTTGGGGGTATATTTAACACCCTCAAATGTTAAATTATATAAAAATAATTATGAAAAGTTATGGAACAAAGTGCAAAAAGAATTGGATAGTTGGAAAAAATTACAATTGTCATTATTGGGAAGAATTGCAGCAGTAAAAATGAATGTTCTGCCAAAATTTTTATTTTTGTTTCAAATGATACCCATTCTCAAAAAGGATTCAAATTTGGAGGAATGGCAGAAGGGTATTAATAAATTTGTTTGGGCAGGGAAAAGGCCATGGGTTAAATTTAAAATTATGCAGGATACGCGTGAAAGAGGTGGTCTAAGAATGCCCAATTTTAAATTATATTATGAAGCTGCTGCATTATCAGCTATAAGTGATTGGATTAATTTGACACAGGGGAGACTATTAAATCTTGAAGGGCATGATTTGTTATTTGGTTGGCATGCATATTTATTGTATGACAAAAAGGTAGACAATGTGTTTAAAAGGCATATTTTGAGGTATGCTTTGTTGCGAGTTTGGAAAAAGCACAGACAAAAGTTAAATTATAAGATACCGTTATGGGCAATACCCAAACACGCAATAGAGAATATAAATGTTGGATTTAAACATGATGTGATTACATATAAGGAAATTTTGAGTTTGGAGAGGAATGTGTGGTGTTTGAAGTCATATAATCTTTTACGAGAAAAAAAGATTGTACAAACTTGGTTTCAATATGGACAATTACAAACCAGGTGGAAAGAGGATCAGAAAATTGGTTTTTTAATGGATGATGAAAATTTGGTAAAGCAAATTAGAAATCAGGGACCAGCGCATATCAAACGGATATATCTTGCATTGATAGAGATTGACTCAGAAACAGAAATTGTTAAGGACTGTATGATAAAATGGGCACAGAATATTCAGGAAGTTATCACAATGGACACTTGGGAAAAGATCTGGGTGAGAAATGTGAAATTTACGCAAGCTCAAAACTTAAGAGAGAATTTTTATAAAATGTTTTATAGGTGGCATTTAGATCCTAAAAAATTAGCAAGTATGTATCCGAATTATCAGCCTAAATGTTGGAGATGTGGCGGTGAAGATGCAACGTATTTTCATATATGGTGGACTTGTAAAAAGATCAAAGCATTTTGGATTAAAATTTGGTGGAATATGCAGAAGATATTCAAGAAAAGGATAAAGTTTTGTCCGCAGTTGTTTTTATTGGGCATTATTACTGATACTACTGTGCTGGACATTAATCTGATGTTGAACTTAATTACGGCAGCGAGACTTTTAATAGGGCAATACTGGAAGAAGGAAGAACTGCCGACTATAGAGGAATGGACTTTAAAAGTTTCCAACCTGGCGGAAATGGCGAAGATTTCAGCATATTTGAAAGACCGTTCACAACAACGATATATTGTGGAGTGGAAGAAATGGATTGATTACATTCAGAATAAATACGGGACTAAAAAGTTTTATCTAGCATTTGAATAAGTATATTGCTTGTAGTCAACTTATAAGAGCAAAAGTGCGAGAGATTTAATAGTTTATTGTTGTTAGTATATGGGAGTTTATGATTGGTTACTTTATTTTTATACCTTGTATCTAGCTCTGGGAAGTCGGGGAGGGGGGAGGGGGGAAGGGGAGGGTGAGAGGGTGGGATAGGGTTGGGAAGGGAGGGAAGGGTTGGGGGATGGGATGTAATAATTAAAATGTACTGAAAAACTGTTCAATAAAAAAAAAAAAGACTCCCCCATTTTAAGTCAGCTCCTCAAGGAGGAGTGGCAGAATCGGGGTGGTGGTGGTGGAAGTGTTAAAAGAGGACTTAGCCTGGAATCCCTAAGTAGCCACAAGCGAGGGAAGCCCCCAGCTCCCTTGAATGCTGTTTTGCCAGGGGTCTCCAAGCTTGGCCGCTTTTAAGACTTGTGGACTTCCAACTCCCAGAATTCCTCAGCCAGCCATGGGAATTGAAATCCACAAGTCTTAAAAGTGGCCAAGTTTAAAAGCCCCTGCTGTTGACCCTTCTTTAATTCTAACCTGGGGCCGATTTGAGGAGAATCCTGTGCACAGGTTGTTTAGCAACCCATCAGCTTAATT
>JAKJMR010017183.1:66691-77581 GCA_024449315.1 Daboia siamensis
ATAGATAGATAGATAGATAGATAGATAGATAGATAGATAGATAGATAAAGATACATAGATAAGATACATAGATAAGATACATAGATACACAGATAGATAAGATATATAGACAGATAAGACAGATGATATATACAGATAGATATAGACATATAGATAGATGATATAGACAGATATAGACACATAGACAGGTAAGAGATATAGACAGACAGATACAGATACAGATAGATAGATAGGTACATGATAGAGATAGATAGATAGATAGATAGAGATAGATAGATAGATAGATAAGATACATAGATAAGATACATAGATACACAGATAGATAAGATATAAATATAGACAGATAAGACAGATGATATATACAGATAGATATAGACATATAGATAGATGATATAGACAGATATAGACACATAGACAGGTAAGAGATATAGACAGACAGATACAGATACAGATACAGATAGATAGGTACATGATAGAGATAGATAGATAGATAGATAGATACAGACCTTGATTGTCGTTTTTTTTACCGTGGGCATAATGGCACACATTACAAATGAAATTTAGTCGCTTGCTCTCACAACGCATATTTAAAACATACTATATACAACATATGTATACTGTAAGTAGCGTATAAATGTTAATCACCCTCCATCTTGAATATATAAGGGAAGGAGAAAGCTTGAGAGCTTTTAAGGTTAGGGTTTTTTGAACTGGTAGTGCATTACGCCAAATTACTGCTAGTCGTTGACTTACGAGTCCAAAATGTCTGTTGCCGAGGGAAAACATTTTGTTAAAGTGAGTTTGCCCCCATTTGACGACCTTTTCCTGCCACAGTTAAGGGAATCACCGCAGATGTTAGTCAAACTCAGCTGTTGCAGCAAATCTGACTTCCCCACTGACTTTGCCAGAAGGTCGCAAAAGGGGATCACGTGAGCCCGGGACAGTGCGACCGTCGTAAGCATGAGTCAACTGCACAGCTGTCTGAATGTTGATCAACTACGGGGGCTGCCACCACCCTCGTGTGAAAAACTGGTCAGAAATCACTTTTTTCAGTGCCAATGTAACTTCAAACAGTCACTGGAGGAGGACTGCCTACGCAAGTTATCAGAAAAGTCAATTTATTGGATTTTTTTTTTTAAACCAGGGCTTTTGTTGCGCTGAACCACAAACGATCAAAACAGGCAATTTGTTTAAAGAGTTTTAAGGGGGGGGGGGGATGTCTGTGAGTTCTAAGTGGTGCCAGCTTGGATGACTTTGGTCCAGGCCCTTTCTCTCAGCCCTATCTACCTCACAGGGTTGTTGTTGTTGAGGGCAAAAACAGGAGGAACATTAGCTATGTTTGCCATGTGTCAACTGACGAACAATAAAGGCAGGATAAAAAGTTTAAAAGATATAAATAAATTCCCTGGTTTGGGGCTTTACGAGATAAATCCTAACACCCCCCCCCCAGATGGTAGAATAACGTGGCACTGAAATGCTTTTGTCTTTTGCAAAAGGTGGCAGGGAAGGAATTGAGGTATCTTGAGGGGGGGGGGGGGCGCCCCCCCAGATGGCCGGTGTTGTTCCCCCCCCCCCCCCCGAAAAAATTGACCCCCCAGCCAGCCAGCTTCATCCCCCTTAACCCACCCAGAAATAAAGCACAACAGCCAGGCAGATTCCGTTAAGGAGATGCAGATTAGCCAGAAAATATTTGCCAGGTTGACGTCAGCATTTTTTTATTTTTATTTTTAAACAACGGGCACCCTCGGAGCAGGGCACACAATACAGGTGTGCCATCCTCCCTACCGCATTCCCCGTCACTTCCCATCACCAAACACGGCCAGGTTAGACAAAAAAACCCACAATTCTCCTCTCTAAATGCAACCCTTGGTGGAGCAGTGGGCTAAGGCCTCCTTAAGTAACACCAGCTGCCTGCCATTAGTGCAGGTTCGAGTCCCACCAGGCTCAAGGTTGACTCAGCCTTCCGTCCTTCCGAGGGAGGTAAAATGAAGACCCAGATTGTTGGGGGCAATAAGCTGACTTTGTAATAATGCCGCTTGGGGTGTGTGTGTGTGAAAGCCCTAACAAGCAGGCATATACATAGAATGAAGGCTATTGCTAAGCACATTGATTTGTGCTTTAGATTGTAAGCCGCCCTTCGGAGAAGGGCGGGATAGAAATGGGATAAAAAAAAAGATGTAATTGAATAAATTAGCAGTGGGCTGATGCCTCCTTAAGTAACACCAGCTGCCTGCAATTAGCACGGGTTCGAGTCCCACCAGGCTCAAGGTTGACTCAGCCTCCCGTCCTTCCCAGGTAGGTAAAATGAGGACCCAGATTGTTGGGGGCAATAAGCTGACTTTGTAATAATGCCGCTTGGGTGTGTGTGTGAAAACCCTAACAAGCAGGCATATACATAGAATGAAGGCTACTGCTAAGCTTGTAAGCCACCCCGAGTCTTCGGAGAAGGGCCGGATATAAATGGAATTAAAATAAATAATAATTTTAAAAAAAAAACCTCCCTTTGGCAAACGGGAGCCCTGGCTGGAGTCGGATGGCCCAAATCCTTGCTGGCCACCGGTTTGTTGTTTTGCCAACATCACAACGTCCTCTCTCTCTCTCTCTCTCTTCCTGTGGACATCTTGATTACTTCAGCCCCTTTCGCACGTAGGTAGGTTTGGCCAGCAACTATTCAAACCACCCCAAAAAGGGAGGTTTGCAAAGGAGTTAAAGCTGAGTCATTTTAAAGAAAGAAAGAAAAATCGCAGGATCTGAATGGCACAGCAGCAAACCAGCCGCGTCCTCTGAAAAGGGTTTTGGGTTTTTTTTGGTTGGAAGATAAAACAGGTTTATCAGCAATCCCCCCCCCCAACAGTTTTTAGGAGTGTTACATCACCCCTTTATTTTCTCTCCTGTCTTCTACTGGAGAAAAAAAAAAATCCAACTGAGTCATCCTACAATGAGGTCAGTTTTTTATTATTATTATTATTATAACCAGCCCCTGCGCAGAAATCAAAGAACAGAAGCCGGCCAAGGCAAAGTATTAAGCCCTGACGAAGTATTAAGCATTCAGAGAGAAAATAAATCCTTCCCAGAAATTAGCGCAGGTAGTACCCGACCGACAATTCATTTAGTGACCGTTCAAAGTCACAAGGGCACTGAAAATGGTGACTTACGACCCGTTGTTTTCCCCCCAAGAGTTACCACTACCTGTCTGCAGCATCGCGTGATCAAAATTCAGCTGCTCGGCAACTGCTTCATACTTACGACGGTCACAGCGTCCCAAAGGTCCCGCCATCCCCTTTCGCGACCTTCTGACAAACAAGAGCCACTGGGAAAGCCAAGATTCACTCAACCGCCGGGGGTTGCCGACCAGATTTTCGACTGCCGCGATTTTACTTAGCAGCAGTGGCAAGAAGAAAGGAAGGTCGTAAAACGGGGGCGGGGGGGGCGCACAAACCCACTCCCGCAAATTTTCACTTAACATAAAAAATTTGAGGGCATCACTTGCGGTTGTTAAGTCGAGGACTACTTGTCTAGTCAGGAAAAGCATTAGCCCTTCTTCCCGCTTCGAAAATGAAGGGAAATAAAAATTTGGTCTGAAATGGTAAAGAGGGGTTTCCTGCCTGAGCAGGGGGTTGGACTAGACGACCTCCAAGGTCCCTTCCAACTATTATTATTATTATTATTATTATTATTATTATTATTATTAGGCAATGCAGCCCCCCCCACACAACCACATACACACACACACCCCAATGGGCATTTTTCATCTGGGTCTCCAGATGCTTTAACAGCATCCACAGCAGGCATTTTTTTGATTGGCCCATCTCCAGAGGCGCTGGACTACAACTCCCGTCATCCTCAGCACGGAGAAAAGGGCGTTTTTCCACCTAGTGGGGTCTCCAGATGCTTTAATAGCATCCACAGTTGGCTTTAAAAAAAAAAAAAAAACAACTGGCGGACTACAACTCCCGTCATCCTCAGCACGGAGAAAAGGGCGTTTTTCCACCTCGGGGGGGGGGAGTGTCTCCAGATGCTTTAATAGCATCTACAGTAGGCTTCTTTTTTTTTTTTTAAACTGGCGGACTACAACTCCCGTCATCCTCAGCCCGGCCCAACTAAGGTGGGGGGGGGGGGAGGGGGGCCCCCCCGAGGGCTCTCTATACGGGGTCCACAGCCTACACGGGTCCGCGTAACTCGAGAGTCGCTACGTTCGCAAAGATTTTTTTCCCCCGCCCGCTTCTCGCGTGTTCTCCTGCGTTGCTTCCCCCCCCCCGGGGCTCTTCCAAACCGCGGCTGTTCCAGGCCCCGGCCTTCGCCCCCTCCGGCCCCGCAGGCCTTCGACCCGAGGCCTATCGCTTCGTTCCAAACCCGGCCATATCCAGCGCCTTCCCTCGACCTCGGTCCCCGGGCTACCCCCCAAGTCGCCCCGGCTTCGGATGGCTCACCATGTTGGCGGATGGCTTCGGATTCTCCGCAGGGGCGGGGCGGGAAAAAGTAGGGAAAAAAAAAAGACCGGCAACAATGGCGGCGGCTCGGGATGCCCTGTCTCGTTGGCAGGGGCCGAGCGGGCGGAAGAGGACGCTGACGTCAACCGGACGCCTTTTATTGGAGGGACGCCGGAGTGGGCGGGGAGATTAAGAAGGAGGAGGCGCGGCCAAGCGAGGATCCCGGAGCGCACGCGCCTCATCCGGAAAGTCTCTCTCTCTCTCTCTCTCTCTCTCTCTCTCTCTATGGTCCGAAGGCGGGAAAGGAAGGAAAGGATGGGGAAGGAGGCTCTTAGATCTTGCGCCTGCGCAATTTCTTCTTCCCCTTTTTTTTTTTTTTAAACATTCGATCAACCCGGAAGCGTCTGCTGGCGATTCAACCACGTGGCTGACGCCCGAATGGGCGGCAGTGAAGTTGAAACGGAGTGGAAAAATAATGTTTCCGTATATGCTATGCCTCTGATACTAGTTGATATCGCTCCAAAAATATTATTAAAGGCGGATATTTTTTAAAATTTGCGGACCCACCCGTAGGAGCCCCCGCAGAAAACTCAATTTAAATTCATTGAAATTCAATATATTCATTTTAAATCGGTGTTTTTCGAGCCTCTTTAAGATGAGCGGACATCAAGTTCCAGAATTCCCCAGGCGACACAGCACAGGGCTTGGATGCACCCTAAGATATACCCAAGGGTTTTAACATAGAATTTTTAATAGGTAGAGCGTTCTCTACTAAGAGGCACATGACGTGGATTTTGCAAATTGCTAACTTAATACAATTACTCTGTATTTTAATTTGATTTATTTTCTCTTTTAAAATAATGTTCAGGTTTATTATTAGCTTTTAATGTTCCTAAACTGATAAAACAGGCTGGAGACTTGATCCAGATAAGAAAAAGTTTGTTAGTACAAATTGGGGTCTGGTTTCTGTCTTTTGTGAACTCCAAACAACCTTTCCCCACCCCCACCCCCGTACAATTTACGCCCCTTCTGGCGTCAGACCTCATTTTAATGAACATATGTGATACAGGTAGTCCTCAACTTACAACCACAATTAAGCCCAAAATTTATGTTGATAAATAAGAAATTTGTTAAGTGAGTTTCATGTATACATGTAGATGTACGTGTGTATAATGTGTGTGTGTGTGTTTAAGGTAAGATAACCTTTGTCATTTTTTTACTGTGGGCACAACGGCACACATCAAAAATGAAATTTAGTTGCCCGCTCTCAGTTTATATGCACATGTATGTGTGTGTGTATACACACATACATACACATACACACATCTCTATAGGTATAGGTATATATGTATAGCATGTATATATATGTGTGTGTTATCTAAGTGGGCAATTTGGAAATAAATTTCCATTTGGTTATCAGTGACAGACAGATAAAGAACTTTTAATTATACACATTAGAAAACTACAGCATTAGATTACTGTTTGACATAATTGCCATTTAAATTGAGAAACATGTCATAACATCTCACAAGGTTTGAAAATCCTTAGTAGTAGTCCCTCAGTGCCAAATCTTGGCTGGGGGGGGGGGGGTGTGTGTCAAAAATATCCCAACGGAACGGCTTCAAAAGTTCTTGGGTGTGCGGGCAAGCATTGTCGGGAACCAACACCAAGTCAGCAGGCCCCAGCTTGTTATGGATGGCTCGGCTGAGTTTTCGCAACGTTTCACAATAGACGTCTGAATTAATGGTCAAACCACACTCCGTTGACTTCACTAGCCGTACTCCTTGGGTGTCTTCACATTTGGCGGGATTTTCTATGGCACCACTTCTGGTGTGGTGTTGGTTCACGACAATGCTTGCCCGCACACTGCTAGATGCACCCAAGAATTTTTGAAGCAGTTCCGTTGTGATGTTTTTGATCACCCCCCTCTCATAGTCCAGATTTGGCACCGAGCGACAACTAAGAAATTTCAAACCATGTAAGACATTATGACACGCGTCTCAATTTGAATGACGATTGTGTCCAAAATTAACATCATATTGTAGTTTTCTAATGTATAATAAAAGTTGGACAGGAAGGCTTCACTTTCTTAGGGTCTTGCGGAAGAACAGGTAGAACAACGGCTAATGACCCTCTTTTACCGGTCTACTATAGAGAGCGTCCTCTCGTATGGTATTGTGGTTTGGTATGCTGGTCTGACAGCCGTGGATAGGAAAGCATTACAGAGGGTGGTAAGCACAGCACAAGACATTGTGGGCTGTCCCCTGACACCACTGGATGACTTCGCCAGGGCTCGCTGCCTTGGAAGAGTGAGGAAGATTCTCAGGGATGACTCACACCCTGGACGGTATCTCTTTACTCTCCTACCATCCGATAGGAGATATAGGAATATAGCCAGCCGTACCAACAGGCTGAAAAATAGCTTTTATCCGTGGGCTGTTAGGCTTTTAAATGGGACATAATCTCTGTGAACTTATGCAGAATTGACTTGGGAGGCCGGTGTGTGGTGTAGTTGGTTCACATGGTGTGGTAGGATGGTTTGTTGTCACTGTGTGTTGGGGGGAGAGAGCGCACGGGGGTGGGGGGGGGGGAGGCTCAGCTAATCTCAATGTACACGTTGTACTTTGACATTACCCCCCCAAGGTCACTTCCACATGCCATTATAGACACAAACAAGAGTTCAATTTAAAGATAACATGCAGCTTTCGATAGAGGATCTCAGCAAAATGGTGTCTTTTCAGAATGGCTGAACTTGATCATTTTAGGAGACGGGTGTCAAACTCGCCACGCCACATAAACATATCATGACTTTTTTTGTATTACCGGATCTGGAGTGGCGCGGCCACAGTATGATGCAACCGGCCCACAGGCCGGCGGCTTGACACCCCACGTGTCAGAGAACCATGTTAGTCTGTGGCAGCAAGCAGAAACCAGGAAGAATTTCCATTACACCAATTTTGTTAAAAGGATGACGTTGCAGACCATTTTTAATATATATATTTTTTCTTTGAACAGGAAACAGTGTTACCAGACTCCTTATTTTAGGAATTCAAAAGTATGGAAACATCTGAATTGAAGGGACTGATTTGGGACCAGGTAGCTCACCCTGGATTTTCAAGGTTTCTATTTGTTTGTTGTTGTTGTTGTTAATTGTGAAGTCGTGTCCAACCCGTCGCGACCCCATGGACAATGTTCCTCTAGGCCTTCCTGTCCTCTACCATCCTCTGGAGTCCATTTAAGCTGACACCTACTGCTTCGGTGACTCCATCCAGCCACCTCATTCTCTGTCGTCCCCTTCTTCTCTTGCCCTCAACCTTTCCCAGCATTAGGCTCTTCTCCAGTGAGTCCTTCCTTCTCATTAGGTGGCCAAAGTATTTGAGTTTTAGCTTCAGGATCTGGCCTTCTAAAGAGCAGTCAGGGTTGAGCTCCTCTAGGACTGACCGGTTTGATCGCCTTGCAGTCCAAGGGACTCGCAGGAGTCTTCTCCAGCACCAGAGTTCAAAGGCCTCCATTCTTTGGCGCTCAGCCTTTCTTATGGTCCAACTTTCACTGCCATACATTGCAACTGGGAAGACCACAGCCTTGACTATGTACACTTTTGTTGACAGGGTGATGTCTCTGCTTTTTAGTGTGCTGTCTAGATTTGCCATGGCTTTCCTCCCCAGGAGCAAGCGTCTTTTCATTTCTTGGCTACAGTCCCCATCTGCGGTGATCTTGGAGCCCAGGAAAATAAGATCTGTCACTACCTCCATTTCTTCCCCATCTATTTGCCAGGAATTGAGAGGGCCGGATGCCACAATCTTGGTTTTCTTAATGTTTAGTTTCAATTATGTCCTATAGCATGCCTTATTTTAATGGCAGTGCTTCTGACATGAATAAAAAAGCCAAGTACGGGTAGTCGTCAAATTCAACAGTTCGTTTCGTGACCGTTCAAAGTTGCAACGGCACTGAAATGTGATTTATGACTGTTTTTCACACTTATGACGGTTGCAGCATCCCTGTGGTTATATGATTTACATTTGGATGCTTGGCAACTGATTCACCTTTATTTTCAGTTACTGCGTCCCAGGGTCATGTGCTCCCCTTTCGTGACCTGGCAAGCGAAGCCCATGAGGAGTTATTAACGTGACAACTGCAACGATTCACTTAACGGCAATGGCAAGAAAGGTGGTAAGATGAAGCCAAATTCACTTAACAAATGTCTCACTTAACCACCAAAAAATTTGGGCTCAGTTGTGGTCGTTAAGTCAAGGACTCCCTGTACCTGTTATTTCATCTAATGCCAGGTAACCTGGGATTGATTTCTATATTCGACCTACAAACGTCTGGGCTCAATTGAGGTTGTAACTAGAGGACTATCTGTAGAATCTTCCATTTCCAAAGCAGGAGTAGCCAACAGCCCAGAAGACCAACTCAGGATCCAAAAAGATCTTGACAAACTTGAACAATGGGCCCTATCCAACTAAGTGAGTTTCAACGTGGAGAAAAGCAAGTGTCTTACACTTAGGCAGGAAAAACCAAAGTACAAATCCAGATTAGGGGTAGACCTGGCTGAAAAACAGTAACTGTGAGTCCTAGTGGACAATCACATGAGCATGAGCCAGCCGTGTGCAGCAGCAGCCCCGAAAGCTAATACAATCCCGGGTTGTGTAGAGAGGCATAGAATCAAGACCACGCAAACTATTAGTACCGCTTTATAAAGCCCTAGTAAGGCCACACCTGGAATACTGCAGCCAATTTTGGTCACCGTGTCACAAAAAAGATGTTGAGAGTTTGGAAAAAGTTCGGAGAAGAGCAACTAAGATGATCAGGGCCCTGGAGACTAAAACACATGCGGAATGGCTGCAGGACTTGGGTTTGGCTAGTCTAAAGGCAAGAAGAAATAGGAGAGACATGATAGAAGTGTTCCAGTATTGGAGGGGCTGCCACAAAGAAGAGGGGGTCACATTATTCTCGAAAGCAGCAGAGGGCAAGACAAGAAACAATGGTTGGAAATTGATCAAGGAGAGAAGCAATATCTCAGGGGCTGCCCCAAAGGAGAGGGAGTCAAGCTATTCCCCAAAGCACCTGAAAGCAGGACAAGAAGCAACGGATGGAAACTCATCAAGGAGAGAAGCAACCAGGAACTAAGGAGAAACTTCCTGACAGTGAGAACAATTAACCAGTGGAACAACCTGCCTCCAGAGGTGGTGAATGCTCCAACACTGGAAGCTTTTAAGAAGAGACTGGACAGCCATTTGTCTGAAATGGTATAAGGTTTCCTGCCTGAGCAGGGGGTTGGACTAGATGACCTCCAAGATCCCTTCCAACTTTATTATTATTATTATTATTATTAACCTGGAAACTTATCAACAGTGAGGAGAATTAACCAGTGGAACAGCTTGCCTCCATCACTGGAGATTTTTAAGAAGAGGCTAGACGGTCCTTGTCTTGAGATGGTGTAGGTCAGGGCTCTTCAAACTTGGCCCTTTTATGACTTGCGGACTTCAACTCCCAGAATTCCTCAGCCAGGCACGCTGGCTGAGGAATTCTGGGAGTTGACGTCCGCAAGTCATAAAAGGGCCAAGTCTGAAGAGCCCTGGTATAGGTTCTCCGGCTTGAGCAGGGGCTGGACTAGAAGACCTCCAAGGTCCCTTCCAGCTCTATTCTATATATCCCTGAGTCGCACAAGTGCCCCCTGAACCACCTGGCTATCCCCTCCAGAAACCGGGACTTGAATCCCACCGAACCCCAACCCAAACCTTGCGTGTTGCACACCAGGGAAAAACGCGAAGCTAAATTGAAATATTTCCTTTTATTTATTTAACAAACGCTATCATCTTGAATTCTGAAGAATGTGTGTTGAAAGAAAGAAAGAAAGAAAGAAAGAAAAAAGTCCTTTGCTTTACAAACAAACCAAAAAAAAGAAAGGAAAGGAAAGGAAAGGAATGGAGGGGGGATAATGAGAAGAAGCTGAAGGAAGAAGGGGGAGTAAGTTCTTTTTAAAAAAAAAAAAAAATTAAACGATCAACAACGTATGTACAGACTGAAAAACTTGCTTGAGTCGATGAGGGAAAGGGGAGGAAGAGAAGAGGGGGGGGGGGGAAAAAAGGGGGGGGGGGGGAGAGAAATCGAGTTCAGAGGGAGAAACCATACGGGAGAAGCTCAACGCACCATTAAATTATAACACAAATACCGGCAGAAGAAAATTCCTACGTCTACTTGGTGGCCGTAGAAGCAAGATTGCAATCTCTACAAGAAAAGTTCAGTTCGGGCCCTTTCCCTCCCCCCCCCCCCCCCCCCCCGGGCCTGAACAACAACAACAACAGTGTGTGCGATGTGTTGTTTTAAAACATAGCAAACCTATTGCTTAACTTTTGAGATGTTTTGACTGTAAAAACATTAGCTGGTGGGAGCTGGGGAAGGAAGGGCGAGGGGGGCAAGGGGCAGAAAGGTCCAAGAAAGAACTGGCTCCCCCAGC
>JAKJMR010017190.1:10266-21696 GCA_024449315.1 Daboia siamensis
AAAGAAAGAAAGAAAGAAAGAAAGAAAGAAAGAAAGAAAGAAAGAAAATCTCCCTTCTGAGAATCCAGCCCTCTTGAACTTTGATCCATCAATCCTCATTGCCACAGGTCTCCAAAAATGACCATCAAGCTTGCCTCCCCATTGCATTAGCCAATTGCAAGATATTGGGCACCATCCACAGCTTCTCACACCCTGTTGTTGGTTGCTGTTCTTGGCCCCACCCCACAAAACAGCTGATCAGCAAACAGCTGACGGACCATGTTATCAACAGCATTGCAAGTAAACACCAATTGCATGGTTTTCCTTGATAAGCTGCCCACGATTAAGCCTTAAACTTGACATCCTTGAGGACAGAAAAGGAAAAAGACATTCCCATCACATGGCTGCAAAGGGAAAATGGCGGAAGTCTTTGCCAATTTCCTGTGCTTAAAAAAAGACAAAAGAAGAAAGGATGTGGATTAAAATCATAAAAAAAAAAACTTAACACAAACTAAAGAAAAAAGAATGGTAGAGGAAAATAAAAAGCAGTTGAAAAAGGAACCAGAGAAAAGAAAGAATATTATAAGAAAAAGAAACCCATAAAGAAGTGACTTCAAACCTTCACTACTACATAGTTCATGCTACGGTATAGTTCGAACCTTCATAGTCCGGTACATACAGTAGCATTAATCAGTGCTTTTTTTGTAAAAGAAAAAGGTGCCGGAACTCACACATGTCATACAACCCGCCTTGCCTACCCTACAAGGTTCCATCCAAAAAAGGTACCGGAACTCCGTTCTGGGCGTTCTATGAGAAAAAAAGCCCTGAGCATTATTATATAGACAAATGTAGTAAGTCTTCAACCCCCCCTTTAAGGTTCCATACAGCTACTGTTGGACTGCAAGGCGATCAAACTGGTCAGTCCTAGGGGAGATCAACCCTGACTGCTCTTTTAAAGGCCAGATCCTGAAGCTAAAACTCAAATACTTTGGCCACTTAATGAGAAGGAAGGATTCACTGGAGAAGAGCCAAATGCTGGGAAAGGTTGAGGGCAAGAGAAGAAGGGGACGACAGAGAATGAGGTGGCTGGATGGAGTCACTGAAGCAGTAGGCGTGAGCTTAGATGGACTCCAGAAGATGGTAGAGGACAGGGAGGCCTGGAGGAACGTTGTCCATAGGGTCGCGATGGGTCGGACACGACTTCGCAGCTAACAACAACAACAGCTACTATATCTCTTGGTCCCACATCCCATCCCCATCCCTTATCTGCAGTATAAGCAAATCCACCACACGTCAACTTTCCTACCCTTTTATCGGCAAAAAAAAGTCCGCAAAGGCTTGCCAGAATTTTTGAAGTTCAAGTCCGCACATCTTAAAACTTGCCCAAGTTTGAAAAAAAACAAACGGCGGTCGGAGCCGTTTATTATAAAAGACCGATGTGCAAATATGCCGGCGCGACAGGATCGCAGTGCGGGGGGCGGGGGGGGGGGGGAGAGAAATGGGGACCGAACCGTTTTTCATCCGCTTAAGCAAATCCACCTAGGCTCAGAAGACTTCGGGACGATTTCCCACGATAACCCCTCTGCGCCTTTTTCCTTGGAAGAATTAACTGCAGTTGGAGTGGGGTGTGTGTGGGGGGGGGGGGGGGGGGAAGAGGTGGTTAAAAAGCGAAAAACCTTCCGGCCAGCACCCGGGTACGATATCGCTCCTCTCCCGTCTCTGGCCTGGCTTTGCTCCCAGCCAACGTCCCGGGACGGTTCCCGAGCCCGGTGGATGCTTGGGCGAATCGGTTTTCCGGTTACTTACGTGTAAACGGCAAATACACCAAGAGGCAAGCGAAGGATCCGAAGGAGAGCGACATGCTCATCTTTAAGTCTACGTTCCAGTTTCGCTTTCGTCTGGCGTTCGCCCGTGCTCAGCCTTTGGGTTGTTTTCCGCGTGAGCGAAAGAAACGTTTTCCGATTAATCGAGAGGGGGGGGGGGAACACCCGCCCACAGAGCTGAAAATTAATGTACGGTATAATAAACGATAGTTACCCCGCGAAAAAGGGGAGGGAGTGGGAAGAAATTGAATTGAGTAATAATTTTAAAAAAGCTAAATAAAGACAAACTGGGGACGGGTAGTTTAACCGAATGACGCGAATTCAAATAAAAATTAAAAAAAACAAACTTGTTGAGATCACAACCTTGATGAGAAGCAGAAGACGATCCAATACAGAATGTTTGATTTTATGGGATATAAAGGTAAAGGTTCAGGTTCCCCCAAAAGGGACACGGTGGCTCAGTGGGTTAGGATGCTGAGCTTGTCCATCGGAAGGCAGGGAGTTTGGCGGGTGGAATCCCGAGTGAGCGCCTGTTACTCGTCCCAGCTTCTGCCAACCTAGCAGTTCTAAATCACGTAAAAATGCAAGTAGAAAAATAGGGAGCACTACGGTGGGAAGGTAACAGCGTTCCGTGCGCCTTTGGAGTCTAGTCATGCCGGGCACATGACCACAGAGACCTCCTCGGACAAGCGCTGGCTCTTTGGCTTTGAAACGGAGATGAGCACCAGCCCCTTTAGGTTCCCCTGCACATGCGTGCTAGTCGTTTCCGACTAGGGGCCGGTGCTCATCTCCGTTTCAAAGCTGAAGAGCCAGCGCTTGTCCGAGGACGTCTCTGTGGTCATGTGGCCGGCATGACTAGACACCAAAGGTGCACGGAAGACTGTTACCTTCCCACCGTAGTGGTCCCTATTTTTCTATTTGCATTTTTACGTGATTTCGAACTGCTAGGTTGGCAGAAGCTGGGACGAGTAACAGGTGCGCACTCTATTATGCGGCACTCAGAATTTGACCCGCCAAACTGCCGACCTTCTGATATATTATGGGATATATTATGGGATATAGGACTTGATAAAACAGATAGCAAGAGAAATAAGAACAATAATATGTTGGGACAAGTTTTTCCACTTTGTTAATGTAATGTATTGGGCCTTTTACTTGGAACTGTTTTCAGGTGTCTTTGAATGCTGCTTGAAATTGCTTAATTAGGGTGTCGCTGGCTACTCAGACATGCAGTCTCCAGGATGATCATTGGTTGGCTCTGGGGTGGGAATAGGTTCCTTCAAACCTATTGGCTGCCTAGCGGCATAGGTAGTTGCGTGGAAGCCTCTGTTTTCAGTTCTGTTCCTGTTACTACAATAAAGCAATGTTCCTGTTTGAACCCTTTGGTCTCCCTCCTGCTTCCCAAGAACCCACTACACAACAGTTAACATCGGTGCAATGAGAACTTTCTTATACAGTAACTGGCCTTATTCAAGTTGGCAACGAGGATGTTTATGGCAAGGAGGCTGAGGGTTTGATGAACTGGTGTAAGAAAAACAGTCTAGCTTTAAATGTTGGAAAAACCAGAGAGATCATTGTCAATTTCAGAAAAGGCAGGCACAGCCACACTCCTCTCTGTATTAATGATTCACCTGAGGGGACGGTTGCCAGCATCAAACTTCTGGGTGTGCAGTTAACAAATAGGCTGGCTTGGTTTCTCAACAGCAGGACACTGGTGAAGCAAGCACAGCAGCGCTTGCTTTTTCTGCATCGCAAGAGAAAAGCACATCTTCCTTCCCCTGTCCTGACCACTTTGTATAGAGGGACGATCGAGAGCATCCTGTCATGGCATTACTGTCTAGTTTGGAAGCATCACTGCTTCAGACAGGAAGGCGGTGCAGAGAGTGGTGAGGATGGCAGAAAAGATTATCGGCAGTTCCCTCCCGTCCAGGGGGGGATATGAGCATATGAGCATTGTTTGAGCAGGGTCCGCAGGATTGTCTGGGACAATACACATCCTTGTCACAATCTATTTTCTTTGTTACTTTCTGGGAGGTAGCTTCATGGTATCTGAAGCAGAACATCCAGTTTCGGTCACAGTTTTATTCGATATGGTATCAGTCTTGTGAACTCTCAAGCTTCCTCTTTCTGCTATGTATTCAAGATGGACCGTGATTAATATTTATATGTAAGGGTGCAGGTATATACACATGTTGTATAAAGGTAAAGGTATGTTAATATGTGTGTTATGTATGTGTACACTTTCGAGAACAGTGTGCCAGTGTGCCCACAGTAAAAAATGAAAAGAAAGGTTATTTTATCTATCTTACATAGCCAAGGGGCGAGCTTGACACTGTGTTTGTAATTGTTACTATCAATCGGAATAGAGCTGGAAAGAACTTTAGAGGTTTTCTAGTCCAGGCGTCCCCAACCCCTGGTCTGTGGACCGGTACTGGGCATGGCATGCCAGCAACCGGTCCACACAAACAAGCAAAGCCCCATCCGTGGGATGCAGGGAACACACAAAACCACTCCCCCTCTGGTCCATGGAAAAACCTCTCTCCACAGAACTGGTCCCTGATGCCCAAAATGTTGGTGACCTCTGTTCTAGTCCAACCCCCAGTTCAAGCAGGAGACCCTATGCCATTTCAGATAGGTGACTGTCTAGTCCAGAGGTCGCCAACATTTGGGCACCAGGGACCAGTTCCGTGGAGAGAGGTTTTTCCATGGACCAGAGGGGGAGTGGTTTTGTGTGTTCCCTGCATCCCATGGATGGGGCTTTGCTTGTTTGTGTGGACCGGTTGCTGGCATGCCGCAGCCCGGTAATAATCCACAGACCGGGGGTTGGGTACCCCTGGTCTAGTCTTTTCTTAAATACCTCCAATGATGAAGCACCTTTGGAAGGCAAGCTGTTGCACTGGTTAATTGTCCTCACTGTTAGGAAGTTTCTCCTTAATTCCAGGTTGCTTCTCTCCTTGATTAGTTTTCATTGTTTCTTGTCCTACCCTCTGGTGCTTTGGAAAATAGGTTCACCTCCTCTTCTTTGTAGCAGCCCCTTACATACTGGAATCATTTCACCCCTAGTCCTTCTTTAGACTGGCAATATGCAATTCCTTCAACCATTCTTCATATGTTTTGGTCTCCAGGCCTTTAATCATCTTAGTTATTCTTCTTTGCACTTTTTCCAAAGTCTTTTTTGTAATGTGCTGACCAAAGCTGGATGCAATATTCAAGGTGTGGTCATACTAAGGATTTATAAAGCATTACTAATACTTCACATGATTTTGATTCTATACTAAGGTGAGTTTGATCTATATTTGGAGCAACTGTTCGTGAGAATGAATTCCTCTGGGCTATGACTGTGCATTTAAGAATTTCCAAGAGAAAGTAACAACAAAGCTTATTATGATTCGTTTCACCATCAGGCAGATGTTCAGACTGGACTGTCATTTTTATCTACCTATCAAGACCTTCCCAAGAACCTGAGATAGGCATATGTTGGTGTTAAAGGTATTGTCACTAGATGTAAACTATTCCAAATAAAGTTTCCTTTTGCAGTTGACTGATGTAATTTTGTCAATGCCAATGGTATTTAAGTAGTGCTCCAGATGTTTGGGGATTATTCTGATGATTGATTTTAGGTTTTTTATGAGAACTAAGAAAAACAGGAATTCCTTTGGCGCTCCAGCTGTGTTGAGATTGCACCCAAGGTACTAACTTTGCTTTCTTTTGCCATAGTTGTTCTATTTCTATTTGCAAATTTTTGTATTTTGTTATCTTCTCCAGCTTCCCGCCCCCCACTATCCTTCTGTCTGTACTACTGCCATAGCCACTATCCAGACTTTTTTTGTCTATCTTATCCATAATTGTTAAGTCTGGTGTGTTATGTAGCAGGTGCCTTTCTATTTGAATTTTAAAGTTCTAGACTAGAGTAGTTTAACTTTGTCATTTTCTGTTACTTTCTCTACTTTATGGTCCCACCAGTTCTGGTTAAACAAATCACTGCAATTTTTAAGTGAATTATATGATCATTAAGAGAATCCAGCTTCCTCATTAACTTTGCTCACTATAAGCTAGCTGGGAAGGTCACAAATGGCAATCCCACGATCCCAGGATGTTGCAACTATTTTGAATACAGGTAGTCCTTGACCTACCACTACAAATGAACCCAAAATTTCTGTTGTCAAGTGAAATCTTTGTTAAGTGAGTTTTACTCCATTGTAAAACCTTTCTTGCCACAGTTGTTAAGTGCATCACTGCAGTCGATAAGTTATTATCCTGGTTGTTAAGTGAATCTGGCTTTTCCATTGACTTTGTTTGACAGAAGGCCAGAAAGGGTGATCACATGACCTCTGGACACAACAACGGTCATAAATATGAACCAGTTGCAGAGCATCTGAATTTTGATCACATGATCATGGGGATGCTGCAAAGCCATTATAACTTTGAACAAAATGAACTGTTGTAAGTCGCGGACTAGCTGTACTTCAGCCTACATGCACGTCAATCATAGTCACTTTGGTTGAAAAACAGGGCTCTGTAAAATTGAGGCCTTTGAAGTGTGGTGCTGGCATAAAAGATTGCATATACCATGGACAGCCAAAACAACTAACAGAAGGGTGGTGAATCGTATTAAACCAGAAACAACACTAGAATCCAAAATCACAAGACTACGTCTGACTTACTTTAGCCATGTCATGTGTGCAAATTCATTGGAGAAGCCAATGATGCTCGGAATGGTTAATGGATCAAGAAAAAGGGGCTGCAAAGAACTCGCTGGCTTAATACCTTCGGAGCTGATACAAAGATGAACATCCAACAATTGAGGAAAGCTGAACTTGACAGGATAGCATGGAGACCACTCGCCTATAAAGTGGCCAAGAGTCAGAACTGAATGAATGAATAAAATGTTTGAAATTCAAACGGGCCCATTTTGAATATCAAACAACTATTTTGAGTTTGAAAAGCTTCCAAAGTGATCAAATCAGTCTTTTCCCACTTGAAATAATTGTTTCATGCTTGAAATAGGGTAGTTCAAATTTGAGGTTTTTCCAGTTCTAAATGTTTTGCATAGATCTAGCTAGAACTTTTTTTTTCAAAGCCAGGCAGGGTTCCCTCCCCCTCCCTTTTCTAATAACTAACTAAAAGAGAGGTTTGGTGTTTTGCTTCACAGCATAATTTGTAGAACAGCTTGATTTTTAAAAATGAAAAGGGTAGAAATCTGGGACTGATGGCTTATTCCATAGAGTAATTTCCACTTGTTGTCTTTCACAGATGCCTCGCCTTCACATATTTGTGGTTTCCTTAAGCCATGGAAGGAATCACCAAAGAGAAACCTGTAGATTGGTTTTTCACAGATGACAATTTTCAGCAGAATATATATAGTAATCAACTATTAAAGTCGCTGTTCCTGCTCATCATTACACTCTTCTGTAAGTGTTAATCCACTCCTGGTCTCTCCAGTCTTGGGGTTTGAGCTGTCAAGTATCTTCTCTTCATCTATGTTTTGAAGAGGCCTTTTCTCACTGGATATTCCTGTAACTAAATTGTTCTTGACTGTAAACGGAGAGAAAATTTTTAAGAATGTCATTAACAGGTACAGGTTAATTCACATATGACTGGTCCCTTAATGACCTTACAAAGTTACTACAGAGCTACGTACAATTTGTTTTCAGTTAGGACAGCCTTATCCTTGGCATGGTCATGTCATCACATTTTGGGGACTTCGACAACCAGCTCACCTTTACTGCTGTTTGTACCGTCTCAGTCACATGCCATAAGTTGCAACTTATCTGATAATTTCCAGCATTTACTTCCGGTTTCTGGCACAATCCATTGGGAAAGTGGATTTTTTTAACAACCACTGTCTTCGCTTAACAACTGCCACAAAAATTGTCACAATAACCTATGACCATAATTCTGGGCTTAAATATAGTCATAAGTCAAGGAGTAGCCACTGTTTCCTCACTGGCTTTGCTTTAACAGAACATAATAGAATACCAGAGTTGGAAGGAACCTTCGAGGTCTTCTAGTCCAACCCCCTGCTCAGACAGAAAACCCTATACAATTTCAGACAAATGGTTGTTCAATCTCTTCTTAAAAACTCCCAGTGTTGGAGCATTCACAATTTCTGGAGCCAAGTTGTTCCACTGATTGTTTTAACTGTCAGGAAATTTCTCCTTAGTTCTAGGTTGCTTCTCTCTTTGGTTAGTTTCCATCCCTTGCTTCTTGTCCTGCCTTCAGGTGCTTTGGAGAATAGCTTGACTTGCTCTTCTGAGAAATTGGAACACTGCTATCGTCCCACCCCTAGTCCTTCTTTGTCACCACCATTATACCCTTCATTTTTTAGATGTGAAAGCTTACCTTTATTTTTACAGTAGAATACTGTTCCAGCTCCTAGTGCCAATCCAGTTATGAGCCCAACAGACAATCCCAACAGTGAAGGAATCATTGCAGTTGGTGGAATTGTAGGGGTAACTGTGGGCCGAGAAGTTGAGAGAAAAAATGTATTCCTAGTACTTTGGGTACCTGGGAGATCAGGAAGAATAATTGCATCTCCCTCACCTTCTGGCTGCCAAAGGACAGACTGTTCCAATGGGGTGTCCAAAGCTTCATGTTCTGCTCGACAAACATAAGTCACTTCAACATCATTCTTCTGGGGGAATAAGACACTGTTGATGGAAAACATCCCATCTGGCATGCGGTGCACCTCTGATTTTACATGCTCTTGTGGCACTCCATTTTGCAACCACTGAATGTGGATTGGAGAGGGATAAAATTTGCTCACATTACACTCGGCTGCTACAAATTTCTCCCCCTGTGGCCTTGTGATCAGCTGAAGGACGGGGCGAGCTGCAAAGAGAGGAAGGAAATTTGAAGCCCTGGATCCAATCGGCCAGTTTTTCTCAAACTTGGCAACTTGAAGATGGGTAGGTTAAGTAACACTGCAATAGACAATTCCTATCATCAGTTCCCAACTCCTTGAAGCCAGTCTTGGATCCTCCTGAGATTACAGATAGTCCTCAGCCTACAATGATTTATTTAGTGAACGTATGAACTTATAGTGGCGCTGAAAAAAATAAGGTATGACCATGTTTCACACAACCATTGAAGCATCCCCATAGTCATGTGATTAAAATTCAGACACTTGGTAACTGGATCATATTTATGATGGTTGCAGTGTCCTGAGTTCATGTGATCAGCTTTTGCAACCTTCTGGAAGCAAAGTTATTCTTGGCACAGCTGTTGTGTAAACTAGGGTTAACTGTTTCAGCTGACCAGTCAGGAACACCAAAATCAGTGTCCAGCTACTGACTGTGCCCCTCTTCTGTCTAAAACAGTGTTTCTTAAACTTGGCAACTTTAAAATGCTTGTACTTCAGAATTTGGGGAGTTGATGTCCATGCATCCTAAAATTACCATGTTTGAGAGATCTGAAACAAACACAGGTCATGAGCTACGAAGCTACCTGTCAGCGCTGCTAACATCGGATGTTCTTGCTTTGACAACAGATGGAAATGCAGCTATTTTACTCTTTTGCTTTTAGAGTTAGTTGATGCTGGGAGGAGGAATGTGGATGAGAGTCCAGTTAGTCATAACAATAATAACTCAGCCGTGGGAATCCAAGGTTATTGAGCCCAAAGTTGATAAAGATTTGGCGGCCTGGAGAGCTGGGGAGAAAGCCTGCACTTCAAGCTAATTGGGGAATGTGATTTATGACCATTGATTGGAGGAGGGAATTGTGCTTTGTTACTTTGTCCTCAGGGGAGGGGAAATCAGTTTTTGACTTTAACTATGTAGTGCCAATACTTTGTTTCTCGAATAAAAGATTCTTTAAGGTAAACAATGCCTCAGATTCGGGCTGGTCTGGATTCTGACTGGGCAGACTGACAGGGGGGAGACAAGCGGTCTTGGGAATGTTATCTGGAATGAATTCGATCCTGTGACCCCGGAAGAGGTGGACAGGATCATGAGGAAACTGAGTTCCACCACGTGTTTATTGGACCTGTGCCCCTCCTGGCTTGTGTATGCAGCTTGGGAGGGGACACGAGGCTGGCTGCAGGCAGTAATAACTGCTTCTTTGAGGGAGGGTACCTTCCCTGCCACCTTGAAGGAGGTGGTGGTGAGGCCCCTCCTCAAGAAGCCTGCCCTGGACCCGGCTATTTTTAACAACTATCATCCGGTCTCTAACCTTCGCTTTCTTGCAAAGGTTGTTGAGACCGTGGTGGTGCATCAGCTCCCTCTGTTCCTGGAGGAAGCTGATTAGCTGGACCTGTACCAATCGGGCTTTAGGCCCGGGTACAGCACAGAGACGGCATTGGTCATGCTGGTGAATGATCTCTGGCGTGCTCGGGACAGGGGCTGTTCCTCTATCCTATTAGATCTCTCAGCGGCTTTTGATACCATTGACCATGGTGTCTTACTGCAGTGCCTCAGGGGGTTGGGAGTGGGTGGCACTGTTCTACAGTGGTTCTCCTCCTACCTCCTGGGCCGCTTGTAGTCGGTGTTGACGGGAGGGCAGAGGTCCGCCCCGAGGCCTCTCATTTGTAGAGTCCCTCAGGGGTCGGTTCTCTCTCCCCTCTTGTTCAACATCTATATAAAGCTGCTGGGTGAGCTCATTCATGGTTTTGGGGTGGGGTATCATCAGTACGCTGATGATACCCAGCTTTTTCTTTCCAACCCGAACCAACCCAGTGATGCCCTCGATGTGATGTCCCGTTGCCTGGAGGCGATCCAGGTTTGGATGGGGAGAAACAGGCTTCGACTCAATCCCACCAAGACTGAGTGGCTGTACATACCGGTATCTCGGATTAACCAGTCTATTCCATCGTTAACTATGGGGGGTGAGGTGTTACCCTCCGTAGATAGGGACCGCAACTTGGGCGTCCTCCTGGACTCACGGCTCAGTTTGGAAGATCATATAGGAGCTGTGGCCAGGGAGGCTTTTGCCCAGGTTCGCCTGGTGCGCCAGTTGCGGCCCTATCTGGACCAAGATGCCCTACGTACAGTCACTCATGCGCTTGTAACCTCTCGAATAGACTACTGCAATGCTCTCTACATGGGGCTGCCCTTGAGGACCACTCGGAGGCTTCAGCTGGTGCAGAATGCGGCTACGCAAGTTGTGATGGGGGTTTCCCGATACTCCCATGTAACGCCTCTTCTCCACGAGCTGCATTGGCTTCCAGTTGCCCTCTGGGTGAGATTCAAGGTGCTGGTGATGACCTATAAAGCCTTAAATGGCATGGGTCCGGATTATCTTAGGGAGCACCTGCTGCCAGCATCCACTTCCCATCATCCTGTGCGCTTCCACAGGGAGGGCCTCCTCAGGGTCCCACCGGTCAGGGAATGCCAGTGGGTGATCCCCAGTGGGACAGCGTTCTCGGTAGGTGCGCCTGCCCTGTGGAATCAGTTGCCTGTGGAACTCTGGATCGCCCCCGACCTTCGTTCATTTCGCTGGGACCTAAAAACTTGGCTATTTGATTTAGCCAGCCTGGACTGAGGGGTTTTAATGGTTTTAAATTTTAAATTTTAAACTGTTTTGGGGCTATTAATTTTATTTTATTTTAATTTGTACATTGCACTGTTTTAATTTGCCCTGTAAACCGCCCTGAGTCCTTCAGGAAAAGGGCGGTATATAAATCGAAACAAAC
>JAKJMR010017192.1:28004-43076 GCA_024449315.1 Daboia siamensis
TGATGTTACCTAGCTTGGTCATGAAACGTCTGCAAGGAAACCACCCAGCTCAGAGGGCACCAAGGACCCCACAGCCCTCCTCCTCCTCCTCTCTGCAAACCCCCCTCCCTTCTAGCACTGATGATGTTCCCTAGCTGGGTCCTGAAACGTCTCCAAAAATCCCAGCATGCTCAGAGAGCACCAAGGACCACACAGTCCCCTCCTCCTCCTCCTCCTCCTCCTCCTCCTCCCCCTTCTAGCACTGACAATGTCCCCTAGTTGGGTCATGAATCGTTCGCAAGGAGCCCACCCAGCTCAGAGGGCATCAGGGACCCGCTCACTTCCCCCCTCAGCTGCCAAGCTTCTCCTTGCCCGGTCTTGCCCCTCATCCTGCCCCGCTGCCTGGGCCCTTCGGCTGAGCCGTGCCCCTCACCCCACCCCGGACCGGCTCCTGCCTACCCTGCCTGAAGCTGGAGTCAATGGGCAGGTCCGCGGGCCGCCCGTTCGCCTGGGGTCTGTAGCTGAGGTCGATCAGCTGGTTGAGGCGAAGCTTCCGGCAGTAGATGGAGGCGGCCTCCGGCTCCAGAGCGATCAGCAGCTGCTCCGGCTTCTCCGGAGACACCAGCCCTGCCTGAAGGGAAGAAAAGAAGGGGGTGGTCCTTTCATTAGCCAGAAGGGACCCCCCCCCCCACAGAGCACTCATCCGGGGGGCACCAGGTTGGAGAAAGCCCAAGGGGGCTCCCAACATCTGCTGGCCGGCTCCCCTTGAAGCAGCCGAGGGATTCCCCAGGGAAAAAAGAGGGCAAGGCTGGCTGGGGGATTCTGGGAACTGAAGTCCACGTGTCCCAAAGCTCCTAAGGTTGGAAAGCCCTGAGCTAAGGAATTATATGTGTGTGGGGGGGGTCTTCTTCCCCTCCTCTCTCTGACCTGGAAGCTTCCCCCGAAATGCTTTATTTCCACAGTATTTTAACTTCTGAGCTGAAGAAAGAAAGAAAGAAAGAAAGAAAGAAAGAAAGAAAGAAAGAAAGAAAGAAAGAAAGAAAGAAAGAAAGAAAGAAGGAAGGAAGGAAGAAAGGAAAGAAAGAGAAAGAAAGAAAGAAAGAAAGAAAGAAAGAAAGAAAGAAAGAAAGAAAGAAAGAAAGAAAGAAAGAAGAAAGGGAAAGGAAAGAAAGAGAAAGAAAGAAAAAGAAAGAGAGAAAGAGGAAGAGAAAGGAAAGAGAAAGAAAGAGAAAGAAAGAGAAAAGAGAGAAAGAAAAAGAGGAAAGAAAGAAAGAAAAAGAGGAAGAGGAAGGAAAGAGAAAGAAAGAAAAAGAGAGAAAGAGAAAGAGAGAAAGAAAGAGAAAGAGAGAAAGAAAAGAAAGAAATGAGAGAGAGAAAGAAAAAGAGGAAAGAAAGAAAGAAAAAGAGAGAAAGAGAAAGAAAGAAAGAGGGAAGGAAGCACTCACCAAGTAAGCCGCTTCCCTCATGAACTGCTTGGCCGGCTGCTTCCAAATGGCGGGCACCGTGATCACCCACCGGATGGCATCGGCCACGGGCAAAGCCGGGCACTGGTCCTTCAGCTCCTGCAAAAGAGGAGCGGGGGGTCCAAGGGGGTCCTGGCTGCATATCAGGGCCTGGGGGAAACCCATCCCAGCAGGGGTGCTGGCTGGGGATTCTGGGAGACGAAGTCCACAAAGCGGCCAACTTGGGAGACCCCTGATTAACAATGAAGAAACTCCTCTGACCTCCGCACAGAGTTGTCCTGGGAGGGTCTCTCTCTCCCTCCCCTTCCCTCCGTACTTACTTACTTACTTACGTAATGCGCGGATCTGGCGTGCATTACGGAAACTTGGGTGGGCTCGGAGGGAGGGGTCCCTCTGACTGAATTATGCCCCCCAGGTTTCCGTGTGCTACACCGGCCACCGGCTCAGGGTAGGGGTGGAGGGGTGGCGGGGGTTATCAGGGAGACTTTATGTCCGCGGGAGACCACCATTGTCCACACTGGCGGGAGTGAGACCCTCCTCCTGAGACGGGTTCAGATGGGCTTCTTGCTCACATACCTGGCGCCCAGCTGTGTGGCAACAGCCCTGCCCGAGCTGCTCGACACCCTCTCAGGGTTGGCGGTGGAGTTCCCCAGGCTGATGGTGCTGGGTGACTTCAACCTGCCTTCCCTGGGAGGGTCATCTGAGTTGGCTCGGGAGTTCATGGCTTCCATGACAGCCATGGGCCTGACCCAGGTAATTCAGGGCCCGACTCATGCAGGGGGTCACACTCTCGACCTGGTGTTCCTGTCCGGACAGTGGTTGGATGATCTAGGAGGGGGTTCACCGGTCATTGTTCCCCTGTCATGGTCCGACCATTATCTCCTGCGGCTGGCCTTCCGTTATGCTACCCCCCACTGCTGGGCGGCGGAACCGACCAGGTGGTTCCGCCCCAGGCGCCTAATGGACCCGGAATGGTTCCAGATGGCGCTTGGGTCTATACCCATCGCCCTCACTCACAGCCCAGTTGATGCCTTGGTTGATGCCTGGGATGGGGGTTTCCCGATACTCCCGTGTAACACCTCTGCTCCGCGAGCTGCATTGGCTTCCGGTTGCCCTCCGGGTGAGATTCAAGGTGCTGGTGATGACCTATAAAGCCCTAAATGGCTTGGGTCCGGGATATCTGAGGGAACACCTGCTGCCAGCGTCAACTTCCCTTCGTCCCGTGCGCCCCCACAGGGAGGGTCTTCTCAGGGTGCCGCCGGCAAAGGATTGCCAGCGGGCAACACCCAGGGGCAGGGCCTTCTCAGTGGGTGTGCCGGCCCTTTGGAACCAGCTGGCGGTGGAGTTGAGGACTGCCCCCGACCTCCGTTCATTCCGCCGGGACCTGAAGACCTGGCGCTTCGAGCTCTCTGGCCCAGGCTGAGAATTTTTAATTTTTAATTTTAACTGGGTTTTTTTTATTTTCTCTCAGGGTTTCATTTAATCTTTTTTTAATTTGTTTTAACTTTTGTATTGATTTTCTTTTAAATATCCTGTAAACCGCCCTGAGTCCTTCGGGAAAGGGCGGTATATAAATCCAAATAAATAAATAAATAAATAAATAAATAAATAAATAAATAAATAAATACTTCCCTCGTTCCTTCCTTCCTCCCTCCCTCCCTCCCTCCCTCCCTCCCTCCCTTCCTGGAGGTTTTCAAGAAGAGGCTGGACAGCCATTTGTCTGAAATGCTAGAGGATCTCCTGCTTGAGCAGGGGGCTGGACTAGATGACCTCAAAGGTCCCTTCCAACTGTTATTCTGCTAGCCTTCCTTCCTTCCTTCCTTCCTTCCTCCCTCCCTCCCTCCCTCCCTTCCCTCAGGTGACATCTTCCCCCCCAACTCCTGGAGAAGTGGGGGGGGGTCTCCCCGCTCCCTCTCTCACCTGCAGGGCCTGCTGCTTGAAGAAGCGAAGGGCGTGGGCAAAGACCTCCAAGGCCGGCACCTTCTTCCCGTTCAGGGCCCCCAGTTCGGTCTTCATGCTCAGATCCTGACAGAAAAGGCAGCCAGCGAAAGGACTCTCAGGCCGGGTGGGATACGGGGCCTTGAGGGAGAGAGGCAGGAACCCTTCGCAGGCAGCCTTCCGGTCCCCACCACCGAGGAGGCCAACCTTTCCGTCGCTAGAGGGAGACGGTCGTTAAGTCACTTTTGCCCCACTCTACTCACTCTGGAACTGTGGATCTTCATTTTGAACTTCTCAAAGTAGAGCCAGTCCCGGGCTTCCTCCGGGTCCAGATCGTGGTAATAGTCCCGGGCTGTGTAGCCAAAGCTGTGGAAGGCGCCTTCCGGCGTCAAGAGGAGGCTGGTGGGGGTCTTCTGGTGGGCCACGCCGGGGTCTCCACCCTCCCATTTCCTGCCAGGGAAAAATCCAAAGTGGAATTAATTCTCCCCACCTCATAGGAAGGCCCCGGGATGGGGCTGGTCTCTTCCGAAACGGGAACCCATCGGTCTGAATTTTGTGGCGTGCAAGTCGGGGGGGCTCGACCTGACGTTTGTCTGGTACCCCAAAAAAACTTTGCCCGGAGGAATTTCCTATTTAGAACCAGGCCCCCTAGCTGTGTCTCTCCAATCTTGGCCCCTTTAAGAAGAGCTGTGGACTTCAACTCCCAGAATCCCCCAACCAGCCGTGCAGAGTTAGATAAGGGTCACTGGGTTTTGCTCCTTCCTGACGATGTAAGGATTCCAGGCTGATCCCTCTTTTAACTCCCACGCCTGACTCTGCCAGTCCTTGTCCTACGATCATTCCCTGGAAGATTCAGCAAAATGTTTCCTCCTGTATTATTGTCCCTCGATGGAGAGAAAATAAATAGGATTTAAACATGATCATTTTTTAATTAAGGGACGCAGTGGCTCAGTGGGTTAGGACGCTGAGCTTGTCGATCGGAAGGTCGGCAGTTTGGTGGGTCGAATCCCGAGTGCCGCGTAGCAGAGTGAGCGCCTGTTACTCGTCCCAGCTTCTGCCAACCTAGCAGTTCGAAAGCACGTAAAAACGCAAGTAGAAAAATAGGGACCGCTCCGGTGGGAAGGTAACGGCGTTCCGTGCATCTTTGGCGTCTAGTCATGCTGGCCACATGACCACGGAGACGTCCTCGGACAAGCGCTGGCTCTTCGGCTTTGAAACGGAGATGAGCACCGGCCCCTAGAGTCGGAAACGACTAGCGCGCGTGTGCGGGAGAACCTTTTACCTTATTTTTTAATTAATTGATCCCCTCTTTCCAGGGGAGGGAAAAAGGGAAGAATTTAACAGCTGGTTTCCTTTGGTGACTTTTTCTGGGTTTTTTTTATTTATACAGTGAATTTTTATAAAGTGACATCTCAGAACACCCAGGCCTTGGGTTGTTTTTTTTTTAAGAACTTCCTACGTTGCTTTCGAGGCCATCTCATGTGTTCATTAAAAAATGCCCAAATCCTGAAATCTGGGTTACCCGAAAATTAAGTTTTTTCTTTCTTGTTTTTCTTTCTTTTCTTTATATATCGTAGGCTATTCCAGGATATTCTGTTGCAATTAGGTAAAAATTAAAAAACAGGGTATGGGTATGTGTAAGTGAAAATATATTGAAAATTCTTCTAATTGATTATGCCACAATTAGAAATGTATTCATTCGATTAATTTGTTTATGTCAAAACTAAGGGAATCGGAGAGGGGAATCTTTGCTGACTCAACTTGAGCTATTTACAAATAATTTGTTATTTGCAGTTGCTTACTTTTATTTATTTTATATTTTATTTTATTTTATTGGATTTATATACCTCCCTTTCTCGAAGGACTCAACCACCGTATTGCTTCACAAATATCTGGATGTAAAATTTTAAAAATTAATAAAACTTGCACAAAATAAATAAATAAAAAGTGCCCAAATCCTGCTCTTCCTCCCTAATCCAATGGAAACAGAGCTTCCAGGGACTAAACGTTGGCTAGTCCTCAAGAAAAAATACAAAGGCCATACTCCCAAAATCATCAATTAGGCAGAGAGATGGTGATGCTAGTGCGGGGTGCAAATCTCTTGCAAACACCTGGCAGCTGAGCTGCCTTCCGTCGCACAGGCCTTCCGCCTCTGAAGAGAGGATCGTGAAAAACAAATATTCTCAGATCATTCATGCGGGGAATATCCAGAGACCGCGTGCCAGTGGTTGTGGAGGAGATCTGAAGAATAAATGTCTCTCTGTGTTTAGGTATGTGCCTGAGAGAGAAATAAAGAGAGAGAGAAAAAGAAAGAAAGAAAAAGAAGAAAGAGAAAGAGAAAGAAAGAGAGGCAGAGAGAGGGAAAGAGGAAGAAAGAGCAAAAGAGAGACAAAGAAAGAGAGAAAGGAGAAAGAAACAGAGAGAAAGAAGGAAAGAGGGAAAAAGAGAGAAGAGAAACAAAGACACAGAAAGAAAGAAAGAAAGAGAAAGAAAGAAAGAAAGAGAAAGAGAGAGAGAGAAAGGAGAGAGAAAAAGAAAGAAGGAAAGAGGGAAAAAGAGAGAGAAGAGAAACAAAGACACAGAAAGAAAGAAAGAGAAAGAAAGAAAAAGAAAGAAAGAAAGAAAGAGAGAGAGAAAGGAGAGAGAAAGAAACAGAGAGAAAGAAGGAAAGAGGGAAAAAGAGAAGAGAAACAAAGACACAGAAAGAAAGAAAGAAAGAGAAAGAAAGAAAGAAAGAAAGGAGAGAGAAAGAAACAGAGAGAAAGAAGGAAAGAGGGGAAAAGAGAGAGAAGAGAAACAAAGACAAAGAAAGAAAGAAAGAAAGAAAGAAAGAAAGAAAGAAAGAAAGAAAGAGAGCAAAAGAGAGGCAGAAATGGAAAGAGAACGAACAAAAGAGAGACAAAGAAAGAGAGAGAAAGGAGAAAAGAGAAAGAGAAAGAAAAGAGGGAAAGAGAGAAAGAAACAGAAAGAGGGAAAGAGAAATAAAGACACAGAAGGAGAGCAAAAGAAAGACAAAGAGAGAGAGAGAGGAGAAAGGAGAAAGAAAAGAGAGAGAGAGAGAAAGAGGGAAAGAGAAAGAGAAAGAAAGGCGAAGAGAGAAAGAGAGGCGGAAAGGGGGAGAGAGAGAGAGAGAGAGAGAAAGAAGGAAAGAGAGAAAAGGGTGGAAGAGAGGTCTTGCCTTCAGCCCCAGAGGCTACCTCATCATGTGCAGGGTCTCTGGATCGCTGACGAAGCTGAAGGCGTAGCCGCTGGACGTGGTCCCGAAGTCGATGGCCACCACCACGCCAAAGGGGGCCGCCTCTCGCCTCCGGATCTCACTCCTCTGCAACACACAGGCCGGGATGCAGAGGAGCCCAGCACCACTTGGCAAGCCCACCCAGCACCCTTACTTTGGGGGGCTTCGACCAGATTTATTTTTTGGGGGGGGGGAGACAAGGCTTCTGCTTACCGGTGACTGAGACGGGGTGAGGGGCGCAATGCTGCAGCTGTGGCTGTGGAGCCCGGGAGAACTCGGCGGAGACGGGGTACGGGACCGCTCCCCATTTGTCCCTGGCGAAGAAGAAGGGAAGGAAAGAGGGGGGCTTAGAAACACTCCTTCTCGCGGGAAAGGGACGGAGTTGGAACCCCGAAGGTGCTCTTTCAGGAGGCAAGTGGACTTTCTCGTTTTCCTTTGAAGACGTTTCCCTTCTCATCCCAGCAGCTTCTTCGGCTCTGACTGGATGGTGGGGGAAGGGAAAGAGTTATACTCCTTGCCGACGGCTGGTCATTTGCCTCCTTGCAGAGAGTCGTTGAGGCCACCTGGAGGCTTATCTTTCTCTTCGGGGTCACCTGAGTGGTGCAAATGAGTGCGGAGCTTTCTTGGAGTTTTTTTCAGCAGTTCCAAGAAGGCTCCACACTCATTTGCACCACTCAGGTGACCCCGAGGACACAAAGCTCCAGGTGACCTCAACGACTCCCTAAAAGAATTGCAAACAACCAGCTGTCTGCAAGGAGTATAAATGCTTCCATTCCCCCCCATCCAGTCAGAAGTGAAGAAGCTTCTGGGATGAGAAGCGAAACGTCTTCAAAGAAAAACAAAGGAAATCCAGTTGCCTCCTGAAAAAAGCACCTTTGGGACAACCCTGACCTGGAGGACGGAGAATCTCCACAGGCAACAGAGTTAGAAGGGACCTTGGAGGTCTTCTAGTCCAACCCGAGTGGTCCAGCGGAGGAGAAATCTCATTAGACAACTGGGGCTGGATTCTTCTCCACCACCACCACCGCTTTGCGGAAGGAGGCCCCTACATCTTTTCCTTTCCAAGATTCAAGCCGTCCTCAGTTTACCACCATCCCTTTAGTGACCGTTCAGAGTTACGTCAGCGTTGAAAACAAGCCACTTGGGGTCCTCTTTTTTTCCACGCTGAACATCCGCCGCGGGGTGAAAGTTCCCAAACTGAAACATTTGGCGAACGACTCGTCTTTGTGACGGTCGGGTTGTCCCGGGGTCACATGATTCCCCCTTTGCTGACCTCCCCAGCTGGAAGGTTCTCCCCCCACCCACCCGGAGATTAGCACAGCTCCCCTCGGCTCAGATTAGAAACGTCCAGCCAACTTTGTGCAAAGAGCCACGCTTGAAAACCCACAGGGACGTCGTCGGAACGGACCTCAACCCAAACCAGAGGCAGCCAGATTTAATGCCGGGGAGCGCAAAATGCCGGAAGGCTATTCTCGCCCACGCAGGCAGGGTGGGATGGCCGGCGGAGGCACTTTGGAGGGTCTGCGCACCCCACATCTGGTTCCCATTAAAGGGTCCAGCTAATTGCTTCCTCTCCCCCCCACCCCAAGGCTCAATCTCCACCCCGGAGCAGCGGGGACGGTTCCTGGCTGACAGGCCCCAGCTGCGGTTCAGGATTGACAGAGAGGCCCATCCCCCATGTTATTGGCCGACCCGGCGAGGCCTGGGGATGCTGGGAGGGGAACCAGGACTCAGATGGGGAGTCTCCCCTCCCCCACTCCCCATGGTGACTTTCCTGGGGTCCCCGTGCACATATATTGACACATATATGGCATCCAGTTTTGGTCACCGCAATGTAAAAAAAGATGTTGAGACTCTGGAAAGAGTGCAGAGAAGAGCAACGAAGATGATCAGGGGACCGGAGGCTAAAACATATAAGGAACGGTTGCTGGAATTGGGAATGTCTAGTTTAATGAAGAGGACGAGGGGGGACATGATAGCAGTCTTCCAGTATCTAAGGGGCTGCCCCAAAGAAGAGGGAGTCAAGCTATTCTCCAAAGCGCCTGAAGGCCGGACAAGAAGCAACGGATGGAAACTAGTAAAGGAGAGAACTAAGGAGAAACTTCCTGACAGTTAGAACAATTAACCAGTGGAACCACCTGCCTCCAGAAGCTGTGAATGCTCCAACACTGGAAGTTTTTAAGAAGAGACTGGACAGCCATTTGTCTGAAATGGTTACAGGGTTTCCTGCCTGAGCAGGGGGTTGGACTAGATGACCTCTAATGTCCCTTCCAACTTTATTATTGTTGTTGTTGTTCTTAATATCGATCATCGCACAGTCAGCCAGATGTTTAGAAGGTCGCTTCCAACATCATCATCACCATCATCATCATCATTATATCAATACATGATAGCCGTATTTATTTATTTATTTATTTATTTATTTATTTATTTATTTATTTATATTTATATACCGCCCTTATATTTATATACCGTATTCCAGTATCTGAGGGGCTGCCACGAGCAAGAGGGGAGAGGGGTCAAATTATTCTGCAGAGCGCCTGAAGAAGGCAGGAGAAGAAACCACGGACCACTTTTAGGTAATAGAACAAGATTATATTTAAATAGATAAAATGTGTATTTCAGACATTACAGTTTGTTATGAAGTGAGATAAGGGAAACCTTGGTTAAACCAAGGTCTCAAAAATAACGGGTATCAAAGTTTAAATTGGAATGTTGATGAGAACTTAAAAAATAGGTAAAAATTAATAGCAGGATATGGATTGTTTATGAAGACTGAATGTAATTGAGATGGATAAGCTAAACATTTGTTGACAAATGTCTTGACTGAGTTGATCTAATTAGAAATGTACTAGCTTGAATACGAGTTAGTAAACATTAAGGGAAAAAGAGAAGAAATATCTGACGTTGTAACCTGAAGTTTGCACTAAAGACGTCGTTATTGAATTAATGATTGACCCAGCCACCACCACCACCACCACCCCCCAATCCAGGATCAAACCGGGAACGTTGCGTTTTTTTTCCCCCTTACCAATTTGCAGTGTGTGCATTGTGGGAACCGCAAGAGTTGTTGACATCTTCACATCACTCTCGTGCCTGAAAAACAGGGAGAACACGTCAGTCAGAATAGAGCTGGAAGGGGCTTTGGAGGTCATCTAGTCCAACCCCCCCACCCTGCTCAAGCAGGAGACCTTATATATCAGAGGTCCCCAACCTTGGCAACTTGAAGAGCTGTGGACTTCAGCTCCCAGAATTCCACAGCTGAGGAATTCTGGGAGCTGAAGTCCACAAGTCTTAAAAATTGCCAAGGTTGGGGACCCCTGCCCTATCCCATTTCAGACAAGTGGCTGTCCAGTCTCTGCTTAAAAAACTCCAGTGTTGAAGCACCCACAACTTCTGGTGGCAAGCAGTTCCACTGGTTAATTGTCCTCGCTGTCAGGAAGTTTCTCCTTAATTCCAGGTTGCTTCTCTCCTTGATGATTTTCCATCCGTTGTTTCTTGTCCTGGAGCATAATTTGACACACACACACACCCCTCTTCTTTGTGGCAGCCCCTCAGATACTGGAATACGGCTATCCTGTCCCCCTAAACTTTATTTTTTCCCTAAACTGCCAAATCCTTTGCATGTTTTTCTCTCCAGACCTCTAATCATCTTAGTTGCTCTTCTCTGCACTTTTTCCAAAGTCTCAACATCTTTTTGGTTACGTGGTGACCAAAACTGGCTGCAGAATTCCAGCTGTGGCCTTACTAAGGCTTTACAAAGCGGCACTAATACTTCGTGTAATCTTGATTCTACGCAGTGACATCCAATGACCTCCTTAATCCCGGTGCATGTGGCGTCTTGAGGGCAGCAACTTTTCTACTCTTTGCACAAATTGTCTGTCCTCAATGGGGGGGGGGGGGAATCACCCGCCACAGGCCAGTCCTTGACTTACAACGACAACCGAGCCCCAAATGTCTGCCGATAAGCGAGACAGTTAAGTGAGTTTTGCCCCATTTTCTCACCCCCTCAGTTGTTAAGCGAATCGGTTGCAGTCGTTAAGTGAGTTGCACAGTCGTTAAGCGAGTCTGGCTTCCCCCTTGACTTTGCTTGTCAGAAGTTCACAAAAAGGGGATCACGTGACGGGAGATGCTGCAATAAATCCAGCTGAGGAATTCTGGGAGTTGAAGTCCAGGAATCTTTTGAGGAAAAACACGGATTTAAACACGGTGGGAGGGCGGAGATTTTTGCTTTAAAGGGAAATGGCAGGTTTACTTGGTTTGGGATAGGCAACCTTGGCTCTTTTATGACTTGTGGACCAACTCCCAGAATTCCTGAGCCAGCATGGGGGAACTATGGCCCCTTCATGACTCACGGACTTCAACTCCCAGAATTCCTGAGTCTGCATGGGGGAAATCTATGGCCCCCTTCATGACTCGTGGACTTCAACTCCCAGAATTCCTGAACCAGCATGGCTCAGCTTGGAAACATCTCCCTTTCCCCTCAGCATGGCTGGCTCAGGAATTCTGGGAGTTGAAATCCACAACTCATAAAGCGGCCTAGGCCTAGGCCAGGGGTAGGCAAACCTTGGCTTTTTTATGACTCGTGGACTTCAACTCCCAGAATTCCTGAGCCAGCATGGCTCAGCTTGGAAACATCTCCCTTTCCCCTCAGCATGGCTGGCTCAGGAATTCTGGGAGTTGAAGTCCACAACTCATAAAGCGGCCTAGGCCTAGGCCAGGGGTAGGCAAACCTTGGCTTTTTTATGACTCGTGGACTTCAACTCCCAGAATTCCTGAGCCAGCATGGCTCAGCTTGGAAACCTCTCTTTTCCCCCCTCAGCGTGGCTGGCTCAGGAATTCTGGGAGTTGAAGTCCACCAGTCATAAAAGAGCCAAGGTGGCCTACTCCTGTATCTAGAATAATGAAGAGAAATATCCTAAATGGATTGACACTGAAGACGTGACTGCGCACGTGAAACAAAACAAAATATTTAAGTGCAACTGTCTATATTTGTGCTGCAGGGTGATCAGCTTCATCTCTGCCGTTTTAATCTCTGCCCTTCAGCAGTTGCCATTTCAATTTTTTTTCCTTCCTCTGCTTTCATATCTGTTTATATCTGTTTTTAGCTGTTTCTCGTATGGAGCCCCCACCCCGAACAGCTATTTCTGATGACAAACACAATTGTGGAGATAATAATTGCACCAATGTTTTGGTTGCATCTGTTGGTCACCTCCCTCATCTCTCTTTTTCCATACGTGGAACAAAAAGAGGCAAAAAAAGAAAAATCCAAATGGCTTTTAAAGTAATGCTTAACTTCCAGGAGGATTTATAATAATTCCATTTCAGAACTGATTTGCTCCAAATTACGGCTCGTCCTTGATTTAGTTAGAGCAGCACTGAAAAAAAGTAACTTCTGAACATTTTTCACACTTAACGACCGTTGTGGCATGGGATCAAAATTCACACTCTCGGCCACTGACTCTTATTTATGACGGTCGCCGTGTCCCCTTTTGCGGTCGCCATGATCCCCTTTTGCGATCTTCCCCCCAGTAAAGTCAACGGGAGAAGCCGGTTTCACTTAAGAACCATGTGACTAATTGAGCCCCTGCAGTGATTCACTTAATGACGGTGGCAAGGAAGGTCATAACATGGGGCAAAACTCCCTTAAGAAATATTTCATTTAACAATAGAAAATATTGGGCCCAATTGTGGACGTTCATTGAAGACTGCCTGTACACGATTATCTTTGTTTTCCATTTTTCGCTTCCATTTTTTAAATTGTTTTCTGGCGCTTTTTTTTTTTTACTTTTTACTATACAGGTGGTCCTCGGCTTACGACCGCAACAGAGCCCAAAATTTCTGTTGTTAAGTGAGACATTTGTTAAGTGGCGTTGCCCCATTTTATGACCTTTCTTGCCCCAGTTGTTGAATCACCACAGTTGATAAGTTAATAATACAGTTGTTACTGTAAATGAATCCAGCTTCCCCCACTGACTTTGCTCGCCAGGAGGTCACAAAAGGGGATCACATGAACCTGGGACACAGCGACCGTCGTAAATATGAGTCAGTGGCCAAAGGGTCTGAATTTTGATCACGTGACCGTGGAGGAGATGCTGCAAAGGTTTACAACCTTTGTGAAAAACGGTTTCTTCAATGCTGTCGTAACTTTGAGCGGCCACTAAACAAATTGTTGTAAGTTGAGGACTCCCTGTATTATAAGCCTCCCAGAGTTGCTGTGAGATGGGCAGCCTAGAAATTCAATAAAATTTAAAAAATAAAATAAAATAGAATAAAACAAAAATAAAATAAAGTAATAATAAAAGAAAAAAGAAAAGAAAAGAATAATACAATTTAAAATAAAATGGTAATAATAAAATAAAATAGTAATAATAAGTAAAATAAAATAAAACGAGATAAAATAGTAATAATAAAATAAAAATAAAAAATGAAATGAAATGAAATAGTAATAAATAAAATAATAAAATAAAATAAAATAGTAATAATAAATAAAATAATAATAATAAAATTAAAATAAAATAATTTGATCTCGGATTCAAGGATCAGCCTTTGTACCTTGTCCAGAACTGACTTTCGTGCTCTGATTTTTAAAAACAAGACCTCACCCTTTCTGTTCTTATGAAACCCACCCGCCTCTCTCCTTTCGCTGCCTTGGGCAAAAGAGAAAAGCATAACACTCATTAATTAAGAGTGGCTTTAATCAGGGACCACCCCTACCCCCCACCCCCAGAAGCTCCGTCATTGCCACGAAGGTGCCCAGTGCCGACTGGGGCTTCGCACGGCTGGGGAAACCGAGTCACACCTTATTTGAAGGCAGACACTTCCTGTGCCGGAAACCCAGCATGGAAACCCAGATTTTTCCATTGCAGAGTTTCCATAATTAAGCCGCTCTCTGAATAAAGAGGCAGGAAGGGATGGGCAGGGCAGGGCAAGCTGGGGAAGGACGGGAAATGAGAGCTGAAAGGACAGAGCAGAATTAACACAGCGGGAAGGGACCTTGGAGGTCTTCTAGTCCAACCCCTTGCTGGAACAGGAGAACCGTTTACCATTCCGGAGAAAGGATTGAGAAGGGACTGGAAGAGATGCAGAAGAAATTGGGCCGTGTTGCTTAGCATCAGTTGCAGTCCAGTCTCCACCCTAGCCTGGCGGTGTTCAGTTCACAACTACAAGGACAGAGGAAGCGCGTGCCACCCTCGCAAGCGCACAACTCTCGGTGTCCTTCTCTGGCTAGCTTTGCTCCTTCCTCCCCTGACCTTGCGGCGCCTTCTCCCACACTTCTGCAAACGAAGTCCGCAAACATTTGACGCACCACCGTGATGTCAAGGGGCAAAATGCAAGCTTATTTTGCATGTTTCAGCCTGAGAGATCAAAGAGAGCTGCTGGAGAAGAAAAAGTTGGGTTGATTTAAACCACATGGTGCACCCAAGGCCCTCTTCCGCACCCATAGCCCTGGAGAGGACCCCACGGTTTTGAATTGGAGGACTCTCGGTCACGAATATTTATTTTCCTAGCAAATTTCCCACATCCAAAGGGCTTGTTTCTACACACACACACACACACACACTCCTCCCAACTTCTCTAAGAAATGGGCTGGGCAGCCGATAAGGTTTTGCAACAAGTCTGCAGAAGGAGAGGGCAAAACATTTCTGGAGCAGGCAGCCCAGTTCCTTTGCCAAAGTTCAGAGACCAGCAAAATAAACGTCTCTCGCTCAACCTGTCTTGCAGGAGCAGCCCCAGTTAGCAGTAGCCCTTGTTTAAGACCTATAGGCCGCTTCGCAGGGCTTCACAGCCCCCTCTAAGCGGTTTACGGAGTCAGCCTGTTGCCTCCAACAATCTGGGTCCTCATTTTACCGACCTCGGAAGGACAGAAGGCTGAGTTGACCTTGAGCCGGTCAGGATCGAACTTCCTGGCAGTGGGCAGAGTCAGCCTGCAATCCTGCTTTCTCACCACTGCGCCACCACAGCACAATCTATCATCTATGATAGATAGATAGATAGATAGATAGATAGATAGATAGATAGATAGATAGATAGATGAATAGATAGAAAGATGAATAGATAGAAAGAAGATAGATGAATAGATAGACAGACACAGAGATAGATAGATAGACACACAGACAGAGATAGATAGATAGATAGATAGATAGATAGATAGATGAATAGATAGAAAGAAGATAGATGAATAGATAGACACAGACAGAGATAGATAGATGAATAGAGATATAAAAGAGATAGATAGATAGAAAGATGAATAGATAGAAAGAAGATAGATGAATAGATAGACTTACACAGAGATAGATGGATAGAGATAGATAGATTAATAGAGATAGAAAGAAGTTAGATGAATAGACACACACAGACAGAGATAGATATAGAAAGAAAGTAGATGAATAGATATAGATAGATAGATAGATAGATAGATAGATAGATAGATAGATAGATAGATAGATAGATAGA
>JAKJMR010017195.1:16190-38924 GCA_024449315.1 Daboia siamensis
ATTATTATTATTATTATTATTATTATTATTATTATTATTATTATTATATGTGCCAGTGACTGTGGTGGAATGATGAACCAGCAAATGGATCAGCATCTCAAAATTTCTCCCCAGATAAAGGGAATAAGATCCCCCATAAATGCTCCACACAGATATTTCCTGTAAGGAAACTGTAAAAAGTGGTTTCAGTGGGTTTGGGAGCTGGGAGAGTTTGCTTTGCCAAATTGTAGTTTGGGTTCAATCAGTTCCTGTTTTTAGGAAATTGCTTGATAACTGCTTTTTGGAAATTAAAAGTCTTCGGAATTACAAGTTTCATCATACTGGATGATTCTCCTTCCATCCTTAGTGAAAGAAGTATCACCGAAGTTTAAGAACTTAAAAAAAATCTTCTGAAACAGCAGAAGAATAATTAGAATGATTATTTTGGAAGGTTTTAAATGGACTAAAGGGTCAGATAGATTAGACATTGGATTTTGAAACTAATTAGAAGAATCCTTCCTATGGGATGTTTAAAATCCTATTAAATATATGAAGATTTTGAATCTGTATAAAAAATTTTCTTGTGGGAAAATATTGCGGATTAGAGAAAAATATGATAAGAAGAAATTTTGAAGGCTGGACACTAGAGGCAACCAGAAAGAGCTAAAGATGATAATTAAAGGAGAAAAGATCCACTAATATAGAATGAAGAAAAGTATTTTAACTTTGGAAGAATTCAAAGGATATTTGAGAACAATTAATCCAGAAATTTCTCTTTAAGTTTGTCTGCTACCATAAAATTGGGTCTAAAAGAGGAGATAGAAGAGGATACAATGAGAACCAAGCTGTTTTAGATATGAATTTGGAAATGCAAAATATAAGAATGATATGGAAAAATATGTCACATGAGATTTACAGATGATACTAGCTGATTTTTAATAACTAAAGGGATACACAAATAATAAATCAAAACACTATCTTAGACAACTTTCTTATCTTGTAATTACAAAAGAGATGTATTATATTCATAAGAGTTCCTAAGAAAAGACAAAGAGAAAATGAAAATAAATCAGCTTTTGGGACATTATTTAAAGGGAATAAACATAATTTTTTTAAAGCAAAAAGAAGGAATATAAAGTTGGCTCATTTGACCAGGGTTTAAATGTATGTATATATGTATGTATTCATGTATGTATGTATGTATGTATGTATGAATGAATGAATGAATGAACCTTTATTGTCATAGTACAACCATGAGATTGGCTGAGCCTTCCTTCGTGCCCCCTCCCCACAACTCACAGTGACAACAAACCCACCATCTTGTTACACCATGTGAGCTAATTGCACAACGCACCGGCCTTGCAAGTCAGTCATACATAAAATTATAAAATTACTTCCTGTTCAAGAGCCTAATAGGCCTTGGATAAAAGCTGTTCTTCAGCCTGTTGGTATGGCTGGCTATACTCCTGTATCTCCTACCCGATGGTAGGAAAGTAAAGAGATACCGACTAGGGTATAAGTCATCCCTGAGAATTTTCCTCACTCTTCCAAGGCAGCGGGTCCTGGCGATGTCATCCAGTGGTGTCAGGGAACAGCCCACAATGTCTTGTGCTGTGCTCACCACCCTCGGTAATACTTTCCTATCTGCGGCTGTCAGGCCAACATACCAAACCACAATACAGTGCGAGAGGACACTCTCTATAGTAGACCGGTAAAAGAGGGTCATTAGCCATTGTTCTACCCTGTTCTTCGGCATACAAACACACACACACACACACACACACACGTGTGTGTGTGTGTGTGTGTGTGTGTGTGTGTGTGTGTGTAAGTATGTATATGGTTTTCTAGACCAGGGCTGAATAAGGCTTTAAAGATTTGTTTATAGATAAAATATGGGAAAAGACAGTATTTGTTAAAATATGTTTTTATTTTTGGTCTGTATTAAATTGCAAAGGAATTTCTGAGAGAAGACAAATGATAACAAACTAAGTGGTAGGATAAAGATTTTTAATATGCTGCTGTTTCTTAGCTCTTAATAATTTTTTTATTAAGTTTGCATGATGAAGTTTTAAAGATTTATTTATAGATAAGAGATAAGTCATGGGGAAAGATTTATTTTGAATTTTTAAAGAATATAAGTTAATGTGTTAAAAGTAAAGCAATAGGAAACTGATTTATTTGATTAAGGTTAATATATATATCTTGCTAGTTTTTGTAACTCTTTATGGACTAATGCTGATTAAGATTTAATTATGAGATTCTATAATTTGTCTATAGATAAAAGATGAGTTAGAGGAAGAACAGATCTTTTGTTGAAATGTTAGATAATTTATTGAAACATGGATTAAGGAAGAGTTATTTCTTTGTACACTGTTTTCTCTTTTTTTATTTTTCTGCCCCTTCCCTTTTTTCTTTTTTCTTTTTATATTTTTCTTACTTTGCATTAATTTTTTACCTTTGTATTTTTTAGCTTTAATAAAAATTATTACAGTTAAGTTGCCCTGGATTTAGACTTCTGTTTCAGTCATTGAAAGAATCCAGCATTTCTGTACAATATTCCTTACCTTATATATTTATCTTGGATTCTGCTTTCTAATTTCTGCATGCGAGCCCAGCTCTGTATACATCTGTAAGAAGAAAATAGATTGGTTTCTTATATTACCATTGGATACTGATCGTTCCTCTTGCTCTTTTGTTGTATAGACTTTGATTTTTTTTTTTAAATCCCATTTATATCCCACCCTTCTCCGAAGATTCAGGGCGGCTTACAATTTAAAGCACAAATCAATGTGCTTAGCAATAATGATTACCCAGATAGGCACCATTCATTCTCCAACATAAATACTAATGCTAATCTATATTGTTGCACAATCCGCATGCTATAAATCATCTTAAAAGGTGAACTATTGATTGTTAGTAAATTTAACCACAAACAAGAAACACAGATCTCAGCTTTTTTTGTTATGTTACTTTAAGGATTAGTATTATTTATGCAATTTCTCTAAAAATCAAGCCAAGTAGGCTCTATCTGGTCTAGTGAAAAATGATATTTTATTTTTAACTCCAAAATTGGAAGAAGCATAGCAGAAGCATCTCTTTCTTTACCTTGTTAGAGACGTAACAGCATTTTATTCCAAATTTAAATATATTTCTTGCACATAATTAAAATCAATAGAACAATGCAAACAAAGAAAATTATAGAACATTGGCAGAGGGAACCCCTTAATGGGCTTTAGCATTCAAACGGTTGGGCCATTAACAGCAATTAACAGCAGAACTAGCCAGAATAATTCAGGTACTTATTGAGCTGTAGGCACCTACAGTAGTGGCCAAAATTGTGGAAACCCTTTTGGGGAAAGTGTACAGTAGAAATGCCACCTTTGGTTAAGTTTCCACCAATTTTTCTTCTAATTTCTTTATAACTGTAGCCTTTTTCACTTAATAATACAATTTTACATCGCTTTCTGGGCAACCGGTCAACTCTTTGCAGCATTACTTTAATTTTATTATGTTTTACAAGCTCACTAAATGAAAGAAAAAAAAACCCCAACCAACTTGTTAGTGATCACATAACACACTGACAAATGTCCTCTCCTCAGCTTCAATACATGACATCAATAACTGAATCCTACTGTGATCTGATTGGCTTATTGCCAAAACAAGATGACACCTGATTGGCTCTCTAAACACTCATGCTCATTGGCTACAATCAGATGAAGGAAAGCTACCTTATATCAACCTAAGCAAGATGTCCTTCCTTTTTCTGCTTATTTGGCTATAACTTTTCATAGAATACAGTATAGATAATTGAACAAACTATGTTGCATTACATTCTTGATTAAATTATCTTTTCATTGATATATAATTTTATGGTACTACTCCAAAAAAAGTGGTGTTATTAGCCATCAAACCTCAAAAATACACTTTTCCCAAAATGTTTCCACAATTTTGGCCACTACTGAATAAAGCTTGAGAAGTATAAATAGGAAGAATTTCAAACAATGTGTTCTTGCGAAGATCAATTTTAGTTTCATCTCTGGGAGACTTAATTTTTTTAGTGAAGGGGGAAGGGATAGAAGTAAACTTGCAGATATGTCAGAATAATAGTAGAAAAGTAGAAAGGGAAATTCAGTAGTAGAGGAGAAAGAAGAAAGAAAGGGAAAAAAGATTGTCCATTTCCAAACCTAAGATGGCGGTGAATAAAATAAAGGAAAATGTGGAGAGCTCCCCCAAAGCTATAGTAACTTGAATGTAACGTGTAACAAAATGTAAAGTAATAAAAGATATAGTAATGCATAAATTCTTCAAAACACAGACAATGCTGGACAGAGAATTCTGGAAAAGTGAGTCCAGGGGGACCTCTAGAATGCAAGTCTGCTAGTCTCTGGGGAAAATTTCGCTATTGGAATCAAAATAGATATGGTGTTGGAATCAATAGATTTATGAATTAACAACCAACATTGAGTCTGAGCCTTTTTTCCCTATAAAACCCTTGATAGTCTCTAGACACTGACACAGAATTTCTGCCAAATCTTCTATGGACCAAAGTAAAGATGTACAATGCAATATTTATTTATTTATTTATTTATTTTATTACATTTATATACCGCCCTTTCCCGAAGGACTCAGGGCGGTTTACAGGGTAATTAAAAACACAAATATAAAAGTTAAAAACAAATTAAAATAAATTATAATAATCCCTGTATTAATTAAAAAAACCCAATTGGACTAAATTAAAATTAAAAATTCTCAGCCTGGGGCAGAGAGCTCGAAGAGCCAGGTCTTCAGGTCCCGACGAAATGAACGGAGGTCGGGGGCAGTCCTCAACTCCACCGGCAGCTGGTTCCAAAGGGCAGGCGCACCCACAGAGAAGGCCCTACCCCTGGGTGTCATCCGCCGGCAATCTCTCACCGGCGGCACCCTGAGAAGACCCTCCCTGTGGGACCGCACTGGACGAAGGGAGCTTGATGCCGGCAGCAGGTGTTCCCTCAGATATCCCGGACCCAAGCCATTTAGGGCTTTATAGGTCATCACCAGCACCTTGAATCTCACCCGGAGGGCAACCGGAAGCCAATGCAGCTCGCGGAGTAGAGGTGTTACATGGGAGTATCGGGAAACCCCCCATCACAACTCGCGCGGCCGCATTCTGCACCAGCTGAAGCCTCCGAGTGGTCCTCAAGGGCAGCCCCATGTAGAGAGCGTTGCAGTAATCTAAACGGGAGGTCACGAGCGCATGAGTGACTGTGCGTAGGGCATCTCGGTCCAGATAGGGTCGCAACTGGCGCACCAGGCGAACCTGGGCAAAAGCCCCCCTGGTCACGGCTCCTATATGATCTTCAAAATTGAGTCGTGAATCCAGGAGGACGCCCAAGTTGCGAGCCCTATCAACGGGGGGTAACACCTCACCTCCCATCGTTAGAGATGGAATAATTTGGTTAACCCGAGATGCCGATATGCACAGCCACTCAGTCTTGGCGGGATTGAGACGAAGCCTGTTTCTCCCCATCCAGACCTGGACCGCCTCCAGACAACGGGACATCACGGAGAGGGCATCGCTGGGTTGGTTCGGGGTGGAAAGAAAAAGTTGGGTATCATCAGCGTACTGATGATACCCCACCCCGAAACCACGAATGATCTCGCCCAGCGGCTTCATATAGATGTTGAACAGGAGAGGCGAGAGAACCGACCCCTGAGGGACTCCACAAATGAGAGGCCTCGGGGCGGATCTCTGCCCTCCCGTCAACACCGACTGCGAACGGCCCAGGAGATAGGAGAACCACCGTAAAACGGTGCCTCCCACTCCCAACCCCCTGAGACGCCGCAGTAGGATACCATGGTCGATGGTATCAAAAGCCGCTGAGAGATCTAATAGGACTAGGACAGAGGAACAACCCCTGTCCCGAGCCCTCCAGAGATCATTCACCAGCGCGACCAATGCCGTCTCCGTGCTGTATCCGGGCCTGAAGCCCGATTGGTACGGGTCCAGATAATCAGTTTCCTCCAGGAACAGAGGGAGTTGATGCGCCACCACACTCTCAACAACCTTCGCCAGAAAGCGAAGGTTGGAGACTGGACGATAGTTATTTAAGACAGCCGGGTCCAGGGCAGGCTTTTTGAGGAGGGGTCTCACCACCGCCTCCTTCAAAGCGGCAGGGAAGACACCCTCCTCCAAAGAAGCAGCTATTACTGCCTGGAACCAGCCTCGTGTCTCCTCCCGGGCCGCATAAACTAGCCAGGAGGGGCACGGATCCAATAAACAAGTGGTGGTGCTCAGCCTCCCCATGATCCTGTCCACATCATCAGGGGAAACAGGATCGAACTCAGTCCAGATAACATGCTCAAGACCGTCCGATTCCTCCACGTCAGATTCTGCCCAGTTAGAGTCCAGACCGGTCCGGATCTGAGCGATTTTGTCCGCAAGATGATGACTAAACTCCTCGGCTCGTCCCTGTAAGGGATCCTCCCTCACCTCCTGGTTAAGAAGGGAGCGAGTCACCCTAAACAGGGCGGCCGGGCGATTATCTGCGGACGCGATGAGGGCAGCGAAGTAATTAGACTTCGCCGTCCTTATCGCTGCAAGATAAGACCTTATGAAAGATCTTAACTGCAATCGGTCAGATTCGGATCGGCTGGACCTCCAACCGCTCTCTAGGCCCTGTCTCCGATGCTTCATCTCCCGGAGCTCCGCAGAGAACCATGGAGCCCAACGGGATCTGCACCGGGTCAGAGGTCGCAAGGGTACAACACAGTCAAGTGCCCCGGAGGCCGCCCTTTCCCAGGCATCCACCAGGGCATTGACTGGGCTGTGGGTAAGGGCGATGGGTATAGACCCAAGCGCCATCTGGAACCGTTCCGGGTCCATTAGGCGCCTGGGGCGGAACCACCTGGTCGGTTCCGCAGCCCAGCGGCGGGGGGTGGCGTAACAGAAGACCAGCCGCAGGAGATAATGATCTGACCATGACAGGGGAACAATGGTTGGTGAACCCCCTCCCAGATCATCCAACCACTGTCCAGACAGGAACACCAGGTCGAGAGTATGATCCCCCACATGAGTCGGGCCCTCAATAACTTGGGTCAGGCCCATGGTCGTCATGGAGGCCATGAACTCCCGAGCCAACTCAGACGACCCTCCCAGTGAAGGCAGGTTGAAGTCACCCAGAACTATAAGCCTGGGGAACTCCACCGCCAACCCTGAGAGAGTATCGAGCAGCTCGGGCAGGGCTGTTGCCACACAGCTGGGCGCCAGGTATGTGAGCAACAAGCCCAACTGAACCCGAGAACCACATCTCAGGAGGAGGGATTCACTCCCGGCCGTTTGGACAATGGTGGTCTCCCGCGGACATAAAGTCTCCCGGATAACCACTGCCACCCCACCGCCCCTACCCTGAGCCCGTGGCTGGTGTAGCACACGGAAACCTGGAGGGCATAACTCAGTCAGAGGAACCCCTCCCTCCGAGCCCAACCAAGTCTCCGTAATGCACGCCAGATCCGCACATTCCTCCTCAACCAATTCCTGAATGAGGGGAGCCTTATTAACGACGGATCTGGCGTTAAAATAAACCAGCCTAAGCTCAGGGGCCTGATCACCCTCATCCCCGGGCAAAAGGGTGCTAACCGGAGGGTCGGAGCGCGCCGCCGCACGTAGACAGCGGGGGCGCGATCCCAGATGTTGATATGGCCCTCCGTGCAACCACCTGCTGCCATTCCCTATCGTCGTGGGGATTTGAAGCCCCACCCCAACATTCACAGAACCAGCAACCACCAATATTAATGATGTTTGATCCTGAACTGTCAGATGACCTCTTCTAGCAGCTTCATGTATGAATTAAACTATATAAGAGAAAGGACCAAATCTTGAGGCACTCTGTAACTAAACAGTATCTTAGATCCATGAAAATGACTAGTATAGTTTCAACCCCAAGCTCAGGCCTGAAATTGTATTACCACTGGTCAACATAATCCATAATATCCAGACCCTCTGTAATTGCATCCCTTTCACGTTACCAAAAATAAGGTCTAAGAAAGAGAGATTAGATATGGACAATGATGTTAAATCTAGGCCTGGCTTCTGAAGAATGAGTAGATCAGCCCCTTCTGGAACTTCCAGGAAACTTTGACTACTTTCTGGATCCAATCCAACTTTTTTCTTGGCTGTTTTAACTAGCCAGGTTAATAGTCCATAAGTGGTAGAGCTAAAAACACATTGCCTTATCCTCAGGTTAATAGTATGTGGGAAGGACCTGGAGGGACAGGTGGAATAGCTACAGATTAGACAATGATTAGACAAACAGTAGCTGAGCCCACAGAAGGAGCATGTCAACCATTATTGGACAAAAGAAAGCCAAAATGGAGAACTATGTGTGAAAAGCTAAGCACACCCTTACTGCTTTGGTAGAGATGAAGAGGCTAAGTGGCAGCCAGGTGCTGTAATTAAGTGCCCTTGATCAACTGATCATCAGCAAGTGTGACAACCTCTATAGAAGCTGAAATTTTAGGAGTTTGTTGGTCTTCAGCACTGAGATGTGTGTTTGACACAATGCCAAAGAGAAAAGATATAAGCAACTGTTGCTGCCCATCAATTTGGGAAGGTTTATAAGGCCATTTCCAAACAATTTAAAATTCATTATTCTACAATGAAGATGATTATTCACAAGTAGAAAATGTTCAGGACAGCTGCCAATCTTCCCAGAAGTGGGAAGTGCGATGCTGAGACAAATTGCAAGAAATCCATGAGCAACATCTCAGACTCTACAGGCTTCAGTTAAATGTTCATGTTCCTATCATGTTCATGATAGCACAATTAGCAAAAAACCTGAACAAGTATGATTTGCTTGGAAGGGTTGCTGGCAGAAAGCCTTTTCTCTCTAAAAAGAACATGGCAGCATGGATTAAGTTTGTAAAGTTGCATCTGAACAAATCACAAGACTTTTGGAACACTCTCCTTTGGACTGATGAGACCAAAGTGGAGATGTTTGGCCACAATGCACAGGGCCATGTTTGGTGAAAGCCAAGCATGGCATATTGGCACAAACATCTCATACAGCACATCTCATACAGCACAGTGCAGTCACAGGATCTGGGCAACTTACAGTCATTGAGTTGACCATGAACTCTTCTGTATACCAAAGTATTCTAGAGTCAAATATGAGGCCATCTATCTGACAGCTAACGCTTGGCTGACATTGGATCATGCAACAGGACAGTGATTCCAAGCACATCAGCAAATCTATAGTAGAATGGCTGAAAAAGAAAAGAATCGAGGTGTTGCAATGGTCCAGTCCAGACCTCAAAGTGCAGACCTCAACCTGATTGAAATACTGTGGTGGCGCCTCAAGACAGCTATGCATAAGTAAATGGCCACAAACCTCAGTGAACCGAAACAATGCTGTAAAGAAGGGTGGGCCAAAATTCCTATTTTTAAGGACCAGATGATTTTTACTATGTCCTGATATGTAAAAGCATAGAACTAAAAGAGACTGTATATTTTTTTTTTCATATGCCTATAAGTCTGAAACTGTCTGCCTTGTTGCTGGTCCTGTAATCTAGGAATATTAAAAAATGTAATAGGAGAAAAATTGGACCCACACCATCTGACATGACATGAGACATCATGGGTCTCTTTCATTCTAATCAAATTGTATATGCATGTCAGATCCAGTTTAGTAAGGATGTATGCCTTTAGAAGGCAGTCCTAGAGGTCTGAAGGGAAAGGCAGTGGGTAGTTGTGCCTATTCAGGAGCCTCAATTCACAGACACAATCCTGAAATAGTAATATCTCTTCTTTTATTTATATAAAGATGCTGGGGATTTCAAAGGACAAATAAACCCTTTCTGCAGATTCCTGTCCAGAAACTGTTGGCTATCTGTTACATAGACATGGGTATTATGGGTATTGTCTTTTAGCTAGGATCTGGTCTCCTGACTTCAAGTTGATAGTAAAGTTTCATACCTAATGAGAAGCAAGATGGTTACTTTTGCTTTTCTTTAAAATACCAGCAAATTCTTCACTTTGTTCTGGCAAGGAAGGGGATTCAGAAAAGGAGAAAGATAAGAGTAGAAAGCCTTCTGAGTTGAAATTCATCCCTTGCTTCGAGTGAATGACTGGATTATGGGTTTGCACCCATTCTGTGCCCATATGTAAGGAAGTTGAGATACAGAGTGACAATAATTCTATATGATTTATTTTCAGTTCCAAAGATATTGTACATTGCAAAATAGGGTCAGCTCAAAGTGCTTACCCATAAATCATTTCCACAAGCATAGGTTTCTCTAATAACTGTGTGGACAGTTTAAATTTAAATACACTGTGGTCTCAAATTATGTACCTGAGTCTGACAAAGCAGAAAAGTGTATAAGCTTCAGGATGTTCAATAGATAGAATAAAAAAATGCTCTCATGTTGTCATCTGTCTAAGCTTGCCTTCCTTGTGTGAGAGCTTTCCAGCCAAACTCTTGGAAGAAAAGCCTGAGAGGTTTTGTGAAGAATAGCTTTGTAGCTTAAATTACACTTGATGCTTAGAGACTGAGCACAGTGCTTTGCAACCGTCTCAGAAATCTGTACTTTAACAGTGCAAGTTGGGGCAAAGTGCCCTGGACTCCATGGTAGAAACATAAACTAAGGCCCCTCCTTTTTCATTTCTCTGTTGAGGTCAGAGATGTCTTCATTGCTCCTGTTTGTACAGGTTGTCTCCAGCTGGAGTCCAAAGAGGTCAGGTTGTCTCCAGCTGGAGTCCAAAGAGAGTGGATAGGGATGAAGAAAGACTGTAAAATCTTTCTTCCTTATAATTTCCTCTGTGCCTCAACTTCTCTAATTGTCCATAAATTAACACATCCCTCAATTGGTCAGTTTGAGCAAGAACATTCCACTCCATATTTCTGGCATATAGTTGAAACTCTGATATATACTCATGACCTCTGCCATTTTCTTGCTCCAGTTTGGGAATCTCCTAATTTGCTCTTGCTCCCATGTTTGTAATCAAAACAACTCTAACTCATTGAATGAAGATCTGCTAATTAGCCAATAATGGATCGTTGCCTTCAATGAGAGGAACAGCAGATTTGGCAGCTAGTTCTTTCAGCATACCAAGGACAAAGGCAATCTTGGAGTGATCTGTAGGAAATGTAACTAGTCAACTTGCCACAAATAATCCACATTGAGTCATGGAAGCTAGACATTGAAGTTATGTTCCCCATTTTTTTCTGGTAAGCTTCCTTGGGAATAAAGTAATACTAATTGGTCTACTGAAGCAAGCTTTGTAAGCTTTGTCCCAATTACTTTATTCCCAGGATCAATTGATTGAAATAGAAATATGATGAAATAATATGTAAATAGACCTCATCATCTGTGCAAATCAGAAAAGAATCCCTATCCCTACCAGGCAGCCCAGGAATATGCATATTAATCTTAATGTGAATGAAGACAGACTGATATTTTGTGATTATGAGCACAAGTATTCAAAGTCACTGAAAAGATTGGCAGAGAATACTAGTTGAAAGTAATAAGAGTGGGGAAAAATAACAGGAAAGAAGATGGCAAAGGCAAGTGATGGTTCATAGAGACAAGAGGGACAAAGACAATCAAAATGATGAAGCAAAAGAGCAGAATGAAGACAACTGAAGCAATGAAAGGGCAACTTTCCTCGGCAACAGGAATCTGTCATGTCTCTGACAGCACAGTTGCTATTGGATTTGTTCTTAGCCATTGGCTAGGGTTGATAGCTGCTGCAGACATGCCAATATTATGCAGTGTTTCACATAAATAAAGACAAAGCAATATATTAAATGTTTGGCTTGCCACATTATCCAGCACAAACAACAACAGTGATTTATGGCAACAAAGATCAAACTCTTTCAAAAGGTTTTGAAATAAGCCAATACTCCTTTTTCATCAAAGTATAAAATAATGAATTGTAAAGTAAAAAGTATGGTATATTGTCATACTGCATCATGTATAAACTAGATAATTTTACATTGTTGGAAATTATGTTTTAAGTGACTCTTTAACTCAATGAACTTCATGAGTGATTCTCGTTACACCTATACTGTGAAATAAATAGACTTTCTTGCATTCTTTATTATTATCTCAGCAGATTAGAAATGGAACTAGTGAGAATTCCACTGATTTCCAAAAGCCAAATAATAAATCAAATGCAGATAAAGCAACTGAATCATGCTCTTTGTGTGTGGGTGTAGGTGTGTAATAATTTGAGTATAGCAAACTACTGTGCTGGAATCAACTGGAAGGAAAGCTATGGCAAACCTAGACAGCATATTAAAAATCACCTTTCTGACAAAGGTCCGTATAGTCAAAGCTATGGTTTTCTCAGTAGTAAAGTTTGGCTATGAAAATTGCCCCATAAGGAAGGCTTAGCATTGAAGAATTGATGTTTTTGAATTGTAATGTTGTAGAAGACTCTTGAGGGTCCTTTGGACTACAGGAGATCAAATCAGTCAATCCTAAAGGAAATGGACCTTGACTGTTTTTTGGAAGGACACATACTGAAGCTGAAAATACCTGATGTTGGGAAAGATTGAAGATAAAAGGAGAAGGGGATAGTAGAGGATGAGATGGTTGGATAGTGTCATCAATGCAGTGGGCATCGGTTTGGGCAAATTCTGGAAGACAGTGGGGGACCATGGGTTTGTAAAGATGACTTAGTGACTGAACAACAGCAGCAGCAACAATAGAAAGGACAAAATGTGATTCAGATTTATTTTAAATATGCATTAACATCATCAAGTCTGATCATTTATTAATTAAGAAATTCCATCAACAACTGTAGTGAAGGCACATGGTTGTCCTATCCCAGTTTCTTATGGTCAATCACTATGATACATCTGTCCCTTTGACAGGAAGTCCACAATTTATCAATCCAAATTATAGAAATTGTCATATTTAGTAGAGATACTGTACAATTAAAAATTAAACAAAATAACATAAACAGAAAGGTATCAATAGGTGAGAACAAAGGAAGAGGAAGGTTTTCCTCTAACCCTCCTTTGGGAATATGCCAAGATTTCATCATTTACATTCACATATTCCTCAAATGGATTCCCAGCTAATCTAGCTTTTTTCAGTGTGGCCAACCTCCAAATATTTTAAATTTAAAACAATTTAGTAGACATTCCACAAAATAATCATACTCCTGTGATGAGAGCTTTCTTTACTTGTGCTGAAGAATAACAGTTTTTAGGCTGTTTATACTTTACTTCCATAACAGTTGGCTAATAATGACATAAATTCTGAGTGACATGGAAATCTCCTGCATATTTACAGTTCTGTTAAAAATTATTGTTTGTGGGATAAATTGAATGAGTATCATATTTAATGTGTTTTCTTCCTTTTTATATCAAATTTTCTTTGAAATATAAGCAAATAATAACTTTACGTGGCAAAGATATATATTTAAATTTAGAATAATTGAAAAGGAGAAAAACTGTATAGTGCAAACTGTTTACTTCAAGGGCCTAGGAAGCTCAATACAGATTTTCTCAGATAAATGGCAAATATAGAACTGTAGTCTTTAAACTCATTTTCTGTGACATGATTTTTCATCAACTGCAGGCCATAGTGATTCTGAGGAAACTTTCTTTTATTTTTTAAACTTCTAATTATAATACATCAACCACTCCCTAAGGGCCAGTGTACTTTGTATTTCCATAGTGCTAATGCCTTTTTAACTAGTCCAACTATTAGTCCACTAACATTACTCAATTAAGAGTGTTTTCAGAAAATCCATTCAGTATATCCATCAAAAAACCTAAAAAAACCCTTTATGTCATGGTAATGGTACAACTGATATGGTTGTGTTATTTTAAAGTAACAGCCTTTGAATGATCTGAATCCTTTGTATTGTTAGGATTGTTTTTTTTTCTAGATCATAAATAAAATTTCTAATTTTGTCAGGATATATACATTTGAATGAAAATAATTTCTAAATTTTGAGAAAAATGCTAGAAAATACAGTTCTGCATCTAATGTTTTATTGTTGCAATCCTATGCATGTCTCTATTGAGAAATAAATTTCACTGTGTTTATGGGTGTGGTATTTATTTAAACTATGTACGTTCAGAATTTTAATCTTAGGCTATATTATAACACTCAGGTATATACTCTATTGATCTCAATGACTCACTACCGAATAAACTTATATAGGATTTTAGTTTTAGTTCTGCCACCCCTTATATAAGGAATATTTACAAAATCTGTTATTTTAGCGAAATTTTTTCTTATTATATTTTCATGTAGCAACACAATGAGAGCCTAAATTTTTTCAAGCCTCTAAACAGTGTTAATGGAACTCACATTACATATCACTAGAAATAAACCTATTGCACTGTTTATTTGTTTGTTTTCTATTTAAAAGTTTTACAATACATTTTCACATACAAAAAACTCCCTCCTCCCCCTCCCCTCTCCCCAACCCTCCCCTCCCCTCCCTCCCCTCCCCCCTCCCGGACTTCCCAGAGCTGAATACAGGGTATAACAATGCAAACATAAGCTAAAATATGCTAACAACAAAAATAAAACATTAAATTATTTTTTCACACCTTAACTCTCCATAATCATAATATTAATAAAATAATAACTAACTAGTAATACATCATTAAAATCCACTAACTATTCAAATGCTAAATGAAACTTTTTAGTCCCATATTTATTCTGAATATATTCAATCCACCTTCTCCATTCCACAATATATCTCTGTTGCGATTGTTCTTTCAAATATGCTGAAATCTTTGCCATTTCCGCCAAGTTAGAAACTTTCAGAGTCCACTCTTCTATAGTCGGCAATTCCTCCTTCTTCCAAGATTGTGCTATTAAAGGTCTCGCCACCGTAATTAGATTCAACATCAATTTAATTTCTATAACAGTAAAATCTGTAACAATACCCAACAAAAACAACTGTGGAGAAAACCTTATCTTTTTCTTAAATATCTTTTGCATGTTCCACCAAATTTTAATCCAAAAAGCTTTAACTTTTACAAGTCCACTATATATGAAAGTACGTTGCATCCTCACAACCACACCTCCAACATTTAGGCTGGCAGTTCGGATACATACTTGCTAATTTTTTAGGGTCTAAGTGCCACCTATAAAACATTTTATAAAAATTCTCTCTTAACTATTGCACTGTTTTTTAACCTCCCCAAAAAAAAGAGATTTAACATTGATGGCATTATGAGAACTAATAAAGCTACAATGGAACATATTCCTAATATTCCACAGAAGTGCAACACTGAATTTATTCCATTTTGAGTTTATAAAGGGAGACAAAATGGAAAAAAAGAGAATAATAAAAAACGCTAAGGTTCTAGAGACTCTTTAGATTTAATACCCTAAAGGGAATTGAAAGAAAATTAAAGTTTCTGTGAACTCCTTGCAGCTACTTTTCCAGATCTACTGATCCTCAGCAGAAATTGTGCAGATTGAATTGAACTGCCAACACTGCCAGCATTTTCTCCCTGTTAATTTGTCCAAGGGGATTGTTTATGGATCTCAATTAAAACTAGTTCTGAAGACTGAGAAACATGAAACTATCTTGAATTCCCAAATGTATTGCAGTACGGAAGAGGCTGGAATGTATGGACACCAAAATATAAATTCACAGTGGCAAAGTGTGATGGGTGATACTAATTTAAAATCTTGAAGTGGCACATACATAGAATTATTTAACAGAGAGATTGTTCTAGAAGAGGAAATGAGACGATTTGGTGCATGAAACAAAAATACAAAATGATATTTCTCTCTCAATCCATATACAAGCAATTTGCACTGAAAACCAGTTGATAGGCTGGGGCAGAATAACCTATGCCAGGGATGTCAAACTGGTGGCCGGTGGGGCAGATACATCATGCTCAGGCCATGCCCACCCCGGCTCTTCAAAGGCAAAAAAACATTGCAATAAATCACAATATGTCACGTGACATGATCGAGTTTGACACCTGTGACCTGTCCTCCAACAGGGTAGAGTAAAAGTTGAGAAATCTGTTGAAATATGTATTATTTACAACTGGGCTTAAAGAAAAAAATGCTAATCTGGTTTAAAAAAATCAAACTGAGATTTCCTTGGAACTGCACTTCAGATATTTGTGACCATGTTTGCTTATTAACTTCAGTGAAAGTGAAACATTTTAAGGTTATGATGAGGGCAACAACTTTAAGTTGTATTCTCAAGCTATATTTTCTTGACTGTTTAAAATAATTTATCCCATCCACATAATATTTTCTGTATCTCTTTGCTGCCACTTAGTGGCCATATAAATATTGCAGCCAAAATATTAAATATACAATCAGAAAGTGAAAATGTGCTAGCTACAACATTCTCTTGCTAAGCAATTTCTCAACTGGGGCTTCTGGATTAAGATGCTTCTATTCCATGTATATGCTAAACAATGCTTCCGGGACCCTATTACATGTTGTCTGTTCTATTTCTGATTTCTGTTTTTCATTTACCCATATCTGCAAATGCTCCAAAAATAAGCATCATAGATACTAAATTTCAATTCTTGATTCAACATTTGCCAATTTTATAATGGATTTTCTTATTTTGTAACTTATCTTATTTAAAAGGGATTTAAAGGGTTAAACAGCTAAGCAACGTCAGATCTGTTTTATCAGTGAATGGTGTTCCTCCAGATAATATTGGAATTGTAGGCAAACTAGGAAATTAAAAGTATCCCAGAGGCCCCAATGGCAAACCATGATCATGTGATATCTGTAACTTAGGGTCTTTAATCATTCATCACAGCTTCCATTTCCCTTTTTCAAGTTTCCCTGTGGACACACAAGTGACAAATTGAAGGAGACACTAGCTCTACAAGCCTGTTATAAGACTTTCCTGGCTTCTGGTTTTGACGTCATGGTGTTGCAGATGCAGGAAGATGGGGCTCTGTCTTTTGTGTTTGGTTTCGCCCTGCTGGGGGACCGTGGAAAGGGACAAAAGTTGCCCTGGAGAGGCAGCAAGAAATGAGGGGACTCTCATTAATCATGGGGGGAGGGCATCAGCCCTCCATTTGATCCAAGGAAGTCTTCCAAACTGGCAGGGGAAAGATTGGCTGCATTCATGTAGCCAGTACGAAGCTGTTGACAACGGAAGACAACAAGCACTACCAAGAAAATTTACAGCAACGTAGATGAAACTGGGTGAGACCTGATCCTTTCTTTATGATTTTAAGACCTCTTCCTGAAAATCTGCCCAAAGCACTCTACCCAATGAAAGAGGGAAAGGGAATTTCCACCCCATTCCTTCAGAAAAGAAAAGCAGTGAATTAATTATTTTGGAAAAATGGTGAAACCTATAAGCCATCTTTGGAATTAATATATACATACAGCTTGGAAATTTGTGGACTAAAAGTGTTTTTAAGACACTTTTAAAAAGTTTATAATATAAGTTTTGGATCTAAAAACTAGAAAATGGCATTGATGTCATCTAGTGATGAATTATGACACTATAACTTATTTATAACTAAAAGAAACCTGTCTCAAAGCCCATAGCTAGATAAGACTTTGGCTGGGTTTGGAAGCTTTTATTATTGACAATTGCAGCTGAGAAAAAAGTAACAGGCTTGGGGGCTGCTTATTTGTGTGGCAGAGACAATAACAATATTCAAAATTCAGTCTGTCTGAATTTTGAACATAAATACTGACTTTCTGAACTGTATTGTGGATTTACTTTCTTGTAGAAGAAACATATGGAACACTTTGGATTGTAAATCATGATTGTTAAACAACCTTCAATGCTTCTTTTTTCTCCCTGGACAGAAAGGATATATTTCTTACTGGACAGAAAAAAATGAATTTTATTTATATCTGTTTCAGAACAGACAGTTGGTTGAATGAATTTATAAAGGCTACTTACAATAAAATAAAATAAAATGGATGTTTCATACTCAGCTTTAAATAGTAAAACACCATCTTTAACATCTGTTCCCAGTAGCCTTAACTTGCCACATCACCAAGAAAGTACTGAAGAACCACAGAAAGAAATTCTCTCCGTGTTGAAATTAATACAGACAACAATTGCTTTAGCTTCTGATCAGGTTAAAAATAACACAAAGGAGATAAAAGAACAATTTTATAATTTAAATCTACAAATTCAGAAAACAACTACAGAGAAGGAACCAACAACCCAGAAAATAGAAGGAAAACTAGAGAATGCTGACACAATCATTGATGATCTAAAGGAAGAAACTAATGACCAGACTCAGATAAATGAAAACTTAGAAGACACAACAATAATATTGGAAATGGAAAAGACATTTTACAAGTTTCAGAACATAGTGGATGACAAGGAAGGAGAGTTGATGGAATGGAAGATAAAGCCGTTAACAGAACTGTGGGGAACTGGAGAAGGAGGGAGGCAGTTTAATAAATATCAATGGGCTAGCTCTTCCAAAAACACTTTAACTAAATTGTTTCTCTTGTTTCAAATAATATGTACAAAAATAGAGGAAGAATTATTTGATGATCCAAATGCATGACTTGGAAAGTTAGTTGGCAAAGGAAGAAAGCTAGAGTAAGATTGAAGGAAACAGAAGCTCTGACCTATTAGAGGGGATGCTATATTACTAATTAAAGTTTTGAATATGGTTAAGAATAGATTGTTAGAAATAGAAGTATTATTATAACTAAATAGTTAGGATTTGTAATCAGAATATTATATCTTGGTATGAAAAGGGAAATCAGAATATGCTAAGAACTTTGAATAAGGGATGTTTTGGTTGCCCAAATATAACTTATTTTGAAATTATAAATGATTGGGATACTTTGAACATGGATGGGAAATTAAAATTGAAAAAATTGAAAATAGGATATGGATGAAATAAGTGGAAATTGAGTGCAAATACAATTAAGAAATGCTTTGGTTAGAAAAGTTATTTTAAACTGATATTATTGATATTATTAGAAAAATGTAACAAATGTTGATATGCAATTACAGTATATGTTTACTAACAATAATAAGAGTAGTATTTGCTTAATGCAGAAAAATGGTTATTACCAGAAGAAGAGAGGATGTACTGGTGGGTTTAACATTGGAATTAGTTGGAAGAAGCTTATATGTACCACAGAAGTACTAATGGACTCAGTCATCATGTTGTCTGTTGAGCACTTGTTTGTGAAAATAGAAAATTAATAAAACATTTAAAAAAAAGAAAGAGAGGGAGAGACTTTCCTAGCAGAGGGCAACACTTAACTGAGATAAGCAAAATTGGATCAACTTCCTGGTCATACCAGTCTATAAGATGAACTGAGAAATTGAAACAAACATTCTGGAAGAAAGTGCTGGCAAGCTGTTACACATTGGTGCCAAAAAAACTTTTGGTCACAAGAAATTGAGCTTCACTTGAATGAGTTTTTATTATTTCGATAAAAGACTTTTTCTCTGCCCTTTGGTATTATCTTGCCTTTTGGAGCAATAGAGCAATCTCTTTCAGCTCTTTCTCATAGGGTGGAATTCTGACCTCTTACTACTGGGGTCACACTGCTTTAATGGACACATTCCAAAGTGCTTTTGAAAGCAGCATAATATGTGCTGTTCATCTGGCTAGTTCAGAAAGAGCAACATATGTCCTATGGGATCATAATTAAACCCCTCAATCAATATGACTCACAAAGAGAAAGAGCTGCATAACCACAGTTAAAAACTCAATAACATTATGCAAAAAGAGTATAGTTCAAATACTGATTTTATAATGTGTATACAATTGAAGTGATAACATATTGGAAATTCATACATTAGGTATAATTGAAATATGAAAAGTGGCTCACTGAGCAGAAAATTTATTGTCAACAAATAAAATCAACATCTAATATTTAGATATATGAAAGAAATGATAACTGATACTATGTTAAACATTAACTTAACATCAAGAAAACCAAGATCATGGCATCTGGCCCTCTCAATTCCTGGCAAATAGATGGGGAAGAAATGGAGGTAGTGACAGATTTTATTTGCCTGGGCTCCAAAATCACCACAGATGGGACTGTAGCCAAGAAATTAAAAGAAGCTTGCTCCTCGGGAGGAAAGCCATGGCAAATCTAGACAGCACACTAAAAAGCAGAGACATCACCCTGTCAACAAAAGTGCATATAGTCAAGGCTATGGTCTTCCCAGTTGCGATGTATGGCAGTGAAAGCTGGACCATAAAAAAGGCTGAGCACCAAAGAATTGAGGCCTTTGAACTATGGTGCTGGAGAAGACTCCTGCGAGTCCCTTGGACTGCAAGGCAATCAAACCGATCAGTCCTAGAGGAGATCAACCCTGACTGCTCTTAGAAGGTCAGATCCTGAAGCTAAAACTCAAATACTTTGGCCACCTAATGAGAAGGAAGGACTCACTGGAGAAGAGCCTAATGCTGGGAAAGATTGAGGGCAAGAGAAGAAGGGGACGACAGAGAATGAGGTGGCTGGATGGAGTCACTGAAGCAGTAGGTGTGAGCTTTAATGGACTCTAGAAGATGGTAGAAGGACAGGAAGGCCTGGAGGAATGTTGTCCATGGGGTCACGATGATTCGGACATGACTTTGCAGCTAACAACAACAACAACTATGTTAAATATGTTAGTACACAGCTACAAGGAACTATTTTGCGTTTGAAAAATACAGGTGAACATTTTGCTGCTTTTCTTGTGCCAAGTGAAGTAATAGTACATAAGAACACAGTGCGCTTCCTTTAGAGCTCAAGTGATGTCATCGCTGGGTCCAAAGCCTCCAGGAAGATTTTCTGTTTTCTGTATTACGAGTGATACTTTCCAGGCAGATGGCTTGAGAAACAGGGATTGAGAAAGTGAAAATAGCTAGCTGGATATAATCCAGCTGCTCCATTGGCTTCAACTGGATGGGCATTTATCAGACATTACAAAAGTAGAGCACTCTCTCTCTCTCTCTCTCTCTCTCTCTCTCTCTCTCTGTGTGTGTGTGTGTGTGTGTGTGTGTGTGTGTTTGTGTGTGTTGGAATAAGCAAGACACAACTCTCCTTTATCTTCCTGTCTTCTTTGTCCTCAGTCCATTTATGTTCTATTTCAGAAGAGGCAAAATATTCCTCCTCCTGCTTTTTTATATCTCATTTCCCTCTCATATTAAGAAGGATTCTCAATTTTCCTTGTGTTCATTTTATATCTGTCAAACAATCTTTCCCTTCATAGAATTCAGGACTGTGCAATCTTTTTTAGGAAATTACTGCATTTGGCTTTTTAATAATGTGTGCGGCTAACGGGCAGACCCAAAGCAAAAGTAAACTTGATTTCATGTATTTGCAAGTTCAATTAAAATTCTTTTTCCCCCCAGTTAATAATGACTGCACTGTATGTCACTTTATTCTTCTTTAAAGTGAAGGCACCTAACTTTGAATAGCCATCCATAACAGGCATTCAGAGAACAAAATAGTAGACTTGTTTATTAACAAATTAACATAACTGCTTATATTTTGATTGTAGCTATTAGAGCTGATGTAAGGGGGCCTCGCACATCAGAGCATCGTTGCCAATGGCACCTATTTATACTCCTTACAATTTTCAGATGAATTCATATGGAAAGTCTAATTACTTTTTCTAAATTAGTTAGTGAATAAGTCACACCAAAATGACTTAAAATAGAAACAACACATAAAAAATGGCCTCGCCGAAGGTCTTTTTAGTTTTGTATAAGCCAGAGGTCTTCAAACTTGGCCCTTTTATGACTTGTGGACTTCAACTCCCAGAATTCCTCAGCCAGCTTGCTCCCTAAGGTACTCCGGACCCATGCCATAATGGCATCCACGTTACCTAAAAATTGTATTTTTGACTCATCTATCCATAAATCCTTCCTCATAAGTCTATATAATCATTCTGGCATATTTTGGCAAACTTCAGATGAATGTCATTGCTCTTTGTGACCTTCAAGGCTTTATCCAAAGTGAGAGAAGCTTGAAGATCCCTTCATAGCATTTTGAATTCTTTGTGACTTCCTGCATTATAATATATTCTTGGAATAATTTTGATAGGAAGACCCCTCTTTGGAAGATTCGCTATTGTCCCATGTCTTTTCTGTGTCTCCAGAACCACACTGAAAATGCTCCAGAGCATTAGAAATGGATCCATAAACTTTTCCAGAGTGATAGACTTCAATAACTTTGTTTCAGAGATCAAGTAGGGCATGATACTTCATTGTAGAATGTATGTGGTAAGAACTTCATTATGATCAGGGGCACCAACGTTTTTAGAAATTTATATTTTATAAGGTTTATAATTAGCCCTGATTTTGAATAGTCATACAACCAACTCCAGTTATCCTTTTGATTAGATTGATTCAATCAAGAGGACAAGATTATTTTTTCAAGCTGGCATATCATATATTCAGTACGCTGGTTTATGAATAAATGAAACATGGAGCAAACATTGATGTTACTTAATCACTAAGACTCTTTTTACGCATCAGTAGGATCCACGTGAAGTTCTGATATCATTCAGTGACCAAGAGAGGCAAAATGTCAGAAAATATGAAAGAAAGTGAATATTTTTGATAGCAGTCTAAATGCAATTAATTTGTTATATGGTATTGAGTTTGTTGAATGGAATAAATTGTTTTTTGAAGATATAATCAGTAGAAAAAATGGTGACAGAATAGCAAAGTACTACATGACAACTTGGTGAAACTATTTAAAAGCTCAGTTTCATAAAAAAAAATCAAACCACATAATATTTGGGTACAATCTTAATCTCTTTTTTGTGATTATAGAGAAAAAATTGGCAAAGGTAATTGGCATATATCCTATGGC
>JAKJMR010017196.1:51321-68795 GCA_024449315.1 Daboia siamensis
AGGAAGGAAGGAAGGAAGGAAGGAAGGAAGGAAGGAAGGAAGGAAGGAAGGAAGGAAGGAAGGAAAGAGAGATATGGCTATTCCAATTCTCAGTTTTTAGCCGGCAGTTCTGCCTCGCGAAGAACAATTCCTGGCTATGATTTTGTGAATCTCATCCTGCTTGTTATGCGACCCAGGATGGCTTTCTGGATTTTTCCATGCCAAGAAATTAGACCCGCTGACATCGTTACTGATTAATACTGCTTTCATGGTAGATTTGTTCCCTCACACCTACTGCAATTGTCTCTTCGTTAACTAGAAATTTTCTCTCAGCAAGATGAGACAGAAACAGAGTCGTCTGGGGGAAAAGGAGAACATGATTACTTTGCATCACCCTCCAATTTGGTGGGCTAGACTGGGAAGCAAAAAAAAAAAACCTGGAAAAAAGTGATAGAAAAACATATTTTCGTGGTTACTAGGCAAACTATATGGATGTGACCATATAATCAGGACAAGAGCCTGATGCCATCGGAAGAGATCTACTTACAATTTAGCTTCCCTTCCGATTGTTTGGAGGTTGAAAAAATGTGAAATGAAGCAGAGAATGTGGGTGGGATGTTTTATTCTGCAAGTTTTGATTTTTTTCTTGAAGAGCTTTAGGCCCTCTGGTTGATTCTTGATTAATTCGCAATGTAGAGCAGGGTATTCGTTTCTTGACTTGTATCCATTGTGACATTTGTGGAAGAGCTGAAGAAAACTGTCCTTGTTAAGTAACAGAATAACAGAGATGTGAGGGACCTTGGAGGTCTTCTAGTCCAACCCCCTGCTCAGGCAGAAGACCCTACACCATTCCAGACAAATGACTGTCCAATCTCTCTTTGAAAAACTCCAGTGATGGAGCACCCAAAACATCTGAAGGCAAGTTGTTCCACTGATCAATTGTCCTCTCTGTCAGGAAATTTCTCCTCAGTTCCAGGTTGCTTCTCTCCTTGGTTAGTTTCCATCCATTGCTTCTTCTTCTACCTTCAGGTCCTTCGGAGAATAGCTTGACCCCCTCTTCTTTATGGCAGCCCCTTAGATATTGGAAGATTGCTATCATGTCATCCCTAGTTTTTCCTTTCACTAGGCTAGACATACCCAATTCCTGCAACCGTTCTTGTTGTTGCTATTGTTGTTTGCAAGCTGGAGCATATCTGAGGAAGGTTAATAGTTGGCAAGACATATGGAAACCAAGTCCGATAAGGAACAGTGACTAGACTTGGTGTTTAGCCTGAAGAAAACAATACTGAGGTAAAATATGGTCATCTTCTGATATTTGAAGTGCTATCATATAGAAGATAGAGCAGACGTGCTTTGTATTAGTTCAGATTATAGCTAATGAGTAGAAATGGCAAAGAGGTGGAATTGATCTAAACATTAGGAACGCTTCCTAATTTTCATTGATCAATTGCATCGTTCAAAATGTGGAATAGTCTGGCCTTTTAAAAAAAGTGTGTAAGCAGAGGCCCGACAACCATTTTCTGAGGAGCTACAAATATTTGGAATAGAATAGAATAGAATAGAATAGAATAGAATAGAATAGAATAGAATAGAATAGAATAGAAAATATGGACTGGACTGAGAATAGAATAGAATAGAATAGAATAGAATAGAATAGAATAGAATAGAAAATATGGACAGGATTGAGAATAGAATAGAATAGAATAGAATAGAATAGAATAGAATAGAATAGAATAGAATAGAAAGCCCTCTCCCTTCTAGCACTGATGATGTTACCTAGTTGGGTAGTGAAACATCAGCAAGAAAACAACTAACCTCAGAGAGCACCAAGTCCCCACCTCCAGACTCTGCCTACTTCTGCTCTAGATACTTTTAAGGCATCTGAAATTGTATTTGTCTCCTTAGCAGCTGCATCACCCCTTGAGCTCCTGCTCAACTTCAGATCCCCTAAGGCACCCCAATCCTCTCCATAAACAGGTCCCCTCATAGCTCACCAAAGCTTATACTTTCACTAACTATATTTTCTTTCTCATAATAAAGGAAAGCTGGGTGTTCAGAAGAGGAGACTAGCATATGGCTCCATCCCTAACAGAAAGACCAGGCTTTTTTAATTTAGAAACTGTGACTGACGAACAGTATGGCGAAAGGGACTTGCGTTTCCAATTGCCTGTTCACAGCTTTGAAGAATGCAGATGCTTCTCAGCTTCAACTGTGGGTATCCCACGTTGCCATCTGGGGCCCCTAAAAGGAGAAAACAGGAAGAAGGAAGAATTTAAATCTGAATAACTTTTAAAGCAACTCCACCACCTCTCTTGGGCAGGAAGAGGGACATAAATGGAGAGGATCGAATCCGTGGGGCTGCTGGAGATCGACTGGCCAAGCCAGGGGGAGGAGTCAAACCGGGAATTAGTCTGGAATCTCTACACGGACATAAGAGGGTGAAGTCTGATACACACACACCCGTCCTTGAATGCTCTTGAACCTTATCTAGTCTGACTTAGGTGCAAACCACCAGTCAGAGAAGGTTCTGATGTGACAAACAGCAAATTTTAGCGAACTAATACAAAATAGAGAGAAGAAAGAAAGAAAAGCAGGAAGAAAAAAAAGTGCAGGGAGAAAGAATGAAAAGAAATAGAAGGAGAATTCCTAGCAAAGGATCCTTTTAGCTAGCAAGTGCTTAGCAGAATAACAGGCAGGAGACCCTGTATCATTTCAGAAAAATGAATGTCCAATCTCTTCTTTAAAGCCTCCAGTGATGGAGCACTCACAACTTCTAGAGACAAGCTGTTTCCACTGGTTAATTGTTCTAACTGTCAGGAAATTTCTCCTTAGTTCTAAGCTAGTTCACTCCTTGATTAGTTTCCATCTGTTGTTTCCTGTTCTGCCTTCAGGTGCTTTGGAAAATAAGCGAACCCCCTCTTCTTTGTGGCAGCCCCTCAAATATTAGAAGATTGCTAGCATGTCACCCCTAGTCCTTCTTTTCTCTAGACTAAGGTAAAGGTAAAGGTTCCCCCGGACATGCGTGCTAGTCGTTTCCGATTCTAGGGGCCGGTGCTCATCTCCGTTTCAAAGCCGAAGAGCCAGTGCTTGTCCGAGGATGTCTCCATGGTCATGTGGCCGGCATGACTAGACGCCAAAGGCGTACAGAACGCTGTTACCTTCCCACCGTAGTGGTCCCTATTTTTCGACTTGCATTTTTACGTGCTTTTGAACTGCTAGGTTGGCACTAGCTGGGACAAGTAACAGGCGCTCACTCTGTTACGCGGCACTTGGGATTCGACCTGCCAAATTGCCGACCTTCTGATCGATAAGCTCAGCGTCCTAATCCACTGAGCCACTGCGTCCTAGACTAGACATACCCAATTCCTTCAACCGTTCTTCATCTGTTTTAGCCTCCGGCCCTCTAATCATCTTGATTGCTCTTCTCTACGCTCTTTCCAGAGTCTCAATATCTTTTTATGATGACCAAAACTGGATGTATTCCAAGTGTGTTCTTACTAAGGATTTATAAATGGTGCTAATACTTCACCTGATTTTGATTCTATGCCTCTGTTTATGCAGCCAAGAATTGTATTAGCTTTTTTGGCTGCTGCCGCACAGGGCTAGCTCATGTTTAAGTGATCGTCCACTGGGACTCCAAGGTCCCTCACACAATTGCTGTTTTTGATGATGATATATGTTACATATATGTATACACACACCCATATACTGTACATGCAAAATATAAAATATATAGAGTATCTCCCTCTATTTTAATGCAAAGTTAATAATAATAAATCCATCGCTCTGGAATTCATACATGTGTTTGAGCCAGGTTTTGCCTAATCCAGGGATCTTCAAACTTGGCCTTTTTATGACTTGTGGACTTCAATTCCCAGAATTCCTCAGCCAGGCATGCTAGCTGAGGAATTGTGGGAGTTGAAGTTTACAAGTCATAAAAGGGCCACGTTTGAAGACTCCTGGCCTAATCTGTACCCGTTCATTTGTATCTGTACAAGTGCAAGGTTACAACTCACTTTTTTCAGTTCAGTCTCACAACATCATAAAACAACATTAGGAAACTATTAGAGCATGAAAAGCATTGCAAACATAAAGCATCAAACTTTAAACTCTCAAATTATCAACACACACGAAGACACCCCAAAATGCTCATTTCCCCCCCCCCTGGTGGTTGATTTCAATGGTTTGTAGGAGGCCTTGCTTTTGATTTCTTTTCTTATATAGCCAGGTTTTTTTTTTCCCCCGGGGAAAAAAAATCCCTTTATCATTATAGTGCCTGTAAACGTTTGGCAACATTATCCATCATGTAATAACTGTCGGCCCAGCTTCATGCTTCTGGAGAAGTTTTCGACATGAAAGGTGGGCATTACCAGCAGCTTGACAAGCCCTGTCCTTTAAGTTATGAGAAAATAATCAGAAGATCAATGAAAGAACTGGGCAGTTTGAATCACACTTCATTGGAATGACATTTTGGTGCCAATCAGGCGGCAACCTGAAAACGCAGTTTTGAAGGAGGATTCTTCCTGGCTGCTCATGGCTTGATTGATTTAGTTGTGCAGCTAGACAAAGCTGTTTTTTTTTTTTTTTAATACTGCATCCTGTTTTCATCACCACATCACAAAAAAGATGTCGAGACTCTAGAAAGAGTGCAGAGAAGAGCAACAAAGATGATTAGGGGACTGGAGGCTAAAACATATAAGGAACAGTTAGTGGAATTGTGTATGTCTAGTCTAATGAAGAGAAGGACAAGGGGTGACATGATAGCAGTCTTCCAATATCTCAGGGGCTGCCCCAAAGAAGAAGGAGTCAAGCTATTCTCCAAAGTGCCCGAAGGCAGGAAGCAACGGATGGAAACTCATCAAGGAGAGAAGCAACCTAGAACTAAGGAGAAATTTCCTGACAGTGAGAACAATTAACCAGTGGAACAACCTGCCTCCAGAATTTGTGAATGCCCCAACACTGGAAGTTTTCAAGAAGAGACTGGGCAACCACTTGTCTGAAATAGTATAGGCTGATTCTGTAAACTGCTTGGAGAGGGCTGTAAAGCACTGTGAGGTGGTATATAAGTCTAAGTGCTAAGTGCTATTGCTACAAATGAGACGGGAATTTCCATTGCTAAGCTAAGCAAAGTGGTTGTTAAATGACTAGTATGCAGCTTTACAACCTTGTTTGTCACGGTTGTCAAGTAAATCGCAGCAGTTTTTAAGTGAGCCACAGGTTGTTCGATGAATCTGGTTTCCCCCATTGACTTTGCTGATCAAAAGTTGGCTGGGAAGGTCGCAAATGGTGATCACATGATCACCTGGGACACTGCAACCATCATAAATATTTATGCTGAATTCCAAGCACCTGGATTTTGTCCACATGACTGGGAGCTGTATTGTGATGGTTGTAAGTATGAGGACCAATGAAAAGTTACTTTTTTTCAGTGTTGTTGTTACTTCAAACCAGGCATGTCAAACTCGTGATGGCACGTGATGTCGCGTGATGTATCGGGACTTTTCCCCCATTGCCAGCAATAGGGTGGGCGCGGTTTCAGCATGACGTATCCAGCCTGCAGGCCAACAGTTTGAGATGCCTGGTTCAAACAATCGCTAAATGGATGGTTTTAAGTCAAGGAAAGGGTAAAGAGAATTGCTCTGTTCAGTGAGCAGACGAGACAGCTGGCAACGGTAAAAGGCTTTATTTGGGAACCGGGCAAAGAACAAGTTTAACAGCACCTCTATTTATACTACAGCTGGCCGGCGGCTGGCCAATCACGGTGAAGCCGGTTTCCCGCTAACAACGGACCAATCGGCTCTCAGCATTCTGACAGCTCGGAGCTGTCAACTGTTAGCGCCTGCGTAGTAGCCCGGTAGAGTTTGACAGCCGGGAGCTGTCAAACGGCTACACATGCGCAGACGCTTCCCGGCAGCTTTGACAGCTGTCAAAGCTGCCGCGCAGTTCTCCTCAGAACTATTAACTTGTTTAATTCTTAAATACACAACACCCCTTAACCCTCCCCCGGCTGGGTACAGATGTTCTTCCGGGTGTTTCTTCGCGCCAGGCCCCACTCGAAGTCTTGTAAGTACGCGGGGGGGTTTTTTTCTCTTTGTGAACGGCGAGGCGGCACGTGTTCCGGGCCTTCATGTGTCGGGGTTGGATTCTCGATGGGTTCTGAGTCCATAGGGGTGGTTGGCCGCGTTTGGGTGCGTGTGTCAGGGTCTTGGGGTGTGTCCTGTGCTGGTGTTAAATAGTCCTCCCTTCCCCCTGTGTTCGGCGGGCTTCGTTGCCTTAACTGATCGATGTGTCGCCGCAGGAGTCTGTCTGTCCCCGCGTCGATGATGTACGATAAGGGCCCTGTCTGTTGCAGAACAACCCCTTGGAGCCATTTGTCCCCCTCCCCATAGTTCCTGGCCCAGACAGCTTGGCCGATAGCGAGAGTTCTGAGCTGCCTGGGCAGGCTAGGTTCTTCTGTTGTCCTGTCGGGGTGTAATCGGTCTAGTCTGGTTGTTAGTCGTTTCCCCCAACGTAGCTCGGCAGGCGACAGTCCGGTAGCTGTGGAGGGGGTGGTATGTTGGGATAACAGGAATTGAGCCAGCCTGCGGTGCCAGTTCCCGGCGATGATCTTCCGAAGTGCCTCTTTAGTGGACTTAACCATAACCTCGGCCAAGCCGTTCGACGAGGGATGAAATGGAGCTGAAGTAGTGTGCCTAATAGAGTTCCTCGTTGTGAAAGTCTGGAATTCGTGGGAAGTAAATTGTGGCCCGTTATCCGAGACTATGACATCTGGCAACCCATGTGTGGCAAAAAGCCCCCTTAATACTTGTACCAAGGCTGCCGTGGTTGTACTGCTTACCGGTACTACCTCTAACCATTTGGAATAACTATCCACTACTATCAGAAATACTTGGCCCTGGAAAGGTCCCGCGAAGTCCACGTGTATGCGGGACCAGGGGTTTTTTGTCATTTCCCATCTGTGAATAGGAGCTTGCGGTTGTGCTGCTCTGACTACCTGGCAGGGGTAACAGCCGGCCACATAAGCCTCTATGTGCTTATCAATGCCTGGCCACCAGACGTAACTCCTTGCTAACGCCTTCATCTTGACTGTTCCCGGGTGACCTTCATGTAACGTTTCTAGCACCCTTGTCCTATGTTTGTCAGGGATTACTACTCTGGTACCCCATAGGATACATCCCTTATGGGTCGACAGTTCCTTTTCCCTTGTAAAATATGGCTGTAACTCGGGTCCTGGAGCCTTAGATTTCCATCCCGACGTTACGCAGGCAAGTACCCGTCCTAGGATTTTATCGGTGGAGGTTGCAATGGCAATGTCTTTAACTGACAAGGGGCATTCCGGCAATTCAGAAATGGCCAGGATATTCCCAGCTGGGGCTGGGTCGGGGTCTACTACCGGCAGGGGAAGCATACTTAACCCGTCTGCGTGTCCCATGTGCTTTCCTGGTTTATGTATTAACTTAAAAGAATACGCCGATAAAAAGGTAGACCATCTCAGTACGCGAGGGGATACAATTTGGGGTGTTTGCTTGTCCCACGTAAAGATCCCCAACAGAGGCTTGTGGTCTGTAAAGATAGTGAATTTCCGCCCGTAGAGGTAGTCATGAAATTTTTTGACACTCGCCACTACGGCTAAAGCCTCTTTATCTATTTGTGCATAATTGCGCTCTGGTTTGGATAGCGTTCTGGAGTAGAACGCGATTGGAACCTGCGTGCCATTTGTGGTTAGGTGGCTCAAAACAGCCCCGATCCCGTAAGGGGAAGCATCACATGCTAAGCAAAGAGGTAAATGATCGTTAAATAGTGTCACTGTGGAATTGCTGGTGAGCAATTCCTTTAGACGTTTAAAGCTAGTGTCGTGCTGGGGTGACCAGCACCATGGGGTCGCTTTGTCCAGGAGCCTGTGTAACGGCTCCGCTATGGATGCCTTATGCGGGAGGAAGGTATGATAAAAATTTAACAGCCCCAAGAAGGCCTGGAGTTGTTGCTTATTCTTGGGGGTGGGTGCTGTTTTGATTGCGCTTAGTTTTGACTCAGTGGGGTGAATCCCCTCAGCATCAACCTTATAACCTAAAAATTCTGTAGATGGGACTCCTATGGAGCATTTATCTCTTTTTAATTTGAGCCCCGCAGTTCTGAATCTGCGGAGGACTTCCGCCAATTTGTTTGCCAGGTCTAGCTCTGACTCCCCTGCGATCAGGACGTCGTCAAAATATGGGCAGACCCCAGGGATTCCTTTAAGGGTTTTTTCCATAATTTCCTGAAAAATCCCTGGGGCAGCCGAGACGCCGAATTGCAACCGGTTAATTTTAAATGCCCCTTTATGCGTGACAATTGTCTGTGCCCTGGCCGTGTTCGGGGTGACCGGTAATTGTAAATATGCCTGGGCTAGGTCCAATTTTGCAAAGATGCTGCCGGACTTAATGGCAGCCAGCACATCTTTTACAGCTGGAACGGGGTAAGCGTGCGCATTTAATGCGCGATTCAAGGTCGCTTTATAGTCCGCGCAGAGTCTAATTTGGCCATTAGGTTTAATTGGGGTCACAATCGGCGTTTCCCACTCCCCTCCTTCGACTGGTTCTAATACTCCTAATCTGACGAGCCGGTCCAGCTCGTTTTCTATCTTGGTTCTAAGGGCGAATGGAACTCTCCTGGCTTTGATTCTTATTGGCATTATGTTAGGGTTTAATTTTAGTTCTACTGGGGGTCCTGTATATTTTCCTAACGAGCCGTCGAAGACGTCCGCAAATTGCTGGCAGACAGCTTCTAAGCTCGTAGCGTGAATAGCATTGACACCTGTCAAGGCTATTCCTAACGCCTCGAACCAGTCGAGTCCTAAAAGGCTGGAGCGGTTCTCCTGCGTGACCACGACTGTGAGGGGGCCCTTAAATTTCCTAAATTCCGTTAAAATTGTGGCTTTTCCCTTAAGTTTTATAGGGGTTTTTTGGAAGTCAGCCAGCCGCAGACGGGTGGCCCGTAAGGTTGGCCGCTGGCGGCTTTGGCTGCAGATTTCTTTGTACGTTTTCCAAGAGATGAGGGAGACTGCGGACCCCGAGTCAACCTCCATCTCACACGGAACCCCATGTAGGAGGACCTTGACCCTGACTTTGGGCTTCAACACTGAGTTGACTGACCCCGCCGTTTTACCCTGGCTTACAGTTAGCACTGACGATTGGGACCTCCCTCCTGGGGCCGTGGCTGGGCTCATACCTGCAGATGCCACCTCTAACTCGTGTAGGTTCTCCCGGCTCTGGCTGCGGCATACGGCTCTGAGGTGTCCGGTTTTCCCACAGCCGTGGCACTTAGCACTACGGAAACGGCACGACGCCCTCGGATGGCTTCCCCCGCAGCTGGCGCACTTGGTTCGGATGCCCTGCTGGGTATTCTGCCTGTTGTTTTGGGGCAGTCTTCGGTTGTCCTGTTGCAACCTGGCTCTGTCGAACCGCCGCTGGACGGCGTCGATGTCTGTGGAGACGTCGTTCCCCGCGGACCCGTTGTATGAGCAGTCCTCCTGATGCACGGACCCGTAGGGCCCGCTGTCGGGTGACCTTGGGCTCTCGCTGTGGCTGTCTTCGTACGCCACAGCTTCCATGGAGACTTCGGCCAGTGTTAGGGTCGGCTTGGCGATTAATTTTTTCCGAAGCCGCTCGTCCTTCAGGCCGATGACCACCTGATCGCGGATCCGGTCCTCCAGGTCAGGGAACCGGCATCGGCGAGCGGCGTGTCTGACCCGTGCTATGAAGTCAGTGACTGACTCTTCTGGCATCTGGAGGCGTCGGGCGAAGTGTACTCTCCAGAATAGTTCGGACTTGCTCGGCATGAAATGCTTGCTCAGTCCTTCCGTGAGTTCAGCATATGGAATAGAAGCAATGGGCTCCGGGCTGAACAGCCCGACTGCCACATCGTAAACGGCAGGGCCGCTGAGGCAAAGGAGCGCTGCTGCCTTGGCCCGGTCATCCGTTATTTTGTTGACCAGCAGGAATCCTTCTACCTGGCCCCAGTGCGACTCCCAACACTCGGGATGACGAATGTTGAACTCGCGGATGTGGCCAAGATTGGCCATGCTGTCCCGGTTGTGGTGGCTGCTTCGTGCCTGAGGGAAAGCTGTGCTTCCCTGTAGTGACTTTGCTCAGACTAGGGGAAAAAATCTCTTCTCCCCCTAGCAGTGACTTCAGCCGTGGCTTCGCTCTGACTAGGGAGAAAAATCTCTTCTCTCCCTGGTAGTGACTTCAGCGGCACGAAGCAGCGGATCCCACCTTCGTCGCCAGTGCTCTGTTCAGTGAGCAGACGAGACAGCTGGCAACGGTAAAAGGCTTTATTTGGGAACCGGGCAAAGAACAAGTTTAACAGCACCTCTATTTATACTACAGCTGGCCGGCGGCTGGCCAATCACGGTGAAGCCGGTTTCCCGCTAACAACGGACCAATCGGCTCTCAGCATTCTGACAGCTCGGAGCTGTCAACTGTTAGCGCCTGCGTAGTAGCCCGGTAGAGTTTGACAGCCGGGAGCTGTCAAACGGCTACACATGCGCAGACGCTTCCCGGCAGCTTTGACAGCTGTCAAAGCTGCCGCGCAGTTCTCCTCAGAACTATTAACTTGTTTAATTCTTAAATACACAACAAGAATCCTTGTATATTACACTGGATGTAGATTTAGAAGAATGAATTTGGACTGGCAAACCCAAATTTCTGAGCAGATTCTTTTATGGTTCCTCACCTACAGAAAGAAATCTTGCCTGACTTGCAGACTACTTCCACCGAGACATATATTTGGGGAACAGTTAGGGAGCACCTCTTTCTCTCATGCAAACTATCTGATTTGAGCTGTCTTTTGTTCTCTGGAGAATGCAGCCCCTCCCACCTGGAAATCCAGACTACATTTCATCACAGTACTGATACTAGAAGAGTAAAAGTCAGATCTTCAACTTCTTGTCTACCTTTTGTTTGTGGGGCAAAGTTGAATTTACGGGAAAGAAACATATCATTTCAAGTGCAGAATTCTTAATTGAACCATACATCCTTATTTCCCCAGGCATTGGGGTCAGGCAGAGGTGGTATTTAAATATTTAAACAACCGGTTCTCTGTATGGATGCCGGTTCCAGAAATCTGTTCTGGGCCTCGGAGGCCCAGGCCCAGAACAGACTTCCGGAAGTGACATCCACGCACTTTCGGCCGTCCATTCTGGGCCTTGCGAAAAAGGGCTAGGGCTTCAGCCGGTTTGCCGAAGTCAACAAAAAATTAGCTATCGGTTCTACTGAACCGATACGAACCAGCTGAATCCCACCACTGAGGTCCAGTGGACAGATGGGCTCTGTTATTATTGATAGTAAGTGGGCTCATTGTTTATCTTTGGCACCAGGGATTTATCTCTGATAGGTTATATGTTCTAACTTCTAATCCTATAAGCCACCCACAGTTACTTGTATGATATGTGTGTGTGTCTGAATGTGTGTGTGTGTGTGTGTGTGTGTGTGCATATTAAGCAGCAGCTTAGTAAGAGGAAAGGTAACAAAACTGTATGTAATCTGACTTCATTTTGCTGAAATGTGTGGAGTTGTCCTCAAATAACTTACGATATATTCTATTTCTGCATTTGCACCTGCAAAACAATCAGGATTTGGTAGCTAGGATACATGACTGACCTACAATTGGCCTAGACAGGCAAGTTATCAGGGCAACCTAGCCTCGGAAGGGAGAACTTCAATGGGAGGACTGATGTGACTATATGACACAAATAAACACAATCTATGTGACTAGGAGAGAGTTTCATCTTCATTGTATGCACTTTTTTGAGATGCATTGTGTGTTGTACCTTTGTAAATGATTTAGTTGAGGAAATAGAAAGAAAACGTATCAGATTTGCAGATGACACCAGGAATAGCCAACACTCCGGAAAACAGGCTCAAAATCCAGAGGGATCTCACTGGGCTTTACAATCAAGTTCTCTTAAGGAGGACCCCATGCTAGAATTCCTTGCAAAGGATCCTTTTTTTTAGCTAACAAGTGCTTAACAGAATAATAGAATAACAGAGTTGAAAGGGACCTTGGAGGTCTTCTAGTCCAACCCCCTGCTCAGGCAGGACACCCTATACCAATTCAGAAAAACATGGTTGTCCAATCTCTTCTTAAAAGCCTCCAGTGATGGAGCGCCCACAACTTCTGGAGACAAGCTGTTTCCACTGGTTAATTTTTCTCACTGTCAGGAAATTTCTCCTGAATTCTAGGTTGCTTCTCTCCTTGTTCAGTTTCCACCCATTGCTTCTTGTCCTTCCTTCAGGTGCTTTGGAAAATAGATGGACTACCTCCACTTTGTAGCAGTCCCTCAAATATTGCTATCATGTCTCCCCTAGTCCTACTTCTGCAGACTGCTGGCTGCCAGCAGTTCGGCTGTTCTATTCCCACCTGCTCAAGGTTGACTCAGCCTTCTATCCTTCCAAGGTCAGTAAAATTGCCGCCAGATTGTCGGGGGTAATAGACTGACTCTGTAAACCACCAAGAGAGGGCTGTAAAGCATTTCAAATCAATGTAAGTGCTATTGCTATTGCCATATCCAATTCCTGCATCGCTATTGATATGTTTTAGCCTCCAGTCCCCTAATCATCTTTGTTGCTCTTCTCTGCACCCTTTCTAGTCTCTCAACATCTTTCTCACAATGTGGTGACCAAAATTGGATGCAGTATTCCAAGTGTGGTATTACTAAGTTTTTATAAAGTGGTACTAATACTTCACAAGATTTTAATTCTATCCCTCTGTTAATGCAATCTAGGATTGCATTGGCGTTTTGGATGGCGGCCGCACACTGCTGGCTCTTGTTCAAGTGATGGTGCACTGGGAGTCCAAGGTCCCTCTTGCAGTTAACTGCTATTGAGCCATGTTTCACCCACAGCAGTGGCCAAAATTGTGGAAACCTTTTGGGAAAAGTGTACCGTAGAAATGCCACCTTTGGTTAAGTTCCCACCCATTTTTCTTCTCATTTCTTTATAACTGCAGCTTTGTTCACTTAATAGTACTATTTTACATTGCTTTCTGGGCAACCAGACAACTCTTTGCACCATTACTTTAATTTTATTATGTTTCAAAGATCACTAAACAAAAGAACACACCAAAAAAAACCCCATCCGACTTGATGGCGATCACGTAACACATGGACAAATGTCCTCCTCTCAGCTTCCATACACAACATCCATAACTGAATCCTACTGTGATCTGATTGGCTCATGGCCAAAACAAGATGGCACCCGATTGGCTCTCTAAATGCTCGTGCTCATTGGCTACAATCGGATGAAGGAAAGCTACCTAGATATCAACCTAAGCAAGTTGCGCTTCCTTTTTCTGGTTATTTGACTATAACTTTTCATAGAATACAGTGCGGATAATTGAACAAACTTTGTTGCATTGCATTCTTGATTAAATTATCTTTCCATTGATATATAATTTTATGGCACTACTCCAAAAGAAGAAGAAGAAGAAGAAGAAGTGGTTATTAGCCATCAAACCTCAAAAATGCACTTTTCCCAAAAGTTTTCCACAATTTTGGCCACTACTACCCCATACATTTGATTTTCCTTGCCTAAGTGTAGAAGCTTACTTTTCTCACCATTGAATTTCATCTTGTTAGATAGGGCCCAGTATTCAAGTCTGTCAAGATCTTTTTGGATCATGAGCCTGTCTTCTGCAGTGTTGGCTATTCCTGCCAGCTTAGGGTGATCTGATAGAATAGAAATTCTTAAGAATTCTGAGAAGAGGCAGAAAAATAACAGTTTGGGACACGCGAGAAGAAAACCTTTAGAAACTTAGAAAGGCAGACCTTGCTACTATATTAATTTTTTTTTTTATTTTTTTTTTACAAATCCTCTGGATTGGATATGGACCTTGGAAAGAAAGGATTATATGGAGGCCTCCTTAAGCAGATGCTTGCAAGAAAGCTTTGGGGTTTAGAAGACTGTAGACTTTTGTCAGAGGAATTGCTTGGTCAATGTTATAATACACTATCGCTCAACACAATTTCCAGCCCCCAAGAGTCCCTATGGAGAATGACATTCAGCCTGAGCCAGAGGCCCAGTGTGTTGGATATTGATCTATTGAGGCTTTGGAGACTTTGTGACAGAACGGTTTAAATGAAAATATCAAGTTTTGGTCATGCTGAGCAGTTCAAAAGATGGAATTGTGGATTGTTTATCCAGAGTTTAGGGCAAGCTTCAGTCACATGCCAAGAAGCTCAAAAACTGCAGGGCTTAACTTCCCACCAGGATATCTAACAGGATATATAATAATTCCATGAAGACTGCAACAAATATACAGTGAAAACTCCTGGTCGCATTGTTATTTTAGCCAATTTTTCCAAGCAAAAGAGCACTTCTTCCGTGGTACAGGTAAGTCCTCGACTTACAACAGTTTGTTTAGTGACCGGTCAAAGTTATAACGGCACTGAAAAAAGTGACGTGACCATTTTTCACACTTACGACCATTACAGCATCCTCACGGTCGCGCGATCAGCATTCAGATACTTGGCACCTGACTCGCATTTACGATGGTTGCAGCGTTCCCCAGGGTCATGTGATCACTTTTTGTCACCTTCCGACAATCAAAGCCAATGGGGGGGGGAGCTGGATTCACTTAACAACCGTGTTGCTAACTTAACAGCTGCAGTGATTCACTTAACAGCTGTGGCAAGAAAGGTCGCAAAAGGGGGCGAAACCCGCTTAAGAAATGTCTCACTTAGCAAGAGAAATTCGGGGCTCAGTTGAGGACTTGTAAGTTGAGGACTTACAACTTACAGGGCAGAAATAGGTTTTCAGTTTGACTGCAGTCCCCCCAAACTCGCGACATGCATCCAACGATGTAATTGCAGAAATGTCATGTTTACATGCTCACAGCAGGATGCAGGATGCAAGTGTTTAGTTTGCGGTGTTTGTATGATTATGTCATTGTCCACATGTTGTTATTGCTCAACACTTCCCCCACTTCCTGGATAAGTTACACGGGTTAGTTTGTTCCTCAGACTGGGAATCTTCTTCAAAGTGCTCAAATTTCTGGCAGGGGAAGCCTATCCAACTGGAGAGCATCCAATCTGAAGATTGCATTATTCTATATACAGTACCACTTTGTTATGCCTTGATAAGACCACAGTTGGGGTATTGGATCCAGTTTTGATCATCATGATATTAAAAAGAAGTTAAGACTATAGAAAGAGTGCAGAAAACAGCAATAAAGAAGATTCAGACTAGGGCTGGAGGCTAAAATATATGAAGAACAGTTCCAGGGATTGGGTATGTCTAGTCTTAGTGAAAGGAAGAACTAGGGGTGACATGATAGCTGTCTTCCAATATTTGAGAAGTTGCCACAAGGAAGAGCAGGTCAACCTCAGGGGTCGGTCCTCTCTCCCCTCCTGTTCAACATCTATATGAAGCCACTGGGTGAGATCATAGGTGGTTTCGGATGGAGGTATCATCAATATGCTGATGATACCCAGCTTTTCATCTCCACTCCGAACCAACCCAGTGATGCCCTCGACGTGATGTCCCGTTGCCTGGAAGCGGTACGAATCTGGATGGGGAAGAACAGGCTCCAGCTCAACCCGGCCAAGACCGAGTGGCTCTACGTGTCGGCATCTCGTGTTGTCCAAGATTTACCATCTTTGGTTATGGGGGGAGAGGTGTTGCCTCCCGCTGATAGGGCGTGCAACTTAGGTGTCCTCCTGGATGCACGACTTGACTTAGATCAGGGGTCTTCAAACTCGGCCCTTTTATGACTCATGGACTTCAACTCCCAAAGTTGAAGGCACGCTGGCTGAGGAGCTCTGGGAGTTGAAGTCCATGAGTCATAAAAGGGCCGAGTTTGAAGACTCCTGACTTAGATCATCATATAGGAGCCGTGGCCAGGGGGGCATTTGCCCAGGTTCGCCTGGTGCACCACTTGCGCCCCTATCTGGACCGAGATGCCTTACGTACAGTCACTCAGGCACTCGTTACCTCCCATATAGATTACTGTAACGCTCTCTACATGGGGCTGCCCTTGAAAACCACCAGAAGGCTTCAGCTGGTGCAGAATGCGGCCGCGCGGGTAGTGATGGGAGCATCCCGATACTCCCATATTACACCCCTCCTGCGTGAGATGCATTGTTGCCGGTTGTCCTCTGGGTGAGGTTCAAGGTGCTGGTTCTTACCTATAAAGCTCTACATGGCTTAGGCCCGGGATATTTGCAGGATCGTCTGCTGTCAAGAACGACTTCCCATCACCCGGTGCGCTCACACATGGAGGGCCTCCTCAGGGTGCCGTCGGCTAGACAATGTCAGCCGGCGACCCCCAGGGGGAGGGTCTTCTCTGTGGGAGTGCCTGCCCTGTGGAATCAACTTCCCCTTGGGCTCCAGATGGCCCCGGATTTCCGGTCCTTTCGTCACGGCCTTAAAACATTTCTTTTCCATCAGGCTGACCTGGACTGACAATAGGGATTTTTAAAAATGTTTTGAATATTTTATCATTGAGGCTTTAATTTAATTTTTTTTAACATTTGTATTATTGTCTTTTATTGTTGTTAGCCGCCCTGAGTCCTTCGGGAGATAGGGCGGCATATAAGTCCCATAAATAAATAAATAAATAAATAAATAAATAAATAAATAAATAAATAAATAAATAAATAAATAAATAAATAAACCTATTCTCCAAGGCACCTGAAGGCAGAAACAATGGATGGAAACTAATCAAGAAGAGAACCAACTAAGAAAAAAGGAGAAATTTCTTGAAAGTTAGAACAATAATCAGTAGAATGGCTTGCCTTCAGAAATTGTGGGTGCTTTAACACTGGAGGTTTTTAAGAAGAGACCAGACAGCCCCTTGTCTGAAATGGTATAGGGTCTCCTGCTTGAGCAGGGGGTTGGACTAGATGACCTCCAAGGTCCCTTGCAGCTCTGTTTTTCTGTTATATAATAAAGTTGTTGTGGAGTCCTCGTTGTTTCTTCCCTCTTACATTGTCTTCTATTAATTGCCCTTGAAGTCTTATTATTATAGATGTTGAGACTCTAGAAAGAGTGCAGAGAAGAGCAACAAAGATGATTAGGGGACTGGGGGCTAAAACATACAAGGAACGGTTGCTGGAATTGGGTAGGTCTAGTCTAATGAAGAGAACGATGACGGGTGACATGATCACAGTGTTCCAATACGTCAGGGGCTGCCCCAAAGAAGAGGCAGTCAAGCTATTCTCCAAAGCACCTGAAGGCAGGACAAGAAACAACGGATGGAAAGTAACCAAGGAGAGAAGCAACTTAGAACTAAGGAGGAATTTCCTGACAGTTAGAACAATTAACCAGTGGAACAACCTGCCTCCAGAAGTGGTGAATGCTTCAATACTGGAGGTTTTTAAGAAGAGACTGGACAACCGGTTGTCTGAAATGGTATAGGGTTTCCTGCCTGAGCAGAGGGTTGGACTAGATGACCTCCAAGGTCCCTTCCTACATTATTATTATTATTATTATTATTATTATTATTATTATTATTATTAT
>JAKJMR010017197.1:2110-25933 GCA_024449315.1 Daboia siamensis
CTCTTTTTCTTTTTTCAGTATACTCTATATGCTAACCATCTCCCCGGCTTGTTGGCATTTTCAAAGAAATTCTGTTTAGCCCTTTTAATCTGTTGAGCCATTATTTCCATCTCAGCTAAATTTAATTTATGTTTTATTATCTCCATTTGTTTCTTAAGTATTTTCTTTTGTGGATCTATTTGTAATTCTGATTCTAGCTTTCTAAGTTCTTCCTTCAACTTTAACTGTAGTTGTTTATTTTCTTTATTCTTTTTAGCAATATAAGTTATAGCCAAATCTCTGAAATATGCTTTAGCTGTATCCCGCACATTTTGAAGCGATGTTTCTTCTTTCTTGTTTATTTTGAAGAAAAAATCCATTTCCTTTGTTGCTAGTTGCAAGAATTCTTTTTTTTTTCAATATAGATTTATTCAAGGACCATCTTAATTTTTTCTTAGTTCCTCTCCAAGTCAACTTTATTGGGTTATGGTCTGCCCTAACATTAGTTTCTATCTCAACGTCTTGTATCATTGTTTTAAATTCCAAAGATGTCCATGTCATATCAATTTTAGACCATGATTTATGTCTATTTGAATAAAATGTATATTGTAATTTCTTTGGATTTTTCTCCATATATCTTGAATACAGAGTTCTTCTGCCATTTTAAAAAACACTTTAGGTAATATATTTCCTCCTTTTCTCCCTTGTTTGGCATTTTTGTAGTCCAAAGTTCCATCTGCTATTGCATTAAAGTCTCCCCTTATACAAAGATTTTGATAATTTAAATCTAGTATTTTTTGTATAGTTTTTGATAAAATTGTTCTTGTTTATCATTTGCTGTGTATATTGTATCATTTGCTGTGTATATCATTATCTGTTTTTGATCCATCATTATTTCCACCATTAATATTCTCCCCTCTTCATCCGCGTAAATTTGTTTGGGATTCATCTTTTCTTTAACGTACAGAGCTAATCCTCTTTTCTTTTGAAGTGCTAATGCAAAGTAAAATTTACTGATTTTGTAATTGTTGTTCTAAAAATTTATAATGTTGTCTCTTAATGTGTGTTTCTTGAAGACAAATTATATCCATTTTTAATTTTTGTGATCGTGTAAAGATTTTTCTCCTTTTTGAAGGAGAATTTAGTCCATTTATATTCATTGACAAAATCCCATTCTCCTCCATCTCTTTCAGTTATATCTAGGTCTTAATCTTCTAGTAAATCTTATCTGTCTCTGATCTCTTGGTCTTGCTCCTTCTTTTGTATATGTGTTTTTGATTTCTTCCTCCTCTCTTTGTTTAACTGCTCCTTCTACTGCCATTTCTTCTTGTTTCTTTGTTTCAGGGTCACCTCTTTCCAAAAATGTTCTGTGGTTGTCGAAGAATTCCATTGCTTAAAGTGGCATGTCCAGTCTCTATCTTTTCGTATCCCAGTAAGTTAAAATCCCTTTTGGAATCAGCCATCTGAAATTCACTCCTTTTTCAATTAGTTTCCTGGTCAGAAACTGATATTCTCTTCGGGATTCTCTTATTCTCCTTGGAATTTGTTTGAGGACTACAATTTCTTTTTCTTTCTATTTCAAAGGTTCATCTCTTACTTTTCCAAAATTTCGTCTCTTGTAGATCATTTAAGAAATCTAACATGCACTTCCCTGGGGACTTTGTTTCTTCTAGCATACTTTGAGTTGACTTGATAGATCTGGTCTAATTTTCCTTCCACTTTTTGTTTCCCAGTTCCTAATGCATCTGCCAATAGTTTGGTTATCAAGCCTAGGAGATCCTCTTCTTATCTTCTATTATATTTTGAAATCTTAAAAAGTATGAGGCTTTGGAGTTTTCTAGTTGTTCATTTATTTGGATCAACTTCTGATTTTCATCTTTTAGGACTTCTAGTTTCTGGTCAACCTCAGTTGATTTATCTTCTATTTTTTGGATTTTTTGTTGATTATCTGTGATCATCTGTTTAAAACGTTCAAATTGAAAATCCATATTGTTAATTTTTTTATTCATTTTATCAAGATCACTTTTCAACTCCTCATGGTTTTTCGACCACCGTGTGAGTAGCGATTGCCTCTTGAATAGCTTGTAGGGTCGCTTGGGTGTCCTTTTGGAAGGTATCAGTCTTTTCTTGTTGAAGCATTGTAGCAATTGATCTCTGATAGATTGGACTTGCAGAAGCGGAAGAAGGAGCAGAAGATCCTTTTTTCCAACTTTAGATAAGTTAGGGGCGCTCATCTTTAAATCATACGTTGTAATCCACCAAATGAGTCAGAATTTATAATCCAATAAGCTCCTAACAAATAGGAGAGGTAAACAATAAAAATAATAAATAGTAAAAAGAACAGAAGGGCAAAGAGAAAAAAAAGAAAAAAGAGGAAAAAAATACCAAGATTTGTAATCCAAAGTATTTTGTTTAGAGGGGTTTCTTGTTATTTATTCTTTCAAAACAGGTTGTAAAGATTCCAGATCAAGCTGTATTTGTAATCCAGGGAAGTCCAATGACTTCAAACACAGTTTTTATTTATAATTATAATCCATGCTGTAAGACAGGGAAATCCAAAAAGATTCTTTCTTTCCCAGCCAGTCTTTAGGACTTTAAACTCCAAGGTCACCAAGATGTTTAAAATATAAGCAATGTCTGGGCATAAAGACAAATTTTACTCCAGTCAGAACAAACTCTGTATAGGTCTCAGTTTTGCCACTAGATGTCATTAGATGTCTATTCCCACTATACTTTGAAAAAGTTTAAGAAGTTAGAAAACCATTGCTTTTCAAACCAGAGATAAAGAAAAAACAATCTATAAAACCAAAAGTTTTCCAAGTTATCCTTCTTTTATGCCCCAGTCAGCTTCACATTATTGTTCAGTTTAATTACCCCAAAGCTTAAACCACAGCTTATAGTTCAGGAGGGAGGAGTAAGGAAACCCCTCCTCCCTGGAGCTAGGGGCTTTGTTTTTAAATGCTGTTGGAATGCTGTTTCACAGAACTGGTTTCCACTTTTAGAGAGATAAAAAAAGGTAATCTCACCCAAATCGGCTGTTTGTTTTTCGCTTTAAAATTCTTTATCTCTGAGGTTCAGCTGCTTGTGGCAGACCGCATGGGTGCAGTCAGCCTTTCTTCCTGCCAGTCCTGAGGGGTCCTTTGTATCAAGCAGGCCAGCTACTGCTGGCCTGCGATCTGCAAAGTTTCACCCTTTGGCCAGTCACTTCTACGAGGCAACTTTTTGTCTTATTGGACTCCTCAGCTGGTAGAAATCGGACTTGGTGAAGGAAGATTCATTCCCCAGTGCCCATCTTGCAGCAACATCCATGGGATTTATTTATTTATTTATTTATTTACTTATCTGTCACATTTATATAGTCACCCATCTCATGTAGTTACTCTGGATGGTGCAAAAAACAAAACAATCTGTATTGATAAAAACCAATTAAAAATCAACCAAAATACATTAAAAAGATAAAAACAGAATGATGAAAAAACATACAGAAAGTGCATTTAATCAGTCACCATGTAACCATCTAGCAATACACTATGTCAAGAGATCATCAGGCCAGTTTACAAAAACATGGTTTGAGAGCCTTCTGGAGGGCCAACATAAATGCGGTAAAATATCAGGGAGCATTTTGTTATTGTTTCAGGTAAATTTATAATAAATGGTTTTGAAATGTCACATTAATAAATTTTGATGGTGGTTTGTTCATCTGATTACAGGAAACAGTGACAATAGATTCTTCAGGAAATTTATGTTCTGTAATAGTGGCACCATCATTATCTCTTGGGAACATACCAGGGACAACTGCAAGCTCTGAAATAAAGAAGCGGAGAGCACCTCCTCTACCAGTAATTCCACCCTATTCAGGTGGGGAAGCTGACAGAGAAGAAAAAATGCCAAGTCTGGTAAGAAACATAATTTAGATAGAAATTGAATGATAAGTATTCAGAAAATTTCCTGAGCTGCAAGTGTGAGCTGGATAAGATAACAGAAAATAACCAATAAACAGATAGTACAATATTTAATGTCTGATTAAATCCCTTACAAAAATACTTTAAAGAAAATAAGTAGTCACAATCTGAAATTATTAGAGCATGGTCAGCCAGTATTCAGTTGATGCAATTGCTGTTAAAAGTTTGATTCCTGCTCAGAAAGCAGGAATCTGTTGACTAACAGATTCAGGGTTTAAGAGAGTTAGAATATAGAATAGAATAGAGTTTGAAGGGACTGGTGGTTTTCTAGTCCAGCACCCTGCACAGGCAGGAGAACCTATACCAGTGATGGCAAAACTTTTAGAGACCGAGTGCCCAAACTGCAACCCAAAACCCACTTATGTATCATCGGGTGTCAGGTGGGCGTGGCCCTTTGGGTGGGTGTGCCCAATTGGGTGGGCATGGCTGCAGTGGTAATGGCAGACTGGGTTGGCCTAAAAAGTTCAATCAATCAATTCCAACTTTGCAAGAACTTTTTTTTTCCTGCGAGAAGTTGAAATTGATTAATTGATTGAACCTTTTTTTTTGTACATGACAGTGGAGGCCTAAAGTGAAAAGGTTTTATAAAGCCCAGCTGAAGGCATAGGACTGAGGCAATGTGCGTGTGCCCACAGAGAGGGCTCAGCATGCCACCTCTGGCACCTGTGCCATAGATTTGCCATCACGGACCTATACCATCTCAGACAAGTTACTATCCAGTCTCTTCTTAAAAACCTCCAGTGATGGAGCACCCACTATTTCTCAAGGCAAGCTCTTCCACTGGTTAGGAACTTTCTCCTTAATTCCAGGTTCCTTCTCTCTTTGATCAACCATTATTTCTTGTCCTGCCCACTGGTGCTTTGGACAATAATTTGACACCCTCTTCTTTGTGAAGCTTCTCAAATACTGGAATACTGCTATCATGTCTCCCCTATTTCTTCTTTTCTTTAGTCTAGCCAAACCCAAGTCCTGCAACCATTGCTCATACGTTTTAGTCTCCAAGCCTTTGATCATCTTACTTGCCCTTCTCTGAACTTTTTCCAAGGTCTCAACATCTTTTTTGTAGTATGGTGACCAAAATTGATTGCAGTATTCCAGGTGTGATCTCACTTGTTGTTAGCTGCGAAGTTGTGTCCGACCCATAGCGACCCTATGGACAACATTCCTCCAAGCCTTCCTGTCCTCTACCATCTTCTGGAGTCCATTTAAGCTCACGCCTACTGCTTCAGTGACTCCATCCAGCCACCTCATTCTCTGTCGTCCCCTTCTTCTATTGCCCTCAATCTTTCCCACCATTAGGCTCTTCTCCAGTGAGTCCTTCCTTCTCATTAGGTGGCCAAAGTATTTGAGTTTTAGCTTCAGGATCTGGCCTTCTAAAGAGCAGTCAGGATTGATCTCCTCTAGGACTGACCGGTTTGATCGCCTTGCAGTCCAGGGGACTCGCAGGAGTCTTCTCCAGCACCATAGTTCAAAGGCCTCAATTCTTTGGCGCTCAGCCTTTCTTATGGTCCAACTTTCACTGCCATACATTGCAACTGGGAAGACCATAGCTTTGACTATACGCACCTTTGTTGACACGGTGATGACTCTGCTTTTTAGTGTGCTGTCTAGATTTGCCATGGCTTTCCTCCCGAGGAGCAAGCATCTTTTAATTTCTTGGCTACAGTCCTCATCTGCAGTGATCTTGGAGCCCAGGAAAATAAAATCTGTCACTACCTCCATTTCTTCCCCATCTATTTGCCAGGAATTGAGAGGGCCAGATGCCATGATCTTGGTTTTCTTAATGTTAAGTTTCAACCCAAGTTTTGCACTCTCCTTCTTAATAATAAAACTTTATTATCAAAGTACAACATGTGTACATTGAGATTAGCTGAGCCTCCCCCCATGCTCTCTCCCCCCAACACACAGTGATAACAAACTCTCCATCCCACCACACTATGTGAACCAACTAAACCACACACCGGCCTCCCAAGTCAATTCTGCATTAGATTATGTCACATTTAAAAGCTTAACAGCCCACGGATAGAAGCTATTTTTCAGCCTGTTGGTACGGCTGGCTATATTCCTATATCTCCTACCGGATGGTAGGAGAGTAAAGAGATACCGTCCAGGGTGTGAGTCATCCCTGAGAATCTTCCTCACTCTTCCAAGACAACGAGCCCTGGTGATGTCATCCAGTGGTGTCAGGGAACAGCCCACAATGTCTTGTGCTGTGCTCACTACCCTCTATAATACTTTCCTATCCGCGGCTGTCAGACCAGCATACCAAACCACAATACCATACAAGAGGACACTCTCTATAGTAGACCGGTAAAAGAGGGTCATTAGCTGTTGTTCTACCCTGTTCTTCCACAAGACCCTAAGAAAGTGAAGCCTCTGTTGGGCCTTTCTAGCCACCTGAGTTGTGTTAACTTTCCAGGTCAGATCTTCACAGAGGTAGACTCCCAGAAATATAAAGGAGGAAACTCTCTCTACACAGTTCTCCCTGATGTAAAGTGGGGCAGGTTCCTCCTTTTTTCTCCGGAAGTCTAACACCATCTCTTTCGTCTTGCCGATGTTTAGGTGCAAGTTGTTGTTACTACACCATATGGATAGTTTTTGTACCTCCGCCCTATATGCTGTGTCATCCCCACCTGTAATAAGACCCACCACAGTTGCATCATCTGCGAACTTGATTATCGCAGTGGATGGGTCAGATGATACACAATCATAAGTGTATAAAGAGTACAGGTAGGGGCTAAGCACACAGCCCTGTGGCGTGCCGGTGCAAAGCTTCACGGGGGTGGACAAAACAGAGCCGACCCTCACTGTTTGTAACCGATCCCTAAGAAAGTCTTGAATCCAATCGCAGATGGCCGGGGAGAATTTCAAGTCAGTCAGCTTCTCAATGAGAATGCTCTGCAAAATGGTGTTGAAAGCTGAGCTGTAGTCAACAAAAAGCATCCTGACGTAACTTCCAGATTTCTCGAGATGACTTGCTACAGAGTGTAAAGCAGTAGCTATGGCATCGTCTGTCGACCTATTTCCCCTGTAGGCAAATTGATGTTTATCAAAGTCCAGTGGGAGGCATGTCCTAAGATGTTGGAGAACCAATCTTTCGAAGCATTTCATGATTACAGACATTAATGCAATAGGTCTGTAGTCATTCAGGCACGCAACTGCAGTTTTCTTGGGGACTGGGACAATAGTAGCTGCTTTCAAGCACGATGGTACACATGCCGTTTGCAAGGAGATGTTAAAAATCCTTATCAGGACCCCTGCTAATTGATCTGCACAATTCCTGACCACTATCCCCAGCACCCCATCTGGGCCTGCAGCTTTGCTGGGATTCATAGCCTTCAATAGAACTCTCACTTGGTGTTCACACAGGGTGAGTGGCTGAGAGTCAGAAGGCCGGCCAGCAAAGGCTACGGGGTCTGGTCTTCACCTGCAACAAGAGACTCTTTAGTTCTTCTTCACTTTCTGCCATTAGAGTGGTATCATCTGCGTATCTTAGGTTGTTGATATTTCTTCTGGCAATCTTAATTCCAACTTTTGGTTCATCTAGCCCTGCCTTTCTCATGATGTGCTCTGCATATAAGTTAAATAGGCAGGGCGACAGTATACAGCCTTGCCGGACTCCTTTCCCAATTTTGAACCAATCAGTGGTTCCATGTCCAGTTCTCACTGTTGTTTCTTGGCCCGCATATAGTTTTCTCAAGAGACAAATAAGATGGTCTGGTACTCCTATCACTTTAAGAACTTGCCAAAGTTTGTTATGATCCACACAATCAAATGCTTTAGCATAGGCAATGAAGCAGAAGTAGATGTTTTTCTGGAACTCCCTAGCTTTCTCCATGATCCAGCGTATGTTGGCAATTTGATCTCTAGTTCCTCTGCCTCTTCGAAATCCTGCCTGCACTTCTGATAGTTCTCGATCCACATACTGCTGAAGTCTAGCTTGTAGGATTTTAAGCATGACTTTACTAGCATGAGAAATGAGTGCAATGGTGCGATAGTTTGAACATTCTTTGGCACTGCCTTTCTTTGGAATTGGAATGTAAACTGATCTTTTCCAATCCTGTGGCCACTGTTGAGTTTTCCAAATTTGCTGGCAAATTGAGTGTAGCACTTTTACTGCATTGTCTTTTAAGATTTTGAATAGCTCAGCTGGAATACTGTCACCTCCACTAGCTTTGTTGTTGCTCAGCTTTTCTAAGGCCCACTTCACTTCACATTCTAGGATGTCTGGCTCGAGGTCAGTGACTACCTCATTGTGATTATCAGGGATGTTAAGCTCATTCTTGTATAGTTCTTCTGTGTAATTTTGCCACCTCTTCTTAATCTCTTCTGCCTCTGTTAGGTCCCTGCCATTTTGGTCCTTTATCATGCCCATTTTTTCATGAAATGTTCCTTTCATCTCTCCAATTTTCTTGAAAAGATCTCTGGTCCTCCCTACTCTATTGTTTTCTTCTATTTCTTTGCACTGTTTATTTAAGAAGATATTCTTATCTCTTCTAGCTATTCTCTGGAATTCTGCATTCAATTGGGCGTATCTTTCTTTTTCCCCCTTGCCTTTTGTTTCCCTCCTTTCCTCAGCTATTTGCAAAGCTTCCTCAGACAGCCATTTTGCTTTCTTGCGTTTCTTTTTCTTTGGGATGGTTTTGTTTGCTACCTGTTGTACAATGTCGCGAACCTCTGTCCATAGTTCTTCAGGCACTCTGTTTATCAGATCTAATTCCTTAAATCTATTTGTCACCTCTACTGTATATTCAACAGGGATATGATTTAATTCATACCTGAGTGGCCTAGTGCTTTTCCCTACTTTCTTCAGTTTCAGCCTAAACTTTGCAAGGAGAAGCTCATGGTCTGAGCCACAGTCAGTTCCTGGTCTTGTTTTTACTGACTGTATAGAGCTTCTCCATCTTTGGCTGCAGAGCATATAGTCAATCTGATTTCTGTGTTGACCGTCTGGTGATGTCCATGTGTAAAGCTGTCTCTTGGGTTGTTGGAAAAGAGTGTTTGCTTTGACCATTGTATTCTCTTGACAAAATTCTATCAGCCTGTGCCCTGCTTCATTTTGTACTCCAAGGTCAAACTTGCCTGTTACTCCTGTTATCTTTTGGTTTCCTACTTTAGCCTTCCAATCCCCCATGATCATAAGGACATCATTTTTTGGTGTTAGTTCTATAAGGTGCTGTAGGGCTTCATAGAACCAGTCAATTTCATCCTGTTCAGCACTGGTGGTTGGGACATAAACTTGGACTACTGTGATATTGAATGGTTTGCCTTGGATTCGAACTGAGATCATTCTGTCATTTTGAGGATTGTATCCCAGTATTGCTTTTCCTACTCTTTTATTGACTATGAAGGCTACTCCATTTCTTCTGAGGGATTCTTGCCCGCAGTAGTATACCTGATGGTCATCTGAATTAAATTCACCCATTCCTGTCCATTTTAGTTCGCTGATACCTAAGATGTCGATGTTCAGTCTTGTCATCTCTTGTCTGACCACATCCAGCTTTCCTTGATTCATGGATCTTACATTCCAGAAAAAATCTTTACAGCATCAGACTTTCCTTTCACCACCAGACACATCCACAACTGAGCGTCCTTTCGGCTTTGGCCCAGTCGCTTCATTCTTTCTGGCGCTACTAGTACTAGCCCTCTGCTCTTCCCCAGTAGCATATTGGACACCTTCCGACCTGAGGGGTTCATCTTCCAGCGTCATATCATAGGGTTTTCATGGCAAAGATACTGGAGTGGGTTGCCATTTCCTTCTCCAGTGGATCACGTTTTGTCAGAACTCTCGGCTATGACCTGTCTGTCTTGGGTGGCCCTGCACGGCATAGCTCATAGCTTCATTGAATTACACAAGCCCCTTCGCCACGAAGGCAGTAATCCATGAAGGGGGTGATCTCACTAGGGTTTTATAAAGTGGTACCAATACCAATTATTTTCCTGGGCTCCAAGATCACTGCAGATGAGGACTGTAGCCAAGAAATTAAAAGACGCTTGCTGCTTGGGAGGAAAGCCATGGCAAATCTAAACAGCACACTAAAAAGCAGAGACATCACCCTGTCAACAAAAGTATGTATAGTCAAGGCTATGGTCTTCCCAGTTGCAATGTATGGCAGTGAAAGTTGGACCATAAAAAAGGCTGAGCGCCAAAGAATTGAGGCCTTTGAACTATGGTGCTGGAGAAGACTCCTGCGAGTCCCTTGGACTGCAAGGCGATCAAACCGGTCAGTCCTAGAGGAGATCAATCCTGACTGCTCTTTAGAAGGCCAGATCCTGAAGCTAAAACTCAAATACTTTGGCCACCTAATGAGAAAGAAGGACTCACTGGAGAAGAGCCTAATGCTGGGAAAGATCGAGGGCAATAGAAGAAGGGGACGACAGAGAATGAGGTGGCTGGATGGAGTCACTGAAGCAGTAGGCGTGAGCTTAGATGGACTCCAGAAGATGGTAGAGGACAGGAAGGCCTGGAGGAATGTTGTCCATAGGGTCGCGATGGGTCAGACATGACTTCGCAGCTAACAACAACAACAACAACAACCAATACTTTGCATGATCTTGATTCTATGCCTCTGTTTATGCAACCCAGCATTGTATTAGCTTTTTTTTGGCTGCTGCTGCACATTGCTGGCTCATAGTCAAATGATCATCCACTAGAACTCCAAGGTGCCTCTCACAGTTACTGTTTTTGAGCCAGGTCTTGCCTAATCTGTACTTGTACCTTTGCTTTTTCCTGCCTAAATGTAAAATTTTGCTTTTCTCCACATTGAAACTCATTTTGTTGGATAGGGCCTATTGTTCTAGTTTGTCAAGATCTTTTTTGAATCCTGAATTTGTCTTCTATGGTGTTGGCTATTCCTGCCAGTTTAGTGTCATTTGCAAATTTGATGAGTTCCCCTTCTATCCCCTCATCTAATTCATTGATAAAGATATTGAAGAGTACTGGGCCTAAGATGGAATCTTGTGGTACCCTACTGCTTACTTCTTTCCATGTGGATGTAGCACCATTGAGGACTACTCATTGAGGATGGTTTGTCAGCCAGCTACAGATCCATCTGGTGGTGATGTTGTCTATTCTACCTTTTTCTAGCTTATCAAGCAGTAGATTGTGGTCTACTTTGTCAAATGCCTTACTGAAATCTAAGCATACTATGTCAATAGCATTTCTCTGATCTACTAATTCTGTCCTTGGAATTTTTGTGTAAACTGGTATTGGTATTGGTCTCACACTTGGTATTGTGTGAGACCAATACAATTGGTATTGGTCTCACACTATTTCAGGAATTCTTCCCTTAGGAGAAGGCTTTGTAATAGGCTCCTTCCCATAATTTTTCTGAAATGAGGTGATACTTATCACTTTGGGTTTTTTTATAAGTTTTTTATTGATTTTCCAATATTACAATAGTATCTTTGAAAAGCAACATGGTGTCTGGTTTACAATAGTTCCATTTCATACAAATACAGATTATTACAAATCTCCAATATGTTATAACCAGAATTTCCTCTCTTTTTTTCTTTGATACATATTATCTCATATCTAAATAAACATACTTCTTCTTATTATCCATCAGTTATTAAATAGTTTTCTTACATTTATCAATACTTTAATATATTTTATATTTTAACATTTCATCTTTAAGACATCAAACACCTTCTCTTCCCTTTATACAATTCTAATACATGGTAATATAAATACACTTTTTATCTATTTCATTTTATCTATTTCATTTCCATATAAATGTTGGTAAAACAATATAATATTTTTGTTTTCATTATAATTTTCACATATTAAAAATTAGCCAAAAATTTCTCCCATTTCAACATTTAATACATCTTTTCGTCCTTTCATATCACTACAGAAAAAAGTGCCCCCGAAGCCACAGCCAAGCAAGACACCTGCCTGACTGCCCGGCAGCACTCTTCCTCCTGTCCAAGGTTTCATTGTTGTGAGCATTTCTGTTGAGGATTGGCAGCAGGGGTGGGGTGGGGTGGGGGTTGGTTTTTATTTCCCCCGTCTGCTGGGTAGTTGCAGCAGGTTTTGGTCACTTCACATGACCCTGGACACTGTGACCATGATAAATATGAATCAGTTGTCAAGTATCTGAATGTAAATCATAAAACCCTGGAGATGCTGCAACATTCTAGCTGATTGGTGCTTCTGGGCTCAGCAGAAGCACTGGGCTCAGTGCCAAGCTCCAGCTGGAGCCAGGTGCTGATCCTGGCGCTTCCATTGATCCCTGACAGCCTCTAAGAAGTGCTGATCCTAGTGTTTCCACTGAGGCCTGACAGCCCTGCAGCTCCAGCCATCTCTCGTTCAGGCTTGTGTGGTGCTGCTATTCCCCTCCCCCGCTACCACTTTTCTAGGATGATCGTGTACCACCTGCCAGGTGCCAATGTACCACAGGTGGTACATGTACCACTGGTTGAAAAGCCTTGCTCTAGGTCAGGGCCTTTCAACATTTTCACCCATTGTACCACTTTTAGGATATGGCAATATCCGAGTACCACCAGTTGCCTAGCAAGGTATCAAAAACTTGACCAAAAAAAAGAGGAAAAAAGTGATAAATTACAGGTAGTCCTAGACTTACAACAGTTCACTTAGTGACTGTTTGAAGTTACAATATTTAAGAATACAGCCAATATTTAAGAATACAGCCCCAAACCTCTTGTGCTAACACAATGCATCACGTCAGTTGTAGGACAAATAACATAAGCAAGTATTTTATATCCTCCCTGGATAGAATTCCTGCAGCTGCAGAAAAAGCAGCAAAAATAGAAAAAAAAGATAATGTGCATTTTATTAATGGAGAACAAAGGAACAGTGAGTAACTCAGACTTAAGAGGAAAAAATAGGCTAAAAATAAAATAAAAAATAAAAATAGTTGACACTGAGTGAAGGAAGCTGCCAAAAAGTGGAATTTATTACAGAAGCCAGACAGAGAAATGATTCAGCAATGACTTCTGAACTAGCTAGTAAAAATCACCTAAATGCATGATATAATTTATACTCTTTTTACTATTTTAAGTTTTGATGAGATTTGTAAGAAGTTTTTGTTAATTTACAAGCTTGGTTTTTTTCCCTTTCAGCAGGATTGATTAATCCTATTACCCAAGGAAGGAAATAACTTGATGAAATTTTGACTAATCTTGTCATAGGTGCTAGTGTGTCTGGAGTTAATCCTGTTATTGATTTCTGTGTGTGTATAGGGCAAACCTGTCAGCTTTCTTTTGTTTTGTTCAAGGCTAGTGCTTATCGCTACATTGTTTCTTTAGCTTTGTGTTTCTTGGCTGTCTGCCTGAGGCTATTAACTGAGCCGTTTTCAGAGTGCCTCTGCCTTGCAGTTCCAGTGCAGTGCAGTGCAGCTGAGCCTGTCACTGTCGGCCAGGCAATTGGCAACTTCCAGTTCCTGTTGCTTTGCCCCAGATTTGAGGAATGTGGAAGCCTCCTCCCCCCTCCTGTCCCCTTCCCCGTGAAGAGCTGGAATCTGGGGTTGATCCTGGTGCTTCTGCTGAGCCCTGAAGAAGGCCAATCAGAAGAAACATCAATCAGAAGAAGCACCAATCATCTGGAGCCCACAGTTGATTCTGGGCTTCTGCTGAGCCCTGACAGCCCTGCAGCTCCAGTCGTCTTTCTCTCAGACTTGTGCGGTGGTGCTGCTGGTTCAGCTCATTCCCCTCCCCCACTACCACTTCTGGGATGGTTGTGTACCACCTGGCAGGTGCCAATGTACCACAGGTGGTATCCATACCACTGCTGGAAAAGCCCTGCTCTAGGTTATCTAAAATCAGGTGGTCATATTTATTCTTTAAGATGGCAGTAGTCTTGGGACCAATTAGCTGTTGAGAGACAGAAAAGAATATGGTGGAACAAACAGCCACAGAAGACAAAGTTGCTGCATTATCTAGGTCTTAGGCAAGTAGTGCAAGCAGAAACTCTTTCAAACAGTATGATCTTACTTTTAGTAGTGTGATCTTACTCTTGTGTTATTCTATCCCTTTCTGTGGTTCTAAAACAGGCTATCATCACAAGGAATGCATATCAGAATATTTCTTTACTAGAAAGGATAGATTGGGTTTAGATCAATTGTATATATTTAATCTTAATTAGAAAGTGTCATGATAGATGACAGGTGATTGTCCTTTAGAGAGAACAGGAAGATTGTAATTTCAAGTCATGCAAGTCCTATTATTCTTTTTCTTGAAAAGTATTCCTTTTTGTTTCATTAATTAAATTTCATCTTTGTTAGTTGAGCATAAGTCATACATTGGAAAAACTTTGCCATCAAAAGAAAGCTTGGACTAAATGTCTATGGAAATTCTCAGTCATTCAGGTCATAGTTATCCCAAAGATGCTTTTCATTTAAAAGACAAAGGCCACCCTTTTGAAGACAGCGAAGTCCACATTTTGGACATAGAGGACTGCTGGTTTGAAAGAGGGATCAAAGAGGCTATCTATGTCAAAATTGAACAGGCCTCTCTCAACAGTGGGGGAGAGATCTGACATCCTCTATCTCCAGTCTACAACACAGTCCTTTCAACAGTTCCAAGAAGGCCCATTTGCACTACTCAGGTGACCTTAAGGACATAGATAAGCCTGCAGATAGCTTTAATGACTCACTAAAAGAATGCAAATGAACACCTATCTGCAGGAGTATAAATCTTTCTATTTCCCACCATCCAGTCAGAGCTGAAGAAGCTTCTTCGATGAGAAGTGAAACGTCTTCAAAGAAAAACAAGGAAGTCCAGTTGCCTCATGAAAAAGCATCTTTAGGAAAAGCTGGACTTTGGAAAGTGCCCAATGTTGTTATTTTTGTGGGTGGATTGGATCAGCAAAATAAAGGTTTAGTTATACTAGCACTCCCAACTTATAGCCTTGTCATCTAATTGGTTTTGCTTCCTTGATAAATATATGTATCTAATAACTTAATAGATTTTATATAATATATAAAAATCAGCAATGCTTTCTCTGTTGTATATGAAGAGTAAAGAACACAAATGCAGGAACTGAGTAAAACCTTTATGTGGTTGTGTCCAGACTGCCTCTGTTCATTTCCTAAAAAATTAAAATCCTTGATTCCATAGATTTAGAGAAAAGGTACTTTTACTAGAAAAGAACTGAATACAGCAAAGGTGAGGAAAGGTCTGAAGGAAAATGTGCATGAATAAACAAATTGAAACAAACCCCAGAACCCACCCTCCGGTAGTGATGCAATCAGAGTTCTAGCATCAGCCAAGAAAATGTTTTGGAAAAGTCTCTGATCCAGGTGCAAACCTCTCCTTTTATGCATTCTGATGCCAGGACAGTTGGTCTTGGAAACATTAAACAGACCCAAGCTGGCCTCTCTGAGTCCAAGTCTCCTCATAGCTTCACAGAAATTCCATTTCCACTTCCTGCATGCTTCCCTTCCCAAATATCCAGTGCTTCCCCTCCCCACAGTATCCATGGCAGCTGGCAGCAAACTTGAAAGAAAGTGAACATGCTGGCTGACAGGTTGAATTTTGGCTCCCTATGGTGAGCTCTATAAATTCCTAATATGCTCCTAATATATTATAGTTGTATTTCATGAATCATTTGGATATTTGTACAAGCTTATGAACTTATTTGTTTCTGTACAACACTTAATATTATGGGAAGGATGGCTATGACAATGGTTTTTCCATGTTTCAATCTAAAATGCTGTGGTTACATTTAAGTTTCTCCCCCCCCCCCCCCATAGTAGCATCATTCCTCTTAACCTTACTAAGAGATGTGAGATTTAGTTTACATCCAATCAGGTCTCATTATCAGTAAACATGGAGGAATGCAATTTGCACTTTCTGCCTCTCACCTAAAAGTCTGGAATCAGTGGTGACAAAACAGTCAACTTGTTGATATTTTGGATAGAAAACCAACCAGGAGATCAATTAGGTCATTCCTAACACTGAGTTATGTGTTGTCATGAGCTATGTTGTTTTGGGAACCAATAGTACAGATTTTAAAATTGATCTGTATATTTCTCAGATTGTTGGTGCAAGATATATTATTTCAGGATGGGGGAATCCCATTTCTATTCCATTAGCCAATCAATTTCTTTAATTATTTTCCCGTTTCCCTTGCTTGGTCCAATTGATAATAAAAATCAATGAGACAGAACTATAAAACCCTAGTAAGACCACAACTGGAATACTGCAGCCAATTTTGGTCACTATATCACAAAAAAGATGTTGAGAGTTTGGAAAAAAAATTCAGAGAACAGCAACTAAGATGATCAAAGGCCTGGAGACGAAAACTTACAAAAACAGCTGCAGGGCTTGGGTTTGGCTAGTCTAAAGAAAAGAAGAAATAGGGGAGACATGATAGCAGTATTCTAGTATTTGAGGGGCTGCCACAAAGAGGGGGTCACGTTATTCACCAAAGCACCAGAGGGAAGAACAAGAAACAACGGTTGGAAACTGATCAAAGAGAGAAGCAACCTTGAATTAAGGAGAAACTTCCTGACAGAGAGGACAATTGACCAGTGGAACAGGTTGCCTTCAGAAATTGTGGGTGTTCCATCACTAGTGATTGTTAAGAAGAGGCTAGACAATCACTTGTCTGAGATAGTATAGGCTCTCCTGCTTGAGCAGGGGGCTGGACTAGAAAACCTCCAAGGTCTCTTCCAGCTCTATTCTATTCTAGTTTGTATGTCTACTTATTCTTAATACAATGATTTCACATCTTCCCAATACTGGACTTTATTAAAATTAATAAAACTAGAAGACATCAGATTTAATTTCTCTGAAACTCAGTTTGTAGAATCTAACTGATATGCCCACATCTGGAAATTCAGGAGATAAATTTGTTAGAACAAATGCATCTGTTTCTATACCAAGGAAGCAGAACTCTTGAAACTGGCATCATTTCAAAAGGAACTTTTATTGGCAGGTACAGGTAGCAGGAAAGCTAGGCAGGATCTGAGGATTTCCTGCCCAAATCAACAGGTTAAACTCACAAAACAATAACCCCACCCCAACTGTCCATCTGGTTGGTTCAAACAGGCCAATCCACAGGTGACATCAAGCTGTGGGAAAGTAACTGATAAGGCACCTCTTTCAAAGTTGTTAGGTCTTCTCCAATTCCTCCCTGAGTGCTGAGATAAGGCAGATGGCCCCAAGGCATTCCTTTCACACCCCATAAAGGATACATCAAAACACATAGTGGAAACAGTCTACATGCACTACAAGTCCCCGGTTACCCCCCTCCCTCATAGGAGAATGGCAGAACCTGAATAACCTAAACCCAGAGAATATGGATGATTAATAATTGAGGGTTCGTACATGCTGCCCCCCTAGAAAAATGAGAGGTCCACCTGGAGATAGAGAAAATAACAAATAGGGAGAGAGTTGAAACAGCAATGTTAGTCAGGCTTATCTCGGTAACAAGCATGGAACTTTTTTAGCAGATGGGGAGCCCTGATGTCAATGCTGCTAACATCGAATGTTATTGCTTGACAAGAGATTTAGTTTAAGGTTGGGAGGGGGGACGAGTAGGATTGCACCTTTCAAGGCCATCTCTAACTAGAGAAGATAAGACCTTGGCGGGTTTTCTAATGGAAGGGAAACTGATTCTTTAAATTAATTGGAGAATATGATTAATGACAAAATTAGAAAGGTGGAGAATTGTGTTTTAATATATTGTGCAAGGGGCGGAGATTTCAGATTCCAGCTTCCTTTGAGCAAGTATTTGCTGGTATATTAGGCTAATAAAGGACTTTTAAGGTAAACAATGCCTCAGAGTCACTTGAAAAGCCCATACGTTGGAAACTTGACACCTAACATGCTTTTTATGCACCCACTCATTTTGTGATGGTGGGAGGTCTTTCCATGCCACCAAGTATTGGGTTGATCCATGATGTTACCCGGAGTGTAGTATCTCTTTAATTTCAAAATGTTGCTCCCCTTCTCCATAATGGGTTGGGGGGGGGGGGAGATTCTGTTGGCCTTAAAGGGGAGGTTAATTCCCAATTAAGTAGGCTGCAGTGAAATACAAGGTGGACCATCTCAATGTTTTAGGAGTTCCAATTCCACTGTTATTGGGTTTTATGGGGAAGGGCCCTATGAATTTTGGTTCTAGCTTTTTCGATGGCTGCAGGGATTTTAGAAATTTGGTTGAGATATATATTTTTTCCCCTAGTTTGAATGGTTTCGGTTCCACTTGTTTCTTATCTGCCTGAACTTTATAAGCTTCTCTCGCTTCATCTAAAGCTTTTCTAACCACAGGATAGGTGTATTGCAGCTGTTTAATCCACTCTTTCAAAGAGGTAATGGTGGGCTCATTAACAGTTAACTCAGGCATCGGTTTGAAACTTTGTCCTGTTGCCACTTGGAATGGTCTATAGCCAGTACTTGAATGCACTGCATTGTTGTAAGTGACTTTTGTGAATAGCAACAGCTCAGGCCAGTTGTCTTCTTGGTAATTTATGAAGCATCTCATGAATTGTTCTAATACTGAATTTGAACGTTCTGTCCCACTATTTGTTTGTGGATGATGACTAGATGACAGTTCTTGACTGGCACAAAGTAGGTCCGAAAAAGCTCTCCAGAACTCTGAGGTGAACTGGACCCTCCTGTCTGATATAATGTGTTGTGGGGCCCCATGCAGCTGATATATATGTAGTACAAATAATCTGGCTAAGGCTTTAGCAGTGGAAATCTCTGGCAGGGTATAAAGTGGACCTGCTTGGCAAATAGGTCCATCACAACCCAAATGACAGTGTTTCCTGCACTTTCTGCCAATGCTACTATAAAATCCATAGAGATCTCTCTCCAGGGTGCTGAAGGGCTGCCCACTGCTTGTAACAATCCTGGTATTTTCCCCTGTCTCTGCTTTGCTACTGTGTAGATGGGGCAGCTTGCCACATAGCTTTCAATATCCTTTTTTATAGATGGCCACCAGAATTACCTTTTGGTCAAATGGAGAGTTTTTGTGAACCTGAAATGCCCCGGCATTTTTGAGTCATGGCAGAGTTGCATGATTTTTACTCCCTGAGTTTTTGGCACGTACAACTTTTCTCCTACCCAGGGCAGTTCATCCCTCATTGAACAAAGGTTCTTATGGTTAAGGAACCATTCATCAGTTTCTAATGCTCATTTAAACTCAATCCCTGAGTCGCTGCTCAAAGGTGGATTTTTCCTAAGGTTTTCCTTTGCGGTGATCAGAGCCTCTGCGTAACTGCTCCCCAGCCTCAGTTTCCTTGCCTGAACTTTTGTAGTTACAGGACCTGCTAATTGTTTTGGGGTCATCAGGGGTTTGATTACTTGGGACTTTATGCTATTTTTTTTTAATTGAAAAGTTTTTCAGTACATTTTATCTTTAACAAAACAAAACCCCTTCCAACCCCCCCAACCCACCCCTCCCTTCCCTACCCACCCCAATCTTCCCTCCCTCCCCTCCCCCTCCCCGACTTCCCAGAGCTAAATACAAGGTATAAAAGTATAAACAAACATAATCTACCCTAAGCAAACAACAATAGGTTATTAAATCTATCGCACTTTAACTCATATAATATGACTACAAGCAATATAAATAACCCATCAATACTTATCCAAATGCTAAATGAAATTTTTTAGTCCCATATTTATTCTGGATGTAATCAATCCATTTTTTCCACTCCACGATATATCTCTGTTGCGAATGGTCTTTCAAATACGCTGAGATCTTTGCCATTTCCGCCAGGTTAGAAATCTTTAGAGTCCAATCTTCTATAGTCGGCAGTTCTTCCTTCTTCCAATATTGCCCTACTAAAAGTCTTGCTGCCGTAATTAAATTCAACATCAACTTAGTGTCCACAACAGTAGTATCAGTAACAATACCCAATAAAAACAATTGTGGACAAAACTTTATCCTTCTCTTAAATATTCCACCAAATTCCACCAAATTTTAATCCAAAAAGCTTTAAACTTTTTACAGGTCCACCATATATGAAAATACGTTGCATCTTCACCACCACACCTCCAACATTTAGGCTGGTAGTTCAGATACATACTTGCTAGTTTTTTAGGATCTAAATGCCATCTATAAAACATTTTATAAAAATTCTCTCTTAAATTTTGAGCTTGCGTAAATTTTACATTTCTCACCCAAATCATTTCCCAAATATCCATTGTAATAACTTCTTGAAAATTCTGGGACCATTTTATCATACAATCTTTAACAAGTTCTATCTCTGAATCAATTTCTATCAATGCAAGATATATCCGTTTAATATGTGCTTGACCAGATTTATAATTTGCTTTACCAAATTTTCATCAGTCATTAAGAAACCAGTTTTCTGATCTTCTTTCCACCTGGCCTGTAATTGCTCATACTGAAACCAGGTTTGAACAATCTTTTCTCCTCGTAGGAGATTATACGGCTTTAAATGCCATACATTGCTTTCCAGACTTAAAATTTCCTTATATGTAATCACATCATGTTTAAACCCAACATTTATATTTTCTATTGCGTGTTTCGGTATTGCCCAAAGAGGTATCTTATAATTTAACTTATGTCTATACTTTTTCCAAACTCGCAACAGAGCATATCTTAAAATATGCGCTTTAAACACCTTATCCACCTTTTTATCATACAATAGGTACGCATGCCAGCCAAATAGTAAATCATAACCTTCAAGATTTAATAGTCCTCCTTGTGATAAATTAATCCAATCACTTATTGCTGACAAAGCAGCAGCTTCATAGTATAATTTAAGATTAGGCATTTTGAGACCACCTCTCTCACGCGTGTCCTGCATAATCTTAAATTTAACTCGTGGCCTTTTCCCTGCCCAAACAAATTTATTAATACCCTTTTGCCATTCCTCCAGATTTGAATCCTTTTTAAGAATAGGTATCATTTGAAATAAAAATAAAAATTTTGGCAAGACATTCATTTTCACTGCTGCAATTCTTCCCAATAAAGACAATTGTAATTTTTTCCAACTATCCAATTCTTTTTGAACTTTTACCCATAACTTTTCATAATTATTTTTATATAACTTTACATTTGAGGGTGACAAATATACCCCCAAGTATTTAACCCTTTTAACTATTTCAAATCCAGTTAATCCTTCTAAAACAACCTTTTGTGATACTGTCATATTCTTAGACAACATTTTAGTTTTTTGTACATTAACCTTGAATCCAGAAACCTTCGCATATTCCATTATTATCTCCATCAATTCTACAACAGAATTTACAGGCTGGGTCACCGTAACAACCAGATCGTCTGCAAACGCCCTCAATCTATAATCCTGATCTCTTATATGGATTCCCTTAATTTTTTCCGAATTCCGTATTTTAATCAATAATATTTCCAGTGTTAAAACAAATAATAGAGGTGACAACGGACACCCCTGCCTTGTGCCCTTTTCAATATTACATATTTCAGTCAGACTATTATTCACTATTATTCGGGCTGTTTGCTTTTGATATAATGCCCTAATTGGTTGTAAAAATTTATCCCCAAATTCATTTTATCTAATACTTTCATCAAAAATTGCCAATCCAATTGGTCAAAAGCTTTTTCAGCATCCAAAAAGATCAACGCTGCAGGGATCTGATTGTTCCTTTCCAAAAATTCCAACAGATCAACTATATGCCTCATATTATTTTTCATTTGTGTACCACTTATAAACCCAGTTTGATCACCATGAATTACCTGTTGCAGTACCCTCATTAATCTGTTATCTAAAACCTTAGCAAATATCTTGTAGTCCGTATTCAAAAGTGATATTGGTCTATAATTTCTTGTTTGAGTGATATCCTGATCTTCCTTCGGAATCAAAGAGATAAAAGCAGTTTTCCAAGACGGAGGCACCCCTCCTCCCATTTGAATTGTCTGAAACAATTCCCTTAATGGCTTTATCATTTCAAGCTGTAAATTTTTATAATACACAGCAGTCAACCCATCTGTTCCTGGCGTTTTGCCTGCTTTCAGTTGTTTAATTGCTAATAAAATTTCTTCCTCAGTTATCAATTGATTCATCTCTTCCTTTTGTTCTTGTGTAAGAACCGGAATACTAGCATTTCTCAAATATATATCAATATCTGCTTCATTAATCTGATCTCTAGCATAGAATAAAAATCAACAAAAGTTTCCTTAATAAGGTTCTGTTGATACACTACCTTACCCTTATGTTCTATTTTATCTATATTAGAAACCCTTTGCTTCTTCCTTAACAAGTAAGCTAACCATCTACCTGGTTTATTGGCATTACAAAAAGTATTATGTCTAGCAAACCGTAGATTCGTTGCCACCTGATCAGCCATTAACTTATCAAACTGTCCCCTTAGTAAATTAATAACCTATTTAATTTTTACATCCGACGGATTCAGAAGCAAGGCCTTTTCTTTTTCCCTAATTTCATTTTCTAATTCTTTCCTCCTAAATTCCAGATTACGTCTATATTTATTGTTCAAATATATTAACACACCTCTCATGTAAGCTTTACTAGCATCCCAAACCATTTCCATAGAAGTACCCTTATTCATATTAGTTTCAAAAAAAACCTTCATCTGTTTTTTACATTCTTCCACATTTTCTTGATTTCTAAACAGGTTCTCATTTAGACGCCAGGAACGTCTGTCTCTACTACTCTTATCAATCTCTAACCAGACTGGACTATGATCAGACATAGTTCTTGGATAAATCTTTATCTTCTTAATCCTAGAAAAGAAATCATTGGTAGTTAATATAAAGTCAATCCTAGAAAAAGATTGGTGTCTATCAGAAAAAAAAGTATACCGTAGATTCCGGCGTATAAGACGACTTTTTAACCCATGAAAATCTTCTCAAAAGTCAGGGGTCGTCTTATACACCGGGTGCTGAAACTTTAGGGACAGGGCTGGCTGGAAAACCTGGAGTGGATCTTCCATTTAGTCTGCGCAGGGGAAGCGGGACCAATTGGAGTAAAAGCTGCAGTCTGTGATTTTTTACAGGCTGGGGTCTGGGCATCTTTCCTTCTAAAGTTGAAGAGCAGCTGTAGGCAGGTGGGGAATGCAAGAGCAACTTGAAAGGCATGTGGGGAATGCCGGAGCAGCTGCTTAGCTCTAAGGACACATTTGACTCAGGAACTGGGCGGGCTGGCTGGAAAACCTGGAGCGGATCTCCCATTTGGTCTTTTTTTTTTTAATCCCATTTATATCCCGCCCTTCTCCGAAGACTCAGGGCAGCTTACAATTTAAAGCACAAATCAATGTGCTTAGCAATAGCCTTCATTCTATGTATATGCCTGCTTATTAGAGCTTTCACCCCCCACCCACCCCCACAAGCAGCATTATTACAAAGTCAGCTTATTGCTCCCAACAATCTGAGTCCTCATTTTACCTACCTGGGAAGGATGGAAGGCTGACTCAACCTTGAGCCTGGTGGGATGAGAACCTGCACTAATTGCAGGCAGCTGGTGTTACTTAAGGCTCTGCGCAGGGAAAGCTTTAGAGTGAATTAGGAAAAGTGAATTAGGAAAATAGGATACGGTTGCTGGAATTGGGTATGTGTAGTTTAACGAAGAGAAGGGTGAGGGGTGACATGATAGCAGTGATCCAATATCTCAGGGACTGCCACAAAGAAGAGGGAGCCAAGCTATTCTCCAAAGCACCTGAAAGCAGGACAAGAAGCAATGGATGGAAACTAACCAAAGAGAGAAGCAACCTAGAACTAAGGAGAAACTTCCTGACAGTTAGAACAATTAACCAGTGGAACAACCTGCCTCCAGAAGTGGTGAATGCTCCAACACTGGAAGTTTTTAAGAAGAGACTGGACAGCCATTTGTCTGAAATGGTATAGGGTTTCCTGCCTGAGCAGTGGGTTGGACTAGATGACCTCCAAGGTCCCTTCCAACTTATTATTATTATTATTATTATTATTATTATTATTATTATTATTATT
>JAKJMR010017197.1:25943-57210 GCA_024449315.1 Daboia siamensis
GCCGCATCTGAAACAAGCAGTTGAACATGGATTCGTGGTCATGGTCAGGGTCTTTCCTGTCTTTTTTTCCTTCTGAGAAGGAACGTCTCCAGGTCTGGCCTATTCACCATTGGCTGCATGCTAGGTCAGTTTTGACCTCTTCTACCATTATGTACCAGCTGTGGAGGCATATTGGTTCCTCCAGGGTGATGGAAGCCTGGTAGAGGTCATCATTCAACTCTTCCTTGAACAGGCCAATCAAGATTTGCTCCAGCCAGTTGAGGCAGCCTGCCAAATCTCTAAACTCCTTGGTGTACTCAGCCACTTGTCTTCTGTCCTGCTTTATGGTTTTGATGTGTTCCCTGGTTTTCTGGTGGGTCCTCAAACCTCTTTCTCAGGGCTGCCATGAACAGGTTAAAATTCCAGAGCTCAGGAGAATCAACATTATGTAGGGACACTATCCACCAGGCCGCTGCACCTTCCATGGCCAGAGTTACAATCCTGACATGCCCACAGTCCCTGGGGATGTCCTGCCCATATTTGTGGATGTAGCTCAGGACATGGGCTAGGAAAAAGCTCAAATGCTGGGGAAATCCATTGCACTTTACCCCCAGGGCTGGGACCTTGCAGTCAGGCAGTTGAATCTCCCTCCTTCTGGCTCAGTGTCCATCTCCTCCAGCTGGGGTGGCATGGGGTAGTGACCATGGCTGTCATTCCAGTGGCTTCTGAGGTGCTTGAGGAAGGGCTGGGGTTTGCGAATTCACTCTCCTGGACATCTTCTTCCTCTTCCTGACCCATGGTTATCAAACCCCAGCAGGGATCGGCCTCTTCTTCCAAGGAGGTTTTTGAATGCCTCCATCAGCATGCCAATAGCTTGCTTGAGGAAGCAGTCAGAACACACTGGCCTCTCACCTCATCGCTGACTCCATCTTGTGCTTCCAATTGGATTGATGGCTGCCATGCTTGACGGTGACTTTCCTAGCTTTTGTGTCCCAGTCGTCCTTCTTCTGCACTCTGAATGACCACCTTGGTTTGTTTTGAGTGTCCATCTCATTGGATGAGCTGGTGGAGTCTGAGCCACTGCAAACCTTCAATGAGGCCCCCTCCAAGCACTCTGTTTCTCTCTTCTCACCTCCATGATATAGATTAGATGAGAATAGAATAGAATAGAATAGAATAGAATAGAATAGAATAGAATAGAATAGAATAGAATAGAATAGAATATGGAAGAGACCCTGGAGGTCTTCTAGTCCAGCCCCTTGCTTAAGCAGGAGAACCTATACTATCTCAGACAAGTGAATGTCTAGTCTCTTCTTAAAAATCGCCAGTGATGGAGTACCCACAATTTCTGGGGGTTAGTTGTTCCACTGGTTGATTGCCCTCATTGTCAGGAAGTTTCTCCTTAATTCCAGGTTGCTTCTCTCTTTGATCAGTTTCCAACCATTGTTTCTTGTCCTTCCCTCTGGTGCTTTAGTGAACAACCTGGCCCCCTCTGCCTTGTGGCAGCTCCTCGATACTGAAACACTGCTATCATATCTCCCCTATTTCTTCTTTTCTTTAGACTAGCCAATCCCAAGACCCATAGCCGTTCTTCATATGTTTTAGTCTCCAGGCCTTTCATCATATTACCGCTCTTCTCTGAATTTTTTCCAAACTCAACATCTTTTTTGTGATATGGTGATCAAAATTGGCTGCAGTATTCCAGGTGTGGTCTTACTAGGATTTTATAAAGCAGTAATAATACTTCACGTGATCTTGATTCTATGCCTCTGTTTATAAAACCTAAGATTGTGTTAGATTTTTTTGGTTGCTGCTGCACACTGCTGGCTCATAATCGAGTGATCATCTACTAGGACTCCAAAATCCCTCTCACAGTTACTGTTTTTAAGCCAGGACTCACCCAATCTGTATTTGTACCTTTGGTTTTTCCTGCTTAAATGTAAGACTTTGCTTTTCTCACATTGAAACTCATTTTGTTGGTTAGGGCCCATTGTTGAAGTTTGTCAAGATTTTTTTTGGATTCTGAGTTTGTCTTCTGTGGTATTGGCTACTCCTGTCAGTTTGGTGTCATCTGCAAATTTGATGAGTTCCCCTTCAATTCCCTCATCTAAGTCATTGATGGAAGATATTGAAGAGTACTGGGCCTAAGATGGAGCCTTGTGGTACCCCATTGCTTACTTCTTTCCATGTGGATGTAGTATTTCCAGTGATGTTGTGATGACACAGGAGCAGAGGAATGAAACTCCATTCCCCAAGCCCGATTTCTACCTGCTGGGGGGTCCAACCGGACTGAAAGTTGGCCGTAGAGGTGACTGGCCAAAGGGTGAAACTTTGTAGATCGCAGGCCAGCTGACCCACTTGTTCCAAAGAAGCCCTTGGAACTGGCAAGAAGAAAGACTGACTGCACCCATGTGGTCAGCCAGAAGCCGCTGATCATTGGAGACAACACAAACAGGCGGAAAGCAAAACAGCTAATCTGGGTGAGACTACTTTCCTTACCTCTCTACAAGTGAAAAAATACCAGTTCTGGAAGAGACTCCCAAAAGCAAGAAATCTCCAAGCTTTAGGGAGGGGGGATTTTTTTCTCTACCCCTCCCACCTGAACTATAAGTGGTGGTTTAAGCTTTGGGGAAAATTAAAACTGACTTATAATAATATTGTGAAGAGGGATAGAAGAAGGATATTTTGGGATTTCTTTGCATTTATAAAACTTTTTTTTATTCCTTGTTTGGAAACCATTGGATTTTAACTTTCTAAACTTTTTAAAGTTTGGTAGGATTGTACATCTAATGACATCTAGTGGCAAAACTAAGAACTGCATTTAACCTTGCATTTTTAACTTTACCAAGCTGTTTTGACTGGAGCCCTAAAACATGGCTAGATGCCTACACACAGCTTATAGTTTAAACTTTTTAATCTCCTTGGAATTTATAATCCTGGAAATTGTGGTTGGAAAAGAAAAATCTTTTTGGATTGCCCTTTTCTACAGGATGGATTGCAATTATAATTAAAAATTGTTTTGAAGTCATCTGACTTCCCTGGATCACAAATACAGCATGACCTGGAATTTTTACAAGTTGTTTTGACAGAATGAATAACAAGAAACTTCTACTAGCAGAAAACTTTGGATTACAAATTTTGGTATATTTTTTCCTTTTTCCCCTTTTTTATTATCTATTATTTTTTACTATTTGCCTCTCCTATTTGTTAGAAGCCTATTGGGCTATAAATTCTGATTTACTCGGTGGATTATAAAGTGTGATTAAAAGATAAAAATGAGTGTCCCAAATCTATCTAAAGCTGGAAAAACAGTAACTTCTGCTTCCTCCTCTGTTTCTGCAAATCCAGTTTATCAGAGATCAATTGATACAATGCTCCAACAAGAAAAGGCTAATAACTTCCAAAAAGCAACATTACAAGCAATCCAAGAGGCAATTGCTACTCACATGGCAGCTACAATGAGAAACTACAAGGATATGAAAAGTAATCTTGATAAAATGAACCAAAAAATTAATAACATGGACTCTCAATTTGGAAATTTTAAATAGATGGTTACAAACAACTAATGAAGAATTCAAAAAATAGAAGATAAATCAACTGAGGTTGACCAGAGACTAGAAATCTTAAAAGATTAAAACCAGAAATTGATGCAAATAAATGGAGAACTAGAAGATTCAATAGCTGTCATGGAAATGGAAAAGGCCTCATACTTTTTAAGATTTCAAAATATAATGGAAGATAAGGAAGGGGACCTTCTAGATCTGATTAATGGAATTATTGTCAGAAGGAGAATTAGATCAGATCTATCGAGTCAATTCAAAATATGCTAGAAGAAATAAAGTCTCCAAAGAAGTAAGTACATGTTAGATTTCTTAAAAGATCCAGAAGAGACAGGATTTTGAGAAGAGTAAGAGTTGAACCTCTGAAATACAAAGAAAAAGAAATTGTAGTTCTCAAACAAATCCCTAGAAGAATAAGAGAATCCCGAAGAGAATACCAGTTTTTCTAACTAGAAAATTAATAGAAAAAGGAGTGAATTTTAGATGGCTGATTCCAAAAGGGATTTTAATCTATTGCGACACAAAAAGACATAGACTGGATATGTCACATAAAGCAATGGAATTGTATGACAGCTAGAGAGTGTTTCTGGAAGGAGGTGATTTTGAACCTGGTACAATGAGAGAAACAAAGAAATAGGAACAGATGGCAGTAGAAGGAGCAGTTAAGAGAGTAGGAAGAAATTTAAAATACATACATAGAAGAAGGAGCAAGACCAAGAGAACAGTATTCGGGTGGAGATTCATCTGGAGATGTGCAAGGCATTGCCTGCCTGGGTCCTGCGGAGAGCCCATGATCAGCACGTGCAGTTTAAACTGATTGGGGGTGGCAGGCGGCCTGATGCAGTCTTCAGGCAGCAATTCAGCTGGAGTTCTGCAAGGCATTGCCTGCTGGGTCCTGCAGAGAGCCCAGGATCAGTGCGTGTAGCTACAGCTGATTGGGGATGGCAGGCGGCCTCACACAGTCTTCAGGCAGAGATCAGCTGGAGCTGTACAAGGCATTGCCTGCCTGGGTCCTGCGAAAAGCCCAGGATCAGTGTGCACAGCTCCAACTGATTGGGGGTGGAAGGCAGCCTCAAGCAGTATTCAGGCAGAGATTCAACTGGAGCTGCGTGAGTCATTGCCTTCCTGGGTACTGCGGAGAGCTCAGGATCAGCACACGCAGCTCCAGCTGATTGGGGGTGGCAGGCGGCCTCACCCAGGCAGATTCAGCTGGAGCTACATTGTCACTGCATTTTTTTTTCTGTTTGTCAGCTCCGCACATCTCACTCTGTGTTTCTGCCGGCTGCATAGTAATCTTATCAATGTAACCAAGGTGATTGTCACATGTCCAGCCATGTTATAGTTTCAATCTGTTTTGTGCTATTAACTGTACATGTCTACAAAAGTTTTCTCACTTTACTTTCTTCCTTCTCTTTGTATTCTGTCTGATGAGAGAATGTAGTCAGCTAGGAGGGGGTTTTTTTGCTTTCCAATTAAAGTTTTTTTTAAAGCCAAAGTCTAAGCAGCAAGAGCAGGCAAGTATACAAGCTCCAAAAAAGGAAAGCGCAGGCCCAGTGAGAGACGTCCCAGAGAGAGATCCTGTTGCTATTTCAAAGGCTCCTAAAGCCAACAAGAAGACAAATAAGACACAGGTTGCTCATGGCAAGCCTGAGGTTCCTAATACATATGCTAATGTTGAGAATTCACTAACTGGTAAACCTTTGCATTACAGGTGTATTCATAAGTGGCATAGAAGATTGGGTCATGCCAGTTTCCATGTTCTGAAGGAGATGCCAGAGTTCTCAAGAGGTTTGGATCTAAAGGGGTGTAAGGTGTTCTTGGACTGTGCTGTCTGCAAGAAAGCCAAATCCAAAGCAGCAGCAATTCCAAAGCGCGCTACACGCCTGTCAACACGCATTTTTGATTTGGTACATACTGACATAGTGGGTCCTTTTACACCAACACTTGGTGGTAAAAGATATTTCTTGACAATTGTTGATAACTACTCTAGATATGGATATGTATTTCCTATGAGAGAAAAATCTGAGACCTTTCAGATCTTTAAAGACTTTGCTGCTCTTGTCTATACCCAACATGAAGTCAGCATTGCCAGAATTCAGAGTGATCGCGGTGCTGAATTCATGTCTCAGCGTTTTCAGGACTGGATGCGTAGGAACGGCATAGTACACCAGACCTCAGCTCCTTACACTCCAGCTGAAAATGGAGTGGCAGAATATAGAAACGGGGTTCTGCAAACAATGATGCATTGCCTACTTGAAGATGCTAACCTCAGTCTCCCATACTGGGGTGAGGCTATTAAATATGCTAATCATATCATCAACCGTACTTGGAGTAGTGTAATAAATCAGACCCCTTATTTCATGTTATATGGACACAAGCCTGACCTCTCACATCTCCATATTTTTGGTTCATACACTATAGTGAATATTCCTTTAGCTCAAAGAAGGAAAGGGAGTCCTGCAGCAAAAAGAATGAGATTTATGGGTATTGATGATAATTCAAAATGGAGCAAATACATCGACTCTTCCCATGTGATTGTGATTTCCCAATCCGCTACTTTTGAGGAAGATGCTGATTGGTCCAGGATTCATTCTAACAATCCTGGAGTTTATTTTCCTAGAGATGCTGCTGCTAATGCCACGCAGCCTGATGATCAAGATGCACAGGCGAATGTTCCTTCCAGAAGTTCTTCTCAACCTACTGTTCCGTCTTCACGAGCCACCGATTCTGCTGCTGGCAACAATGATGATGACGAGGATGAAACAGAAGAAGAATGGACGGTTGTTCCGAGACATGCCAAGAGGACCACAAAGGGAATCCCTCCAAAATGGTATTCGTGGCAAGTAACAAAAGGACCTTTACCTTTGATTTGTAATGCTACATTTCCTCCTGAGAAGTTCACACAAATCAAACATCTTTCTGAATCAGAGCAAGATAAATGGTATGAGGCAATGCAGGCTGAAATGGACAGTCCAAAGAAACTTCAAGTGTTTACACCTGTAAGCCCTCCAGCAAACAAGAAAATTATTGGCACTCGATGGGTCTACAGAATTAAAAAGAAGCCAAATGGTGAATCATTGTATAAGCCAGAATTGTAGCCCAGGGTTTCGCTCAATGTTATCCTGAGGACTATACAAATACTTATTCACCCACAGTGCGGACTGAGAGTGTGAAAATTGCTTTAGCCACTGCAACTATCCTTGGTTTAGAGGTTTTCCAGTTTGATGTTGAAACTGCTTATCTACACGCTGATCTTGATGAAGAAATCTATGTGAAAGGTCCTCCAGGTTTTCGACAGAAAGAAGGGGATACCTGGTTTCTACACAAAAGTCTTTATGGTCTGAAACAGTCTGGTTTAATGTGGTACTTATGTCTTTCTGACAAACTAAATTCAATGGGCTTTATTAAGTCCGAAACAGATGAATGCGTGTTTACAAAAAGATATGATAATAGGTATGAGATAATTGTTGTTTATGTTGATAATATTGTTTATTGGTCCAAATAAGCAGATGAGTGAGAATTTTGCTAAAGCTTTACAGCAGTTTTTCATATTGAAGTCTTTAGGATATATTAACACTTATTTGCGTGTTCAGGTTGTCAAAACTGAGAAGGGTTTAGTCTTACACAAGAAGATAAGATTGAACAACTATTGCATCACTGCAACATGAAGGATGCTAAACCAGTGAATATACCCCTGCAAACCGATTTTCACAACTTGACACATGAACCAAGTCCTGAGTTCGAGGATCAAACACTTTATCGCTCAGTCATTGGATTGCTGCTGTATATTAGTAGTTGGACTAGACCTGACATTGCACTTAGTGTTAATCTCCTATCACGACACATAGGCAAAGCAAAATAGTTTCATTGGACATATGTTAAGAAACTATTGAGATATCTAAAACACACTAAAAACATGAAGTTGTTGTTAGAATCCACACATACTGACTATGCAGAGTTTTGTTGTTATGCAGATTCTGATTGGGCGAGTGATAAGAAATCACATAAAAGCACTTCAGGTTATATGATGTTTTTAAATGGATGTCCTGTTTACTGGCATGTGCGTAAACAGAATTTTGTTTCTTGTTTTTCTACTGAAGCTGAATATGCTTGTGTTTCAGATGCGTGTAATTCTCTAACGTGGTTTGATGCTTTAGTCACAGATATCTGGACACACCCGATTCGACCGAACACTGTGATGGAGGACAACGAAACTGTGGTTTATATATCTGAGAATCGCTTTACAGGTTCAAGACATATTGACATCCGTTATCAAAATATAAGACAATCTGTTAAACAAGGTTTTGTAAAATTGCAGTATGTGCCTACACATGATCAAATTACTGATATGCTGAACAAACCACTTCCTACAGCTCAGCACGAGTATCTGTGCAACAAGATGTGCATTATCTGAGATCTGCGTTACTGACAAAAGAAGGGGCTGTCACTGCGGGTTTTTTTCTGTTTGTCAGCTCCACACGTCTCACTCTGTGTTTCTGCCAGCTGCATAGTAATCTTATCAATGTAACCAAGGTGATTGTCACATGTCCAGCCATGTTATAGTTTCAATCTGTTTTGTGTTATTAACTGCGCATGTCTACAAAAGTTTTCTCAATGTACTTTCTTCCTTCTCTTTGTATTCTGTCTGATGAGAGAATGTAGTCAGCTAGGAGGGGTTTTTTTTGCTTTCCAATTAAAGTTTTATACACAGTAGAATATGCCTAGAATATGTTTATTTTTACCTGATGTTTACCATGTGTCGTATGAACCACGGTTCATTGCCCTCTGATAGGGAAGTATTAATTTATTTCCCTGACATACATGAAGTATTGCCTGTCTGGGTCCTGTGGAGAGCCCAGGATCAGCACATGCAGCTTAAACTGATTGGGGGTGGCAGCTGGACTCACGCAGTCTTCAGGCAGCGATTCAGCTGGAGCTCCACAAGGCATTGCCTGCCTGGGTTCTGCGGAGAGCCCAGGATCAGTGTATGCAGCTCCAACTGATTGGGTGTGGCAGGCGGCCTAATGCAGTCTTCAGGCAGAGATTCAGCTGGAGCTGCACAAGGCATTGCCTGCCTGGGTACTGCGGAGAACCCAGGATCAGCACTTGCAGCTTTCTGTTTTTTTGGTCATCATGTTTTTGACACCTTGCTAGGTGGCTGGTGGTACTTAAATGTTGCCATATTCTAAAAGTGGTACAATTGGTGAAAAGGTTGAAAAGCCCTGCTCTATGAGATTATTTAGTTATAGTAAAAACAAGTAAGAGATAGAGATATAAAATGTTCATGGCATGGAAAAGTTAAGGTTTTTTAACCTCTCTTTCATTGAAATTAAACACAGGGAGATTCGGAACAAAACATCTGTACACATCCATAATTAAATGTGGAATTTGTTCCCATTATGTGTTACAGTGATCACCATTATAGATAATTTGAAAAAATTAAATGGCTTATATCAGTATAGGATAGCTTCCTAGTTTCATTTTACCCATACTCCTCTATCACTAACTAAACAGGCTAAAAGTGTCAGGAAATAATATCCATTAAAAATACCTAAGCTCAGTAACTGAAATTGTTGATATTGCCTCTGTACAATCTCATTAACAAATCTCAGGATTATTTCCACCTACGGAAGTCAGTCTGCATCACTAAATATTTTCTCAGGCATTGAAATGCAGAGATTACACTGGTCTGAGGATGTTTATTTTGGCAGGAAAAATATCTTCCTCTTTTCCCCTAAATAGAATCCAATCTTTTTTTTTTTTTGCTAACTTCCTGTAAGAAAAACAGGAAAACACTCCAAAAATGTCCAGAAATCTCCAGTATGTAATATGTGGATTCAGGATTCCCACCAATATCAAGGGTAGGGACAGGAGGGGCAAAGAAGTCTTATTTTCCTTAAATGGCATTTATCTACCTCCTTTCTGGTAAATTGCAATATACAGAATTGTGCTTTTAGTCCTTCATTCATCCAGCAGTACTTAGAATTATTACAAATAAATATTGTTTGTATTTTCATCAGTTAAAAAAATCAAACACTGCAGTCATACTGGCAATAGCTGGCACAAGACTGTAATGCTGGAACAGGTAGAAGGAAAGAGGACAATCAGCAAGATGGATGATTAACAGTGGTGATGAGGGCACTGTTGAAAGAACAGGTTTGGATAGGTCATCATGGAGAAAATATAGATGGTCACTAGAGTCAAAAATGACAATGGCAAATAATCACCAATTATTACAATCCATGGATATCCTACCATGAATATTGTATATGTGTTGCAATACTTAATTTTCCTGAGAAATATTATAACTTGCTTTAAGGAATCCTTCATATTTCACAGTAGTTGTGAAGATTCTGAAGTAAATTACTTGTCACTTTAGACAACATTTTTTTAAACTAATTATATAATTAATTTATGCAATTTAATTGACCTATCTCTCCTTGCAAATATATCAAGCAAAGCTAAAGCCTTATGCCATTGTTATTTAACTTTTTGTATTAGTGATATTTTTAAGATTTCTGCTGAGCCAGAATTCCATCATCTATCCCTTACCCATTGCCCTATGTCTATTCTTCATTACACTGATGATGCAACTACTCTGTCTATTTTCTAATGATGCCTCAGAGTTTTATTACTTCATTTTGCTAGGGACTACTCTGAAATAACCAAAACTTCTCTTTAAGTCACCAATTAGATTCAGTTTTATTTTTTTCTTTAAGTCCCCAGATTAGTTGGATGATTAATGAGAAATGTATTGAACAAGTCAAATCTTTTAAATTTTTGGTTGTCAGACCTGAACAACCAGGGCCACAGTAAATTAGCTGATTTATTACTCAAGCCTATATTTCACCTCAGCGACATTAGATAAAGTTCATCAGCATTCATGTGTGTGTGTGTGTGTGTGTGTGTGTGTGAGAGAGAGAGAGAGAGAGAGAGAGAGATTTAGCTCTCATGTAGGATTTATTCTCATGTAGAAATTCTAGACTAAGTCCCCGTTTGACTCCTTCCTTGGCTTGACCAGTCTCTCTCCTATGTTGTGTATTTAATTTTTGTCTTCCAGCTGCTAGTCAATTTGAAGTGAGAATGCTTCATATGAAAAGCAACTGTTGCATTTTTTAAATTTGCAAATCAGTTTCCTAACTTTTCTACAGCATCATTTCCCTGCCTCCCAGAAATGTCCCTAGATACATTTTAAATATATCCTATATCATGGCACTAACTGGGGTGCTACTTCGACGAAATCTCATCCATCATCCTCAGGCTGGTGACTTCAGCTTCGTTCTTCTGGGAGAAGTATGTGATAGTAGCTGTTTTTTCTTTCTTTTTAAACTGCCAGAGGGGGTGTGTTCTGTGGGTGGAGGCTTGGCTGTGTTCTGATGGGGTGGAGGTGTGCTCTGATTGGGTGGGGGCTTAGCTGTGTTCTGATTGGGTGAGAGTGTGTTTTGAATGGGGGCTGTGTTCTGATTGGCTGGGGATGTGTTTTGAGTGGATGGGCTGGTCTCAGCTGCCAGCCTTAGAACTGAACTGGTGAGTTGTGCTGCTTTTGTTCGACTCCATGTTTGTGGTGGTGCCATCTTTAATTGCTTCATTGACTATGCTAAAGCCTGTGATTGTGTGGATCATAACAAACTGTGGCAAATCCTTAAAGAGATGGGTGTACCAGACCATCTTATTTGTCTCTTGAGAAACCTATATGCGGGCCAAGAAGCAACAGTGAGAACTGGACACGGAACCACTGATTGGTTCAAAATTGGGAAAGGAGTCCGGCAAGGCTGTATACTGTCGCCTTGCCTATTTAACTTATATGCAGAGCACATCATGAGAAAGGCAGGGCTAGATGAATCAAGATTGGAATTAAGATTGCTGGAAGAAATATCAACAACCTAAGATATGCAGATGATACCACTCTAATGGCAGAAAGTGAAGAGGAACTGAAGAATTTCTTGTTGCGAGTAAAGAAGGAGAGTGCAAAAGTTGGGTTGAAACTAAACATTAAGAAAACCAAGATCATGGCATCTGGCCCTCTCAATTCCTGGCAAATAGATGGGGAAGAAATGGAGGTAGTGATAGATTTTATTTTCCTGGGCTCCAAGATCACTGCAGATGGGGACTGTAGCCAAGAAATTAAAAGACGCTTGCTCCTGGGGAGGAAAGCCATGACAAATCTAGACAGCACACTAAAAAGCAGAGATATCACCCTGTCAACAAAAGTGCGTATAGTCAAGGCTATGGTCTTCCCAGTTGCAATGTATGGCAGTGAAAGTTGGACCATAAAAAAGGCTGAGCGCCAAAGAATTGAGGCCTTTGCACTCTGGTGCTGGAGAAGACTCCTGCGAGTCCCTTGGACTGCAAGGCGATCAAACCAGTCAGTCCTAGAGGAGATCAACCCTGACTGCTCTTTAGAAGGCCAGATCCTGAAGCTAAAACTTAAATACTTTGGCCAGCTAATGAGAAGGAAGGACTCACTGGAGAAGAGCCTAATGCTGGGAAAGATTGAGGGCAATAGAAGGGGACGACAGAGAATGAGGTGGCTGGATGGAGTTACTGAAGCAGTAGGCATGAGCTTAAATGGACTCCAGAAGATGGTAGAGGAGAGGAAAGCCTGGAGGAACGTTGTCCATAGGGTCGCGATGGGTCGGACATGACTTCGCAACTAACAACAACAACATGTTTTTATAGTGGGTGTCAGTTTGCTTATTGTGTGGTTTGGAGGGGTTTAAAGTGGCTAATGTTCCTTGCAAATCTAGTTTAATAAAAAAAACCAAGAATTGATTAAGAGATGCTACTTTAATCAGATTAATTAGATTGGGCTAGGATTAATACCATGACTCATTGTAGTTGAAAGTGACACAATTTGAAAAAATACATAATGGTTTTTAATAATTAGTTTTAATGTTTCATTGGTCATTTTCCTCTGGTCATATAAAGTGATGCAAAGCAATTCCTTTATTGTTTTTAAATATTAAATTTAGTATAAGAAAATACTTGAACTTGAAGTCTTTTGCTTTTAATAAGAATATTTAAAAGCATTGGAAAACAGCATTGGCTGAAAAAATAAAACTCCAAAGAGTTTTGAAAAGTATCTTCCACCAGATTTTATTCAAATATGTTTTCATTTTTTTAGTTGCAGCATTTATTTCTAATAGATAATTTTCCAAATGAATGGCTTTTTGATGGAATAATTGACTATAGATATTTATATTCTACCATTTTTATGAATGTACTTAGATATCTTAACTATGCATGCTTTTTAAAAAAAGGCTTTTCTGGGTTTCTTGTTTCTCCTTCTAGTTGCTTTGTTTTCCTGATCAATGTTTGTTTAAATAAAATGAAGTCTGCTAATGAGTTATCAAAAATAGTGAGAGTGTTGAGAACACTGAGGAATTTGTTGCATTTAGCAAGAGGTGTTTATAACAAAGTTGGGTGGGCAAGTGCTTCAGAAGATGTTGTTAAGGCTTGATTTTTTTATAAAAGAAGCAGCCAACCATAACAAATTATTTTCAACTTCTATTGTTTTGCTTTCTAGCAATATAAAAAAGGAACACAATGTTCTTTGTGTTTTGCTATTTCCATTAAGCCTTCTCTAACTATAAAGTCTCACAAATTGTGTTCCACCAATTTTATGAGCAAGCTTTTTCTATATACACATTTAAAAACTATTAGCCCTTCACTTAAGTACAGAGCAACTGGTCCCAAATCACAATTGCAAAATAGGGGGCACACTGCTTTATACCACTTACCAGGGGTTCATCCTCTGAGTTGTTGTCCGAGGTATCCATCGCCCCTGGGAGTTCCCTTCCCATGCTTGGCAGAGGGTGGGGACTCTATAGCCTCTGTTGCTCTCATGGCAGGTTCTTGTGGCTTGGCTGGGGACTTCCCTGACTTTCTGGCTGGTGATCGATCTGGGTTGCATTGAGTGACTTTTGAGTGGCACTCTATGGCATGAGCCCCTCTCTCCCGCATTTGAAACAGCCTGTTGACTTCTTGGCTTTGGCCAGTGGTTTTGCTGGTTTGCGTGATGGCTCAGGAGGCGAGCGGCCCCACGGTTTTCCTTGGCAGTGCCTCTTCAGTAGGTCGATCTCTGCTTCCTCTGTCAAGATGTACCATTCATTGAGTCCCCTTGAGGCAGGCAAGCATCATACAGGATGTAGTTTAGGCCATCTTTGAAGTGGCTAAGGAGGATGTCTTCTGGCCAGTTCAGCTTGTTGGCAATGGCCCAGAATTCTTGTGTATATTCAGCTACCAGGCATCTGCCTTGCCTCACTGTTTTGATCTTCTTGTGGGCTTTTCGGTCAGCCAGTGGGTTCTCGAATTATCTTCTCAGAGAGGACATGAAGTGGTTGAAGTTGTGGAGCTCTAAGGCATTGGAATCATGTAGGTTCACCATCCAGTCTGCAGCTGCCCCGTCCAGAGTGGATTGCACAATACAGATATGGGCTTTGTCACTGTAGATGTCTGTATTCTTTGATGTAGCTAAGGACTTGGGTTAGGAAGAACCCCAAGCATTCCGACTCTCCCCTGAATTTTGTGTCCAGCAGCAGGAATCTTTGGATGGACCAGTACCTTTGCCGCTGACGGTGTTGTCTTCCATCCTGATTGGCAGCTGTGGGTCAGAGAGGAATGGGGGCTGCTGAAGCGGTAGCTGCTGTCTCGGTGGATGTCCCCAGGACTTCAGCTTCCAATTCCCCCTCAGTCTCTCTCTGGCTGCAGCCGAAAGTATTGGTGCAGCCATGAGGTTCAGGTTTCCCATTTCCTAGAGAACTGAGGGTTCTTTTCATCAGGTCAATAGCTTTCTCTAGGATCCAGTTCAAGTGCTGCATGTGATCTCCTTCCTCTTCGCTAAGGTGAAGGGATTTCTCCATTTCTTGCTTCCATCTGGGTTGGTGGTTGCCTCGACCCAGGGTCACCTTTCTTGATCTCTTTTTCCACTCATCTTTCTTTCCAATGCCCATCAACCACTGAGGTTTGTGACTGCATGTTTCCATCCCTTCTTATTCTGAGGAGTAGGATGTCTTGGATCCCGACAGCTGGCAGAATCCTGGCCGGAGGGAGGGCTCACCCTTCATTGTGGGTTCTTCCTTCCCTGCCCCACTGTCCAACATTGTAGATTTTGCAGACTCCCCCAGTAAGGGTCTTCCTTCCAGGTTGACTATTAGTGCAGATCCTGTCTAATGTCAGGACCCACTTCAATCCCACATCTTAAGAAAGCAGAACTCTTGGAAACAATTTCTTCCAACAGGAACTTTTATTAAGAGTAGTTGATAGCAGGCATAATAGACAGGATCTGAGATTCCCAAGCAAGACCCCACCCCATAGTCCACTCAGCTGGTATGGGACAGCCAATCCCCAGGTGTTGTCCATCATGGGAAAAGGGGAGATAACATCAGCCAGTTTCTAGTTCATGCAGTGATGATCAGTGGCTTCTTCACACCTTCCTCTGAGAGTGTAGAAATAAACCAGATACTAAGGTTACATCCCTTATTTCCTCCCTTGTTCTAGCTGACAGTTTAGGGAGATAAAGTTCAGAGACAGGAAGCAAATTGTTACATTGTATTGGGTAGAGGACACAGAGGCAATAAATGAAGCAAAAGGTTGTATTGTAGTGGATAGAGGAAGTAGAGGCAATAACCCAGTGGGCATATACCCCCTCCCCCTTGGGAGTATGACAGAACCCAGGGAAAGGTGAGATTTGATTTTGGGTCAGAGGGGATAGGTAGAAATGAAATAGGAATGGTTTCTGACAGTAAGTTGCATATAAAGAGAGGTTGAAGGAACTGGGACTATTTGGCCCTGAAAAGATGTGGGATACATGCATTCAGTTACTTGAAAATGTGGTTATACTTATCATATTAGAAGATAAGATAATGGTTTTCAATTATAGAAATAAAGGTGCATGTTCAATGAATCATAGAAAACAAGCAATCAACTGAAAGATAAACCAAAGCAATGTTGTTTCCAAATCATGTTTCTTTATTAAAATATCCCCAAAGAGTAACCAATTGATTCCCAGCCATCCAGGCCAAGAGCCCTATATATAATTTGTAAAGGACTATATAGAAAAAGATACGTTATCAGTCATGAATAATTACTTACATTTTCATAGACAAGGAAAAAAACCAGCTCTGTATTAGCAAGAAATACAATAATCATCAAATTCCTATGCTGGAATTAATATTGTAATTATGTTTTAATATGTCTTAATATTATCCCTGATTTATATTCTTTCACTACTATATTATCAAATTACTGCTTTTATACTACTGTTACAGTATCTGATCTGACATTTTTTATGCCTTACTCATGGCCACTTTAAATCAAGTTACAATACTAAGGGGTACTCTGCATTCTCAAAAATTACTTGACTTTTATATAAATACATTTCTGCTGCTAGTATAGTAATAATATTTTAAATAGCAAAAAAATCCTTAATTAAGAAAACTTAAAATATCCACTTTTACAAATAAGGTGAACTTTTAAACACCTTAAATGTAAGGGAGGGGAAAAACCCACATTGTAAGAGTTGTTCAGTAGTTTAACTAATAATCCAATGAGATGTATTAATATGTATTCATATATGGGGGAGTTCATCTTCCTGTTTATGCCAGGGTAGTCTCTGCAGCAAGCAAAGAATTAAAAGATTCCCGACAGTGTCTAGCTCTATGGTGGCGAACCTATGAAACAGGTGCCACAAGTAGCGCACAGAGCCCTCTCTGTGGGCACGCGTGCCATCATCCCAGTCGTAGGCCTTCAGCTGTGTTTTATAAAACCTTTTTGCTTTAGGCCTCCACTGCCATGTGCAAAAAAAGAGGTTCAATCAATCAATCAATTTCAACTTCTCATGGGAAAAAAAAGTTCTCGCAAAGTTGGAATTGATTGATTGACCTTTTTAGTCCCACCCAGTCTGCCATTACCACTGTAGCCACGCCCACCCAATGGGCCACGCCCACCCAATTGGCCACACCCACCCAAAGGGCCACGCCCATCCAGCACCCAATGATACATAAGTGGGTTTGCGGTTGCAGTTTGGGCACTCGGTCTCTAAAAGGTTCGCCATCACTGGCCTAGCTGATAGTCCAGTGTTTAGTCCTGGCCATTTCCTCACTGTTGACAACCAGAGACAAATAGTAGCCAGAAACATCCCACATTGTGTATCTGCCCCCCCAGAAGAAAATCTATTGTCTATTTGCAATTATGACAATAAATACCACTTTCTTCTCTGGATTCAATTTCAACTTATTTCTCACCTAATTGATTATTACATATGGACAGCCATTTAGGGAGACAGATGTTACCAAAAAATTATTCAATTATCATCAACATACCTTGCCCAAGTTCTCTAGATTATTTTTCCTCTATGACATCACAAAGCCATTGGAAGGCAGAAAACTGGTCAGGGAAGCAATTGGGCCATGAGATAACAAAGGAATGAAAGCATTGTTTAAGGATGATACAGAGACTGCAGAAAAAATGAAAAAATCCATATATCTTTATTAAAAGATAACTGTATTGACTTTTCCAGGGAACATATTGGAGCAACTAAAACTAATAGTGGTAACAAGAAAACTCTGTGTGAGTTAGTGAAATAGATGTTAAATTAGAATCAGGAACACTGTTTAATAGTAGCCTTAACCACGGAAGCTCACTGGGTCTCTCAGCACACTGTATCTCAATGGATCTCTCAGTGACTGTATCTCAAAGGGCAGTTGGGAAGCTCCTGAAGGGAAAGTGGGATAAGATATAATCTTATCAATATTTTTTAGGAAATAATCTGAGCTTAAATAATAAATTGAGTAAATTTGCAGGTAATACGAAAAGAGATTGTAAAACTTCAGAAGGATATTTATAAACTGAATGAATGCTTATCCATATGGCAAATATGATTCAGTTTAAACTCATGCACATCGAAACAACCCCCCCCCAAATTTTACATATACCCTGATGAGATTTAACATGTTTGTAACTGATTGGGAGAGAAAATCTTGGTGTTATAATTGATGATTTATTGATAATTTGATCAATATTTTGATTCACTGCAGACAAAAAAGACAATTCCATACTAGGAAGGAAAAGGACTGAAAATAAATTGATCAATGTGGCAAATCCCATATATGCATATGTCTATGGATACATTTGCCCATGAAATACTGGATACACTTCTGATGACCACAATTGGAAAAAAGCAAAAAAGTACAAGAAGGCAATAATTATTATTGATTATTGATAATTATTATTCCTTCTAAGTGAGAAAAAGCTGATAGAGAGTTTTTAACTATGATCAACTGTGGTATATGATCAAGGTTTATAAAACATGTATACATGGAAAATATGGATGGTTAATCCAGGGGAGATTATTAAAGTTTAGAATATACAAAATATACAAAATAAATTTCTTTTTTATATATTGTGTAATAAATGAGTTTAATAGCTTTAGATGGGGAGTGACAGCAGACAGTTCTACTGAGGGCATTTAGTCTTGAAATGTAATGTTATTGCCAGTTTAGAGAAGGATGTCTTCAAGTACTAGCTGCAAGTACAGGGTTATTTAATGCCCTTGTCTCTAGTGGCACATGGCATTGAAAACAAGGGCCTCAAATATTGGCCTACTAATATTTCTTCAAATATACAAAATATGTAACATATGCCTACATTGGTTTTTTCTGTCTTTATAGATGTCTCAAAGTTCATTGCAACATGAAGTAAAAAAGAAAAAGAGACGTGCTCCTCTTCCACCAACTTCTACATTGCCAAACAGATTTGAAGAAATGGAAAATAAAAGAAAAAGTACAATTGGTAAGGGTGATTAGTTTTGACACTAATGCATGCAATCTTTTCTGCTTTGTAGGTTGTTTGATACATCAAACAAAATATCCCAGTTTACAAAATATTACTACTAACATAACAGAATGAAAGTCTGGAAACAATGAAGTATTTGATCATTTATTTTTTATTTTTTAATAGTAATGTTATTAAAATTACAATTAATAAGATAAAAATTAATACAAAAAAGAAAAACAAGAATATATATATATGTGTGTGTATGTGTGTGTGTGTGTGTGTGTATACAGTATATGTATATATATATATATATGTATATGTATGTGTGTGTGTGTGTATAATTATAGGTATAAACAATTTTAGCAACTTACCACCTTCCCTTAAAATATAACCAGTGATCACTTGTCATAACCCATTTCTTACATATAAAAAAATCTTCAAGCATTCACTCCTGATCAGCAAAAGTCCACCAAGGGTTACCAGAGATAACAATGTATCCAGGGCTTTTTTTTCTCATAGAACACTCAGAACGGAGTTCCGGCACCTTTTTTGGATGGAACCTTATAAGGTAGGCAAGGCAGGTTGTATGACATATGTGGGTTCTGGCACTTTTTTTTTTTTTACAAAAAAAGCACTGAATATATCTGTTTGAATAGATACTGATCAGATAGACAGCTTTTATATTTAACAATCTTGATCTTTAGTGCCTTCAAATAATGTCCTAGAACTTGATTTTTTATTTTTTTCCTGTCTCTCCTCACAAAATTCTTCTTTCTTGCAAATCTACATTGCACAAACCTTTATAAATATGTGCAAATTTTTATGATGCATGTTAATATTTAAGGTGTCTTAAGTACTTTTTTGCACATTTAAATATATTTTTGAAATATATTAACTGTTAATATAGTATTTCAGTACAAGACTTATTCCCAGCAAAGATGACAAATGATTTTGTATTCTTTAAGTATATAATTAACTAAGTAGGATTTGGCATCCTTTACTTAGCTAGACAAAGCCATTGACTTGAATAATATTTATTGATTGGAAAGTTCTTAGTTAATGCTAATGTTAAAATATTAAGATCCATGAACATGGATAAAGTTAACTCTGATTTTAACATTTTGTGTTCTTTTCTCATGCACCAAAACATGAGAAACAAACAAACAAAATTCTATACATCTGTGCAGCTACCTGAACTCTCATTATTAGGCAGTTTGTACAACTGGTAGAAAAAAATAACATATAAATAATTCTGGCACAAATGTTCCATTTTGTTAAAATAATAATAATAATAATAATAATAATAATAATAATAATAATAATAATAATAATAATAATAATAATAATAATATGAAGAAGAAGAAGAAGAAGAAGTTGGAAGGGACCTTGGAGGTCATCTAGTCCAACCCCCTGCTCAGGCAGGAAACCCTATACCAATTCAGACAAATGGCTGGCCAGTCTCTTCTTAAAAACTTCCAGTGTTGGAGCATTCACCACTTCTGGAGGCAGGTTGTTCCACTGGTTAATTGTTCTGTCAGGAAGTTTCTCCTTAGTTCTAGGTTGCTTCTCTCCTTGACTAGTTTCCATCCGTTGCTTCTTGTCCTGCTTTCAGGTGCTTTGGAGAATAGCTTGACTCCTTCTTCTTTGTGGAGCCCCTGAGATATTGGAACACTGCTATCATGTCACCACTGACCCTTCTCTTCATTAAACTACACATACCCAATTCCAGCAACTGTTCCCTATATGTTTTAGCCTCCAGTCCCCGAATCATCTTTGTTGCTCTTCTCTGTGCTCTTTCTAGAGTCTCGACATCTTTTTTATATCGTGGTGACCAAAACTGGATGCAGTATTCCAGGTGTGGCCTTACCAAGGCATTGTAAAGTGGTATTAGTACTTCACGTGATCTTGATTCTATCCCTCTGTTAATGCAGCCTAGCACTGTGTTGGCTTTTTTGGCAGCTGGCTCATATTTAAGTGATTGTCCACTAGGACTCCGAGATCTCTCTCACAGTTACTACTATTGAGCAAGGTACCACCTATACTATACCTGTGCATTTGATTTTTCCTGCCTAAATGTAGAACCTTACTTTTTTCACAATTGATTTTCATTTTGTTAGATAGTGCCCAGTGTTCAAGTCTGTCCAGATCCTCCTGTATCTTAAGCCTATCTTCTGGAGTATTGGCTATTCCTGCCAGCTTGGTGTCGTCTGCAAATTTAATGAGTTCCCCATCTATCCCCTCATCCAAATCATTGATGAAGATGTTGAAGAGCACTGGGCCCAGAACAGAGCACTGGGGCACCCCACTACACAGTTCCTTCCATGTAGATGCAGTTCCATTGAGGACCACATGCTGAGTACGGCCTGTCAGCCAGCTACGAATCCATCTGGTGGTGATGCTATCTAACCCATATTTTTATATCTTATCAAGTAGTAGGTTGTGATCTACTTTATCAAATGCCTTACTGAAGTCCAAGTAAATTATATCTACAGCATTCCTCTGATCCACTAATTTTGTCACTTGGTTAAAGAATGCAATAAGATTTGTCTGGCATGATCTGTTTTTGACAAACCCATGTTGGCTTTTAGTGATAACTTTGTTTGCATCAAGGTGTTCACTGATTTGTTGTTTGATTATCTTTTCCAGAATCTTCCCAGGTATTAAGGTCAGGCTGATAGGTCTGTAGTTTCCTGGATCTATTTGTTTCCCTTTTTTGAATATGGGAACTATATCAGCTCTCTTCCAGTTCTCTGGTAGATCTTTGAAAAATATAGTTCAGTGGTTCTGAGATCACGTCTGCCAGTTCCTTGAGAACCTTGGGGTGTAATCCATCTGGTTCTGGTGATTTGAACTTGTCTAGGCTGGACAGGTGCTCACTTACCATTTTCTTGCCTATCTTAACTTGCGTTTTTATTCTGTTTTTTAAGGCTCTGGTCTTGGTAGGTTGGACTGTTTTTTCCCTGTGTGTAAAGACAGATGCAAAAAACGAGTTAAATAGTTCTGCTTTCTCCCTGTTGCTTGTCACCTTCTTGCTACTTTCCCCCACTAATGGATCAATCATTTCTTTAACTTTTTTCTTGTTTCTTATATGTTGAAAGAAGCTTTTTTTGTTATTTTTGACTTTGGTCGCAAGCCTTAGTTCATTTTGAGCCTTGGTTTCCCTCACTTCATCTTTGCAGGCATGGGCTGTTTGCTGATATTCTGCCTTAGTTATGTGCTCCCTGTTTCCACTTCTTATACTTGTCCTTTTTATTTTTCAATTTATCAGAGAGGTCTTTATGCAGCCATGCTGGTTTCTTTTGAGAGCTGTTATTTTTCTTTTTTGTTGGTATTGTGCTAGACTGGGCCTTTATTATCTCACTTTTCAAAATTGCCAAGCTTCTTGAGTTGTTTTCCCCTTTAGGATTCTCATCCGTGGAATTCTTCCCAAGGTCTCTCTAAGTTTATTGAAATTAGCTCTTTTAAAGTCCAAGACTCTAGTTTGGCTGTGTTCTATTGCTTGTGCTTCCATAATGTTGAATTCCAATATTGCATGATCACTTTCCCCCAAGGTTCCTGTGGCTTCGTCACTTTCTATCATTTCATCTCTGTTAGTGAGAGTTAAATCCAATATGGCTAATCCCCTAGTTCTCTTCTCTACTTTTTGGGAGAGAAAGTTGTCTGTTAGGTTTGTCAGGAATCTGTTAGATCTTCCACTTGGTGCAGAAATTGTCTCCCAATTGATATCAGGGTAATTAAAGGCCCCCATTACTATTGTGATGCGCTTCCTACATATCTTAGTTAACTGACTAGCAAAAAGTTCATCTATTTCCTCTGCTTTGTTGGGCGGCCTATAGTATACACCTATGGCAATGTCATTTCCCACCCCCCTTTTATATTGACCCAAATGCATTCATGTTTACAGTTTTCATCATTGTTGTGCTCTATTTCTGTAGAGATAAAGTTATTTCTTATATATAGAGCAACTCCACCTCCTCTCTTGTTCAGTCTGTTTCTTTTAAATAATTTAAATCTCTCTAGCTGTGTGTTCCATTTGTGGGTTTCGTCCCACCATGTTTCTGTAATGGCAACAATATCATATCCGCCCTCATTTACCTGAATTTCTAGTTCACCCTGTTTACCCTTCATACTCTGCGCATTGGTGTATAGACATTTGAGTCCTTTAAAGTGAGCCTACAGCCTATTCTGATGAGTTCCCGCCCCAAACTCTGGAAATCATTCTGCACAGAGAGTACATCATTTTAGGACAGATCGTTAGTGCCAAGATGTACAATAGCATCCACATCACAGTCTTTGCCGGCATTGTTGACTATTTTGAAAATACGCTTCTTGTCTCTACTGGCAGTAGCACCTGGAAGACACCTGACTTCTTTTGAAACCTCTGTATCCTTTCCTAAATTTACATCCCTTATAATTGAATCACCAACCAGAAGGTGGCTTCTTTTTTTGGGTACCTTTCTTTTCATTAACAAGCTTAATGAAGCTGAAATTTTTCTTATACTTATTTAGATTTATGTTTGATAAACTTGCAATCTTTTTCATGGGTTTTTAAATCTGAGATATGATTTGATTTGATATGTGCTATCCATTTTATGTAAACTTCCACATAAATTTTTCTCCATGATGTCTTCAACCTGGTCCAGCCTTCCAGTAGCACATCTGTTGCAACTATAATTGCTGTAGGTTATCCTCTTCTCCCCTTCATGGATTACTGCCTTGTCGTGGCGAAGGGGCTTGCGTAATTCAGTGAAGCTATGAGCTATGCCGTGCAGGGCCACCCAAGACGGAAAGGTCATAGCAGAGAGTTCTGACAAAACGTGATCCACTGGAGAAGGAAATGGCAAACCACTCCAGTATCTTTGCCATGAAAACCCTATGGACAGTACCAAAAGGCAAAACGATATGATGCTGGAAGATGAGCCCCTCAGGTCGGAAGGCGTCCAATATGCTACTGGGGAAGAGCAGAGGACTAGTACTAGTAGCGCCAGAAATAGTGAAGCGACTGGGCCAAAGCCGAAAGGACGTTCAGCTGTGGATGTGTCTGGTGGTGAAAGGAAAGTCCGATGCTGTAAAGATGTTTTCTCCATAGGAACCTGGAATGTAAGATCCATGAATCAAGGAAAGCTGGACGTGGTCAAACAAGAGATGACAAGACTAAACATCGACATCTTAGGTATCAGCAAACTAAAATGGACAGGAATGGGTGAATTTAATTCAGATGACCATCAGGTATACTACTGTGGGCAAGAATCCCTCAGAAGAAATGGAATAGCCTTCATAGTCAATAAAAGAGTAGGAAAAGCAATACTGGGATACAATCCCCAAAATGACAGAATGATCTCAGTTCGAATCCAAGGCAAACCATTCAATATCACAGTAGTCCAAGTCTATGCCCCAACCACCAGTGCTGAAGAGGATGAAATTGACCAGTTCTATGAAGCCCTACAGCACCTTATAGAACTAATACCCAAAAACGATGTCCTTATCATCATGGGGGATTGGAAAGCTAAAGTAGGAAGCCAAAAGATAACTGGAATAACAGGCAAGTTTGGCCTTGGAGTACAAAATGAAGCAGGGCACAGGCTGATAGAATTTTGTCAAGAGAATACAATGGTCATAGCAAACACTCTTTTCCAACAACCCAAGAGACAGCTTTACACATGGACATCACCAGACGGTCAACACAGAAATCAGATTGACTATATGCTCTGCAGCCAAAGATGGAGAAACTCTATACAGTCAGTAAAAACAAGACCAGGAGCTGACTGTGGCTCAGACCATGAGCTTCTCGTTGCAAAGTTCAGGCTTAAACTGAAGAAAGTAGGGAAAAGCACTAGGCCACTCAGGTATGAATTAAATCATATCCCTCTTGAATATACAGTAGAGGTGACAAATAGATTTAAGGAATTAGATCTGATAGACAGAGTGCCTGAAGAACTATGGACAGAGGTTCGCAACATTGTACAAGAGGAAGCAACCAAAACCATCCCAAAGAAAAAGAAATACAAGAAAGCAAAATGGCTGTCTGAGGAAGCTTTGCAAATAGCTGAGGAAAGGAGGGAAGCGAAAGGCAAGGGAGAAAAAGAAAAATATGCCCAATTAAATGCAGAATTCCAAAGAATAGCTAGAAGAGATAAGAATGCCTTCTTAAATGAACAGTGCAAAGAAATAGAAGAAAACAATAGAATAGAGAGGACTAGAGATCTTTTGAAGAAAATTGGACAGATGAAAGGAAAGTTTCATGCAAAAATGGGCATGATAAAGGACCAAAATGGCAGGGACCTAACAGAGGCAGAAGAGATTAAGAAGAGGTGGCAAAATTACACAGAAGAACTATACAAGAATGAGCTTAACGTCCCTGATAACTACAATGAGGTGGTCACTGACCTCGAGCCAGATATCCTAGAATGTGAAGTGAAGTGGGCCTTAGAAAAGCTGAGCAACAACAAAGCTAGTGGAGGTGACAGTATTCCAGCTGAGCTATTCAGAATCTTAAAAGATGATACAGTAAAAGTGCTACACTCAATTTGCCAGCAAATTTGGAAAACTCAACAGTGGCCACAGGATTGGAAAAGATCAGTTTACATTCCAATTCCAAAGAGAGGCAGTGCCAAAGAATGTTCCAACTATTGCACCATTGCATTCATTTCTCATGCTAGTAAAGTTATGCTTAAAATTCTATAAGCTAGACTCCAGCAGTATGTGGATCGAGAACTACCAGAAGTACAGGCAAGATTTCGAAGAGGCAGAGGAACTAGAGATCAAATTGCTAACATACGCTGGATCATGGAGAAAGCTAGAGAGTTCCAGAAAAACATCTACTTCTGCTTCATTGACTATGCTAAAGCCTTTGATTGTGTGGATCATAACAAACTGTGGCAAGTCCTTAAAGAGATGGGCGTACCAGACCATCTTATTTGTCTCTTGAGAAATCTATATGCGGGCCAAGAAGCAACAGTGAGAACTGGACACGGAACCACTGATTGGTTCAAAATTGGGAAAGGAGTCCGGCAAGGCTGTATACTGTCGCCTTGCCTATTTAACTTATATGCAGAGCACATCATGAGAAAGGCAGGGCTAGATGAATCAAAAGTTGGAATTAAGATTGCCGGAAGAAACATCAACAACCTAAGATATGCAGATGATACCACTCTAATGGCAGAAAGTGAAGAGGAACTAAAGAGCCTCTTGTTGCGAGTGAAGAAGGAGAGTGCAAAACTTGGGTTGAAACTAAACATTAAGAAAACCAAGATCATGGCATCTGGCCCTCTCAATTCCTGGCAAATAGATGGGGAAGAAATGGAGGTAGTGACAGATTTTATTTTCCTGGGCTTCAAGATCACTGCAGATAGGGACTGTAGCCAAGAAATTAAAAGACGCTTGCTCCTGGGGAGGAAAGCCATGGCAAATCTAGACAGCACACTAAAAAGCAGAGACATCACCCTGTCAACAAAAGTGCGTATAGTCAAGGCTATGGTCTTCCCAGTTGCAATGTATGGCAGTGAAAGCTGGACCATAAGAAAGGCTGAGCGCCAAAGAATTGAAGCCTTTGAACTATGGTGCTGGAGAAGACTCCTGCGAGTCCCTTGGACTGCAAGGCGATCAAACCAGTCAGTCCTAGAGGAGATCAACCCTGACTGCTCTTTAGAAGGCCAGATCCTGAAGCTAAAACTCAAATACTTTGGCCAGCTAATGAGAAGGAAGGACTCACTGGAGAAGAGCCTAATGCTGGGAAAGACTGAGGGCAATAGAAGAAGGGGACGACAGAGAATGAGGTGGCTGGATGGAGTCACTGAAGCAGTAGGCGTGAGCTTAAATGGACTCGAGAAGATGGTAGAGGACAGGAAGTCCTGGAGGAACATTGTCCATAGGGTCGCGATGGGTCGGACACGACTTCGCAACTAACAACAACAATCCTCTTCTGTTTTCTTCCATCTTTCCCATTATTACAGATTTATACATAATGTTTGTGAAGTAGGATAATTTGAGCTTGTACATTCATCTGTATCTTGAGTGAGAACTTGTTATTGATTTGTGGGTTTTATTAATTACCCATGGTGTTTTTATGAGACTTCCCCAGGATAGTGTTCAAAAGCATAATCTGCTTCTTCAGAATCTCATCTTTTGCTTCCATAGAATGTCACAGGGGAAACCACTGCATGCACAGTTCTAATCTTTATAGATATTGTATACACACTCTGTGTATCTTAATATTATTATAATTTATATTTATTATTAATCTTGTTTTTTGATAAAGATTTTAGGGATCAGTCATGAATATCTTCAGTGTTATATTAGGATCCTATCCAGTGCTTTTTTTCTAAAAAAAAAAAAAAAGGTGCCAGAACTCTCATCTTGGTTGGCGCAGCAGGCGGGGAGGGGGCGCTGCTGCGGTCACAGGTGCGAGAAGTGTTGGTAGCGGGATGCCCCCGGGGCCAGAGCTGGTGTGGATGGTGCTGTGGGAGCAGCGGGGCCCGCTCTATATGGCGGAGCTTTGTGGGGCGGGCGGCAGAGGCAGGGCGGGCCAGGCGATGCAGGGCGGCCACTTAGGCATGCAGGGCGAGGCGACGGTGGCACAGGTCCAGCACCAGGTAGGCCACCAGCCTGGCTGACATGGGTGAGCACAAGGAAGGAGTGCACATGGACTCTGCAGAATTCACCTCCCACTCCTTGTCCTCTCTTACTTACCTAGCTGAGATGGTGTAGTTGGGCAGCAGGCAGGGATGCAAACTTCCTGCCAACTTGCCTTCGCTGCAGACAACTTGCCGATGCAATGTTTGCCGACCAGGTCTTTTGGTGTGCTCAGCAGCAATTCCTATTGGCTTTTAAAAGCCAATAGGCTTTTGAAAGCCAATAGAGGGAGTAGCATAGCTTGTGCAAAAGCTTTTGTGTGCGTGTGCAGAAAAAGGTGCCGGAACACCATTCTGAGCATTCTATGAGAAAAAAGCCCTGATTTTATGTTTTAATCTTATGATTTTAAAAATATTGTTTTGCTATTGTAAGTTGCCCCAAACCTCGCCATGTGGATTGCATACAAATATTATATAATCGGTAAATAAAGGTAGAACATATGTTACATATACATCAAATGATAATATGCTTCCCTACAAAGTCAATTCTTGCTCAATGACAGACCAAGGAGTTAACTCAGAAAGGCAAGAGAAAAATCTAGAAGAGGTCTGTGCAACTTGTAGAAGGGAAAGGCCCACACTGATAAATTAAAAATCTTTGTGGTCTGCAAAGGAATGCTAGTGAGCTAATCAATGATTTGGTGACTACAGGAGCATCTATAGTGTTGGAGCCCATGGTCATGGTAAGCCATGGAGGCACTAGGCATCATGACTTTCAGGGCAGTGGTGGTGATTTTATTACTTTTTTTTTAAAAAAAAAAAATTCTGTGCTCTGTCCAAGGGTGCTTGGTAGACTGCATGTACAGGCCTGATCTAGAATTTATTTTGGAGCATTCAACTATCTAGAGAAGGCATGTCAAACTCATTTTGTTTGAGGCAACTTCTTATAAAAGAATTGCCATTAATTTGTTTAAATAAAATAATTTAAATCAATTTTTCACTTGATTTCAAATTAAATGAATTATATTGTTTGACAATGAGATTTTTTTTAGTACAATTGCCAAATACAATGAACTGGTTTTAGGTATATGTGTGCACTAATTATTTCAACACCAATACATTTTAACAACATATTCTATTTGTAAATGAATGCAAATGCAACTTATACAATTTTTGTGCAAAAATAAAATAAAATAACAGATTTAAGAGCTGTTATCATTAGTTATCCTTAGATAAAAAATAATTCCATCATCCAAAACTTTGTTATACTGTATTTAATGAACAGATGCTTTGGGATTTAAAAAAAAGACTGACTACATTTGATTATGTATCACCATGGCATTAAAACAAAATTTGAACCATGTATGAAAAATAAAGGTTCCCTAAACACCTGCTGGCTATACATTTTCCTTGATAGCACCTCTATTGCCTTCTTTTCAGCTTTTTTTCCAACTTCCCAGCTTAAAAAAAGGCAAGGCACCAAGAGCTGAAAGTTACAGAGATTGTTTAAGCAGGTTGCTAAGCAACCTGTTCACACTCGGCCCTTCTTACCCTCCCACTTTTAAATTAGCCTGTATGGATCGCATTTCCGTTGATTTGAGCCATCTGAAGGCCTGTCGCTGCAATGCTTTCTGCTGCTCTGCAACCTGGCTGCCTGAGGAGAATTTGGCTCTCCACAACAGTTTCCTTCAGCTTTTGTGTATGTGTGTGTGTGTGTGTGTGTGTGTGTGTGTGTGTGTGCGCGCGCGTGCAAAAAAAGGTGCCGGAATGCCATTCTGAGCGTTCTATGGGGGAAAAAAGCCCTGGATATATTACATATAATTGAAGATTGTAATTCAGACGTGTCAAACACAAGGCCCGGGGGCCGGATCCGGCCCGCGAAGTGGTTTCATGCGGCCCGCGAAGCCATCCTGGAAACAGTGAGGGAACGGCCCCCACTGCCTTGGCCCTGGCCCAGAGACCCCCAGATCTGTCCCACTCCCCCCATAGGCATCCTTGATGCCAACGATGTAGAGCTGGCCACGCCCACTCAGTAGGCCATACGCACTCTAGCCATGCCCACCCAGTAGGCCACGCCCACCCTGGCCACACCCACCCAGCCCCCTGACGGCAATTATAATGCTGATGCGGCCCTCAATGAAATTGAGTTTGACACCCCTGTTGTAATTAGTTGTGAGTGCACGTTCAGCAAGTGTGATGTATTTGTGTTGGCATTTCTAGGCCTCTTTCCAACCACATCCAGAAAAATTTGTAACAAACATTGGAATTCTTAAGGCCATGTTTGGTATTTCCCAGCAATCTGTTACTGAAAGGAAAAAGCAATCCCTGCTGCGTTACTGATCCCAGAGAAGCTTTTGCATGTATGCAGGTATCCTTAGGGGTGCCATAGTTATGGATGAGAAATATCAGTTGCAAAGTTGGCATTTCTGGATGTAATACAGATATTTTGGACTTTCTTTTCATGTTTGATATTTTTAAAAAGGCACATGCTACTGACTACGCTTATGCACATATGTAACATCTTTTGCTAGAATACATGACCACTGCTTGTCCAGAATATGAAAAGTGAAAGATTGTGACTAAACAAAATTTTAATGTACAGATAATAACACCAGAAATTATTTTAGCCTTTTTAATATATGTTGTTATTGATGTTAAGCTCATCATGGAAAACATCATATATTGTTATGTATATACTAGGTTAATTATTTAAAGACTGAAGTGCAACATAACTAGATTCTAAATAATCTATTTTTCAAAACACACAACATTCCAAACAGTAAAAGTCCATATTAAGAATATTTGATTCTTAAGAATTGTTTAATTTAAAGTGGTTTAGTTGTAATAGATGGTTAGATTCAAAATAGTTTTCAAGAGTATGTACAAAAGATACTTTTTTCTAGCATCAGCTAAATTAGACATATTACATTGAGAAAAATGTTTCTCATTTCTTTCCTGTTACCTTTATTGATTTCATTGCAGAGATGTTAACATAGGAAATAGATTATTTTGTTATCTAATTTTACGTTCCAAAAGACAGAAGCAGATGAAAAATGTGAGGTTCTTTCCTGTTGGCTTTTTTAATTAGCTGTTTTAGATTCTAAAAGTTTAGTTCCTAAAGACATAACCCTATAAATAATTTTAATGTCCTCCTCTAGTGCAGGCTCTTTTATGACTCAAGGACTTCAACTCCCAGAATTCCTGAGCAAGCATGGCTCAGCTTGGAAACCTCTCCCTTTCCTCTCAGCATGGCTGGCTCAGGATTTCTGGGAGTTGAAGTCCACGAGTCATAAAAAAGGGCCAAGATTGCCTAGCCTTGCAATAAGCTTTCAGAAGCAGCTTTTTTTTTTGCAAAAAAAAAAGGTGCCGGAACACCGTTCTGAGAGTTCTATGAGAAAAAAAGCCCTGATCCTATCCATTGGAATTCAAGCCCAGATCTTTAGTTCTTTTGCTTGATGACCTGTCCTGTCCTGTCCTGTTTTCAGCAGTTTTCATTATCCTCAACCATGGTATCATTTTGTACCGGTTGCAGGAATTGAAGGCACTGTTCAGCAGTGATTTCACTCTTTCCTCAGTGGTCAGTTCAGTAGGTATTAGTCAAATGAGTATTCCAGGAATCAGCACTTCCCTCACCCTTCATGTATATAAAGTCACTGGGGGAGATAATTCAGCACTTTGGAGTCTGATATAAATATGCTGATGATACACCCAATCATATTTTGCAACTCCAAACTGGGTCAGAGATGCTATCAAAGTCTTGTCTCTATGTTTGGAGGCTATGTGAGCCTGGATGGGAGAGAATAGGTTTAAACCAAACCTAGTAAGTTGACACTATTATTTGTAAAATAGCGGTACCCTAAGCCAGGGCTTTTCAACCTTTTCACCCATTGTGCCACTTTTAGGATAAGGCAATATCCAAGTACCATCAAAAACTTTTGATGACCCCCCAAAAAAGGAAAAAAAATTACAGGTAGTCCTTGACTTACAACAATTCACTTAGTTTGAAATTACAACCCCACTGAAAAAAGTGACATGGCCATTTTTCATACTTATGACTATTGCAGCATCCCCAGGGTCATGTGATTCATATTCGGATGCTTGGCAACTGATTCATACTTATGACAGTCACAGTGTCCCAGGGTCATGTGATCACCTTCTACAACTTTTTGACAAGCGAAGTCAATGGCTGGGGGTGCATGGCCAGCACATCACTTAGATTGTGGGGTGCCTGTGGAGGGTGCAGGTGGGGATGTGGGGGGGATCCGTGGGTCTCTGGTGGAGGAATGTGGGACTGGCATGGGCGCCTTCCTTGCCTCCCTCTCTCCCTCCCATTGTCCCTTCCTTCCTTCCTTCCTTCCTTCCTTCCTTCCTTCCTTCCTTCCT
>JAKJMR010017197.1:57220-157307 GCA_024449315.1 Daboia siamensis
GGGGGGGAAGGAAGGAAGGACTCTCATGCTGCAACCCTTCCCCAGATGCATTTCTTACTTGTTTGTTGCTGCCACCCATGTGCAAACCCAGCCTATTTTTTGTCCTCTTCTCTCTCGCCCCTCCTCCTTCTTTTACTTTCAGTGCAGCTCCAGCTGACTCTTCCTCCTCCTCTCTCTCCTGCCCAAACTGCCTCCTTTTATAGCCTCTCCTGTCTCTTCCCCCTCCTCCTTCTTTTTCTTCCGGGTGTGCCAGAAGTGCTGGTCCTGGGGCCTTTCCCCTGCCCCAGCAGCCCTGCAGCTCCCGATAACTCTCTCAAGGCAAGTCCTGTGCTGTGCCACTTTGGCTCGTTCCCTCCCCCACTACCCAGGGCTGGGCTGGGCTGGGCAGGGCTGTGTTCCACCTGCCACATGCCAATTTACCACAGGTGGTACGTATACAACCTGTTGAAAAGCCCTGCCCTAAGCCAACTGCTTGTATAAGAATGTATAGCCCTTGGAAGAGCAGGATGGCTTCAGATCCTCTTGGACTTGTGCCTCTTGCTAGATTAGCATATAAAGCCATGGCTAGAAGGTGGTGAGAAGACCTTACTGCAGTGGTTCACCCCTTCATCATCACCCATTTTAACTACTGCAATATACTCTACATTTAAAGATCATCTAGAAGCTTTACTTTGTGTAAAATGAGGTTGCCCAAGTGCTCATGGCAGTTGACCATTGAGCACATATTGAACTTGTTTTCAGATGCTGCATTGACTTCCAAATATTTTCCAACTGCAATTAAATACTGCTAATACTATCCTATAAAGCATTTTATGGCTTGATGACAGTTTGAAAAACATGAGAAGACCCTATTTGCTGTTGAAGACAATCCATTGTCTCAGTTGCCAATTATAGATTCAGGAAAAAAATTATTTCCAGGTACTTAAATCACAATTAGCTTTTTATCACTAGTGAAGAAATCATTTTGAACTACCTGGAAGATCTTGACAATGGGCAGAGGGAAGGTAAGAAGCCCCAATTTATTGTGGTTAACCCTAAAATATACCTCAAAAGGAAACTAAACCAAAAGAGAGCTCCAATTCCAGCCATTTATCTCAGAAGATAGAGTTTGTGCCCTTGTGGCCACTGTTTGTCCCATTTGTTCTGCCACTTGGCTCATTGAATATTGACAGCACAAATTTCTATTAAAATGAAATGATGTGCGATTTCTACATGCTGGTCTATCACTGAATTTTGTAAATATGATTTATCAAATACTGAGATCAGCATCAGACTTTGCAAGTGCTTCTGTGGCTTACTTGATTAAGTGAATAATCTGTGCACCATTTGAAATGGTATGACTAGAAATAGAGTGTTTCCCTACTTGCGTATAACCTTGATTCAGATAGACTCCAGGAACATGTTGTCTACCTTATTCCTTGCCCTCTTTTTATCTCTGCCAGTGAGTAAGACAGGCTTAAGATGTTTGCAGCTATACCAGTCATAAAGTAGTATCCAGATAGAACTAGAAGTCATGTTAAATCAGATATGATTTGCAACTAAAGTTAGTGGAAGATGGGATTGGAGAAGTGCTTATTGCCACTTCAGGCCTCTTCCCTTCAGTTCTTGGTTAACCTTATCTGTCATGTGTTTGCTGTTGTCTCCCTGAATGCAGCAGCACCTGAAACATATCAGAGGACTGCCAGCCAGTGAGATCTCTGTTATTAGACAGTGCATAAGTGCATTATCCTGCCTTCCTCAAGTTTATGCCTACATAAATATGTTCTGTTCAAGTATAATTCTGCCTTGTTAACATTTGGACCTTTAAATGTTTTGCACACAAATCCCACATTATCCATCCATGGATAGATTTTTCTGTTTTATTATACTAATGTGGTTTCTTCTATTCTTATAGCCTAATATCTTATTTTGATCAAACTTTCACTTTGTGAAGAGTTGTTATGATTCATATATTTATTGCTTGTATGATTGCTGAGGTTTTAATTAATTAACAGCCCCATCAAAGAATACTAATTGGGAAGTAAATCATACCAAGTTTTGTAGAATTTATTTCAAGATAAATATATTTTGGCTATAAAAAGGTAAAGGTTCCCCTGCACATGTGTGCTAGTCGTTTCCAACTCTAGGGGCCGGTGCTCATCTCCGTTTCAAAGCCGAAGAGCCAGCGCTTGTCCGATGGCCGGCATGACTAGACGCCAAAGGTACACGGAACACTGTGACCTTCCCACTGGAGTGGTCCCTATTTTTCTACTTGCATTTTTACATGCTTTTGAACTGCTAGGTTGGCAGAAGCTGGGACGAGTAACAGGCACTCACTCTGTTATGCGGCACTCGGGATTCGACCCGCCAAACTGCCAACCTTCTGATCGACAAGCTCAGCATCCTAACCCACTGAGCCACCGCGTCCCTCTATTTAGGCTATAGCATAACATTATTTGTGTCTGCTTGAGAGTAAATAGATACAGGATTGTAGATAGTGAGCAATCACTATAAATTAGGACCATTTGAAATATTTCAAAAAATGATTCTATTTGGCCACAAGAACCCTTTTTATAGAGATATACTTGAGATTGCATGTGCTTGAGTTATTTTCTTGCTGGCAGCAGTAATCTCAGAGAATAAATCATACTGTCAATTACTTGTTGTTATTTGATTATTGTTCTTCTCGAGAGTTCACAAGAAAGTTTAAAGTATATGTGTGTGTGTGTGTGTGTGTGTATGTATACACACAGAAAGGTATATAGCAACTGCATGCTCTGATTATGTATATTGATTTGTCTAGGAATGTAACATTTAGAATTGTTCATCTTTTCTGAACAAAGATCAGTTCCTAAAAAAATCTTTCACTCCTCTGTGAATATGTATTATACTGAAATGTAATTATTACAGTTGTGAGAGGTTTTTTTTAATTTTTGGACAGAGTATAAGTTATGTTTATCCACCTTTACTATTAGCTTCATTAGAAGCTCTTGAACATCTAAAAAAATATACTTGATTATAATAGGATGTATTCTGAGATTAGTAAATGTAGGAGTGTGCCTTAAAGTATTTTCAATTTTTAATGCATTATTTGCTTTTTTCCCTCAACAGTTTATTGTTGTGCATCATTTCCTTCACGTTCCAAGCCCACCTAATACAGTTTGGCTCTTGCTATGGCCTCCATCTTTCTGAAAACACTTGCTCTGCTGCCTTACCTATCTTTATGTTGCCTTTTCCCTTCATATGGAAAAATGCTGCTCTTACGTGAATGACATTTTCAAATTTTTTTTTCATATATATTGTTATTTTTTAGTTTTCAGCTACATAGATGATTATGAGACAAATTCTTCCAGGATTTAATGTATGAGTGACTATTTGCATGCTTTTTAAAACTATTTAGATGAAGGACATTTCTCAGTTTTGTTGTTGAAGTTGAAAAACTACATTTATGCTATTTGTTTTCATATCCTTCCCTTTTCAAGTATACATTTATTACTATATACTGTGCTATATCCATCTCTCTCTCTCTCTCTCTCTCTCTCTCTCTGAATCTCTATATATATAATGTAGTTTTTCAATATATACACACACACACACACACACACACACACACATACACACACACACACACACACACACACACACACACACACGCTAGTGGGCACATCTTAATAAATCAAGGTAATGAATGATATGAGGAGCCTTGTGTTAGTTTTCCAATGAGCTCAGAAACGTTTTCATAGTATATAGATAAAGTAGTATAGGCTTTAATGCTTTTAATTCTGTGGGGATTAATTTTAAGTAGACAGTAGACAACCCATGACCCCTGGGGTCACTATTTAAGAAATATTCCTCACCAGATTCCTCAATACCATCAACAATGGCAGAGTTTTTAATGTACCTGAAAAGTTCTTAAAAATTCAGAGATACTGTCACATGAATCTGTCTTGAAAGTATCCATGTTGAACTATATGTAAGTTTTCCTATTTGATTCATCTCGGTTCGAAAGATTTTGCCTTATAGTTTCACCCAGTTCAAGTTTACAAATACAAGAGTTTTAATAGTATATAATAAACGGTTGCACTGCTACCTTCACTCAGTTCAGGCAGATTTATTTGTGTAGGATTACATTCCTACATATTTATATAGGAATCAATTTCATTAATTCCAATGGATCTATCTCAGCATTTTTACTAAGAGACTTTAAACCCACACATGCTCAGTGTAAACTTCATTGAGAATAGTTAAATTTATTTCTGAATAGAGCTGCAGAGTTAATATTATGTTGAACATAGCAGTCATGTTTTCATGTTACATGAATAAGATCAGCTTGCTTGGCTTCTGCCAGACAGAACCAACTTCTGCAGTGTGCTCAGCTTGATCTTTAAACCTCATAAGGGATTAGAATTGAAAGCTATAGATGCTGAAGTAAGTTAGAATTCAAAATAGGAACTATCAAACACACTGCATTAACAAACCATTCAATCATAAGAATGCCTCTAAATGTTGCCTAAAGATATACAAAGTAAGTCACAGGATGTAATGATATATGGGAATGACCTTAAGAGATTGGGTGAAGAGATCCTGTCTAAGGAACAGTCCTAAGTTTGGACTGTAAAGGTGATGGCAGGAGAATTATACTTTCTGACTTGCAAGATTTGTGTCAGTCTTATCAAATAGACCAGACAGAAATTTATTTAAAGGCACATTAACAGAATGCTGCAAGTCTGCAAGTTCATACTCTTACTGCATTTAAGTATCTTGTTACAGTTCTACTAGCTTATTATAAATTATGTTTATAAATCAAATACTTTCTAAATTGTTTGATGACAAATTAATTCAATAGAATTCTTTTTTTAATTAGTTTGAGAAATAATGTTCATTGCTTTTAAAGTGTGTATTTCTGAAAGTAATTCTTATTTAACAGAACTGTAGATTTTAAGCACCAATATTTATATAAAAAGCTATAAACTTGCACTTTATATAACTAAAAGAACAGAACTAATGTTCAAACACAAAACTATATTGTGCATTCAAAAGGTTACATATGATTTTTTCATATTACTTAATATGCTGCATTGATTTGAAAAAACTTGTTCTTTTTTAAAAGTCAGTTGTATCTGTGTTAATTTCTAAGCATCTAGCAAGCACTATAATTTCCATTAATGTTCAAATAGAAATTTGCTCTCTATATCAGATGGGAAATTATTAAAGCCATAGCAGTTTTAATTTACAATACAAACATCTTTACCACTGGCATTTAAGGTAGTAGGCTAAAAATTGGGTTTGTGAGTCCTAATACCACCATAGACACAAAGCCACTTGGGTGACTTATTTCCAATTTTGCTTATATTATCACATGTGTATTTACTCAGAGTCATGCAAAAGAGTTCTAGCCAAAGTGCTGTTGTTTTTGTATGTAAGTTTTAATAGCAACATTATAAGCTATTACCTGATTTCATCATTAGCTTTTAGATGGAGAGTTGAGGTTAGGCCATTTTACCCAGAGCACTAATATATTTGTTTTTATTTGTTTTAATTTTTTTATTTTGTTTTAATGAGAAAAAGAAAAGTAATTCAACAAAGTGAAGGGAGTATATATGCTAACAATAAAAAAGAAAGATGGGAAATTTAATTCTCCAGAGCTGAAGATTATCCTAAAAGAGTTTTTACTTGTTTATTTGAAAGCATACGGATGTTATAATTTTGTTTATTTGTAGCTGACCATGTACTTTTCTTGACAGTCAAATAAATGCATTCTAAACAGAAAAATAGTCCCCAGTATTTTCTTTATCTAATCCAATAAATATGCATTTTACTTTAAATGTAAAATTTCAAATCTTTTAATATGGTTGAAAGAAAATGGTATACAAGTGCCGACTGTGTAGGGCATTATTTCCCCCCCTTTGGAATTAAACTGTGGCTTGCAAGAAATTTTATGTTGAAGATAGGCAACTTGTTAAGGAAGCATTTGTAAGATAAATCATCTCTTCTCTCCCCCCTCAGCAGGAACAGGCAATGTCTTGTGCAGCTTCAGCTGAATCTCTGACTGAAGACTGTGTGAGGCCGTCTGCCACCCCCAATCAGTTGGAGCTGCGCACGCTGATCCTGGGCACTCCGCAGGACCCAGGTAGGCAATGCCTCGCACAACTTCAGCTGAATCTCTGCCTGAAGACTGCGTGAGGCCGCCTGCTACCCCAAATCAGTTGGAGCTGCGTGTGCTGATCCTGGGCTCTCCGCAGGACCCAGGCAGGCAATGCCTTGCACAACTTCCCTCTGTCAACTTCCCTCCATCGTGCGCTCCTACAGAGAGGGCCTCCTCATGTTACCACCGGTCAGAGAATGTCGGCTGGTGACCCCCAGGGGGAGGGCGTTCTTGGTGGGTGCACCAGTCCTTTGGAACTGCTTACCGGCTGAACTCCGGATGGCCTCTGACCTTCGCTCCTTCCGGTGTGATCTAAAAACTTATCTATTCGAACAAGCCGGCCTGGTCTGATCGGTTTGGGGTTTTAACACCGTTTTTAACTAATTTACTGCATTGGGCACAATCATTTAATTTTAAATCTTATATTCTGTATTCTTATTTTTATTGCCCTGTACACTACCCTGAGTCCTTCGGGAGAAGGGCGGTATATAAATCAAATAAATAAATAAACAAACAAACAAACAAACAAACAAACAAACAAACAAACTCCACCCGAAGACTGCATGAGGCTGCCTGCAACACCCAAGGCCACGACCAATCAGCTGGAGCTGTGCAGTTTGATCCTGGGCTCTCAGTAGGACCCAGACAATGTGCAGTTCCAGCTGACTTTCTCACAAGTCTGTGCGGTGCTGCTGCCACTGCATGTCATCCACTTTTACATTTTTTCATTTTTATTTACAGTGCTGTTCAATCCATTGTACACGTAGCACCTGCCAGGGGCTAACGTACCACTAGTGGTACACGTACGACCAGTTGAAAAGCCCTGCCCTAGCTCATGTAAGAGATGGGCATGCCTAAGACCTGTCAGTGAGTGTTTTTACTGTCCAAAGTGCATGCTGAAGAGATCAGTTGGCACACTTGGTGGCCAAAGACTTCAAGCTATTATCTCCTTCTGTCCAGACTATGAAATTCCTTAGGGACTATGCTTAAACTACCAGATCTGCCTTTCCTATGCTATGAAATTGTGGCGCACTGATGGATATGATGCTATGCATAGTGGAGATATCCACCCCAAAGCTGTCAGGAGGCAATTAGTGGTACATTCTCAGTGGTGTTGGAGTAAGTTTTCCTAGCATGCCCAGTATCCTCTCAGGACATGTGGATTTGGGCTGCATGCAAGTTTAATATATTGCTTTTATTATTTTTATTATTTACTACAGTAAGTGATTTCCAGAATAGAAGGCTAGAGTATTAGTGAAGGACAGTCTTTTCATGCCATTTGCCTTTTAATTGCTGTAATAGCAGTAGGGAGAATCTTGTAGTATACAGAAAATCATTTCATGCAACCTGACAGTCTGAACTGTCAACTAATAAATTGTTGAGAGAGTGCAGGGCATGGAAATGTAACATTTTCGAAATGCTTACCTCTTCTTCATAGGAAGTCCATGGTGTTAAATGTCACATTATTTGTAATATCTAATCCCAAATGTAGGTTTTGCCTACGTAGACTATAATTGCAGAAGGAATTGGATTTTTGCTGTACATGCCCATAGCAAGAGTAGTTCCAAGTACAGAACTACACCATATTTTTCAAAAATCCTGGAGCACCAGGGAAGTACCTGAAGATTTTAGAAGGTTGATGTTGTTCCCATCTTCAGGAAAGGATAAAAAAAAACAGACCCAGGAAACTACAGACCAATACCTGGGAAGATCCTGGAAAAGATAATTAAAAACAGATCTGTGAACAACTAGAAGTAAACAAAGTTATAACTAGTAGACAGCACGGGTTTGTTTAAAACAAGACCTGGCTCAAAGACAGTAACTGTGAGAGGGACCTAATGGATGATCACTTGAATATGAGTCAGTATGTGCAGCAGCACCCAAAAAAGCTAATACAATCCTGGGTTGTATAAACAGAAGCAAAGAATCAAGATCACATGAAGCATTAGTACCGCTTTATAAAACCCTAGTAAGACTACACCTGGAATACTGCAACCAATTTTTTTGGTGACCAAAAAGATGTTGAGAGTTTGGGAAAAATTCAGAGAAGAGCAACTAGGATGATCAAAGGCCTGGAGACTAAAACATATGAAGAACAACTGCAGGCCTTGGGTTTGGCAAGTCTAAAGAAAAGAAGAAATAGGGGAGACATGATAGCAGTATTCCAGTCTTGGAGGAGCTGCCTCTAGGAAGAGTGGGTCATGTTGTTCACCAGAGCACCAGAGGGCAGGACAAGAAACAATGGATGGAAACTGACCAAAGAGAGAAGTAACCTGGAATTAAGGAGAAACATCCTAACAGTGAAGACAATTAACAAGTGGAAAAGCTTGCCTTCAGAAATTGTGGGTGCTCCATCACTGGAGATTTTTAAGAAGAGACTGGACAGTCACTTGTCTGAAATGGTATAGTTTCTTCTGCTTGAGCAGGGGGCAGGACTAGAAGAGCTCCATGGTTCCTTCCAGCTCTATTCTATTCTGATTTATTTTTTCACTCATCAGTTTTATAAAAAGTATTTTATGACTGATTTATCTGAGGGATTGCTGAGCAAGCTTTTCTTTATTCTGTGTTTATGTTCTCTATAATAATATCTATCTATATTAATTGTTAAGGATACTTTTTATTAAATAAAATATTTTGAACAAAAAATGATACTATAATAGAAACACACATTTTACAGCAATGAAGAGAACCCAAAATTTAAAAGGAAAGAAATATACTAAATGTAAAAATATTTTTTATTAATGAAATATAATAAACACAAATTGGCACTACATTAAAAATTGCATATAATACAGCAATTAGAAAAAACTAAAATAGAAATGAGAAAAGATTAATATATTATTAATATAAAGTTAATATCATCCTGAAACTTATTATTAAAGCCACTCATTAAGAATTGGCTTCCAGTTTTGTGCAGTTGGCATAACAGTCAAGGGATCATGAGGCTCCGCACCCTATGGCTTATTTCTCTCTGTTTGGGGACCTGAAATGGACCAAAAACGACCCCAAAGAGGTGGCAAAGGACAGAAGCTCTGCCGGTCATGGAAAGATGGTGGTCAATATGGACATCTGGGGAAATGTCTCCAGAAACCAACAGAAGAAAGGCTAGCATCATTTGTGAGTCTAGCCCAAGCTACATACAGCTGAAGCCAAAAAGTACTAAATTAAGCTTGATTGTAAACAGCATGATTGAACTGGGTAAGAATACTGATTCTCTCTCTTCTGCCTGATTGATTTCCTGAAAAAAAAAACAGAAGTAAAAATCCTTCGAAAGTGAGGGGAGGGGGAAATTTCTGCTCCACCCTCCTCTAAATGGAAGCAGCATATTAAATTTATGGGGAATAGAATTATACAGAAATGAAATCAATATAAGACTTAAACTTGGAAAGTGTAAAATCAGTGGATTATGTTATGATTCTCCTGGCAAAAGATTATTGATGGAAATAAATGGTAATAAATGGTAATTATTTGTTTTGAAAACTGAAAAATGAGCTGGTGCTGACATCTAGTGGTGGATGAAAATACTGTCCTAAATATACAGCCCAGAAAAAACTTATTATTGTGACCTTCAAAGCTTTAACTAAACAAAGAACAGCTGCAATAGAAGAAAAGAAAATATTGTGAACTATCTACAAAGTGAGAACTATAAAACCTAGAAAAAAATGACTTTCCTGGATTATAAATTCTCTTTAAACTGTGACTTTAAAGCAGTTGGCAAAGAAAGGAAAGCTTTGATTTTTGATCATTATGGAGTATCAGAGGTCTGCAGAAAGAACATATCAACAAAAAATAAATACTTCCCAGGAGGAAATGTATGTTATGTTACAACAAATACAAATGACATTAATTTCAAACCATTCTCAATTTAATTTCACAACAAATAAATGATCAGAAAACAAAAAGACAGAGAGATCAGGTAAAGCAGATAACTGAACATAAACTAGTGGAAAGAAACTTAGAGATGGAATTTAATAATGGATGGAACTGTGATGTAACCCAGACAGAGAAAAGCTTTCAGGAAATACTGGACATGGAAAATATTGTTAGATGTTTTTGTGCCAGCCATGGCAGTTCCCCCAAAAGGTCATCAGATGGGAGCAAAGAGGCATCTTTGCTCCCACTGATGGGTCAGGGGTCTACGGCCCCTGCAGCCCCATTGGAGAGAGTTAATTGGTAAGGGAGGGACTGAGGACCCCCATAAATACCTCTGCTCAGGGGCTGCTCTTTCTCTTGTTACTGTGCTTGCTTGCTCTCTCTTGTGGGAATGATCCATGAGCTCAATCCAGGTATGGATGCCTCCATGCCAGGGAACTCTTTCTCTTTACTCTATCGTTAATAAAGCTTCACCTGATTGCATCCCTGCTTGCTGCCTTTTTACTTGGAAGCACCTTAACGAACCATCGGTCTGGTGAGGCCATCTCACAAATATAACCTATACGTCAAGATTCCAAGAACTTGAGAGAAAAAAGGTGTTGGGAAAAACTAAGAAAAAGATCTCTGAGGAATATTCCCACAAAAACATTCTAATTGACTTATCTTTTGTACTGACAGCAACATCTACAAAACTGGGAAGATCTTGGGGTTCAATGGAACCTACTGATTAGGAAAAATGGCAAAAAAAAAAAAAAAGGGCTAAAGCCAGAATTAAGAAATTAGATACGGGACTTGTTTAATGGAATACTTAAAGACTAAGCACTTGTTTGAATACAGTTAAAGAACTAAAATTATGAATACAAGTGAATCTTAGCTTAGGAGGGATAGGCTCCTTAAGCAATACAGTATTTTTAGCTTATGATATGAGAAATACAAAAATGTTTGGGATGATTTATATGAGGGAAATATATATAATTATATATTTATAATTATATAAATATTTGTCAAGTCATTTGAAGTTTGAAATGATCATTTCAGCCTCCCTAAAAAATTCTTTATTAGCAATTTGAATAATTTACACACACACACACACACACACACACACACACACACACACGACAATGTATTATTTCTGTCCTTTGTTCTTTCTGTTTCAAGATATGAAAAAATGTACAGTAAGTGTTGGGATGGTTCATATGAGAAAAAAGACTTCAGTATATAAGTGTAATTAACTTTAAGAAAATTTTAACAGGTAAAAATATTTTCTTTTCAATATTGAGGGGGAAATAAATCTAAGAACTCTAAAAACAGGATCTATGATAAGGTGATCTAGATGATTAATGAGAAAAGAAGCTTAATTGGTGGAGGATATTCGTAGATATTTAATTGTTATCTTCTAAAACTATCAAAATAGGGACGCGGTGGCTCAGTGGGTTAGGACGCTGAGCTTGTCGATCAGAAGGTCGGCAGTTTGGTGGGTCGAATCCCGAGTGCCGCGTAACAGAGTGAGTGCCTGTTACTCGTCCCAGCTTCTGCCAACCTAGCAGTTCGAAAGCACGTAAAAAATGCAAGTAGAAAAATAGGGACCGCTACGGTGGGAAGGTAACAGCGTTCCGTGCGCCTTTGGCGTCCAGTCATGCCGGCCACATGACCACGGAGAAGTCCTCGGACAAGCGCTGGCTCTTCGGCTTTGAAACGGAGATGAGCACCGGCCCCTAGAGTCGGAAACGACTAGCACGCATGTGGGGGGGAACCTTTACCTTTACCTAAAACTATCAAAAATGTAATAATTTAAGATTGATAAAAAAAGAATATTATTGGAATATGGAACTATAGAAACTAACTGTTATTGATTATTCGTAAATACAAACCCAGACAACACACTGTTTACCAAATATTGATGGTGATATATAAAAATAAACCAATAAAACATATTTTTTATTTTTTTCATATTATGTAAATATGTTTCATCATTGACATAACATAAGGAGAAGAAATTTTTTGTGTAAAATAATTTGCTTTGCCAAACCTAAGCTAGAGTTCTTCATGAAATATCAAATGCTGTATTTGGTGAATATAGTTCAGCATTAGATTTACACCTTTATTAGATTTACATCTTTATGAACTATATATTTACATTTTTAAGAATTATATATGTTTACCTGTATGTATAATAAGTGAGGTCAAACTGGAGCCACAATCCAATCATATGAATCCAGAACCCTGAAATTACTTACAAAACCAGAAATTTGATATCCAACCTTTTTAAAATAGTATTAGAGAAATTTGGTGAACATGAAACAAAAGAAAATTTTCTGAATTAACACTATTCTTAAGTCATAAGAGGTATATTTTATATTTCATAAAACTTAGACCTACTGGATGTTTCATTTCCCCACACTCATATTTCTTATTTGTTGTTAATCTTATTAATCTTTATGCTGTTGCTTAAACTCACATAAAACTGATTACTGGTTTCATTTTAAATACAGTGTCTCTTAGATATTTATGTATTTGTCAATTTATATAGCACTCTGTTCAGTGTGCGACTCAAGGCAGCTGACAATTGTAAAACAACATTATAAAAATAAATGGTTAAAAGCATAAATAAATCAGTTATGGCAAAGCCAATTTAGTGGTCAATCCAGAAGGTTTACAAAATCACCTAACCTAAAACCTGACAAACAACCATGTCTACAAGGCCTCACAAAACAGGACAATTGGTTTTGATAGGATTGAGCCTGACTCTATTTCTTACTCATTAGATCTTCACAGGTTCCAGACATTGTGTCAGAAGATTGAGCAATCACTTGAATAATCATGGATGAGATATATAATTGGGTGTCCTCAGCATACTGAATACACTTAACCCCATCCTGATGTATGGCTTCACCCTGTAGCCTCATATAGTTAAACAGAAGTGGGGAGAGAATCAAACTATCCAAAACAAGAATTGAGATCTGCATCACCACCTCCCATCACTGCCAGCTACAACTACAATCAATTATTTCCCACAAGATGGCGGCGCATTCACACGCAGCGGCCCTGAGCTGATGTGTGATGATTGGATTACTGGTGTGTGATGATTGGATTAATGTGTGTATAGATGAGTGTGCACAGTGTAGTGCAAGGGGCTAAATTAGCCTACACACATATAGAGCTGCTAAACATCGGGCTTGCAAGGCAATCTGGAATTATCAGCGATTTTCAGCAGTCCCATAACATACAGAACTGCATAGCGAGGCCTCCAGGATCTCCATGGATTGTCTTCGGGCTTGTGGAGGAGACAACATAAGCGAAAGAGAAAGGAGTGAAAGCAAAAACATGGCTGCAGGGCTGGGATTCTGATTCGACTCAGAAAGCAGTCTCACAGACCAGCATTGCCGAGTCTTCTTCTGAGCAATGCCAGATCCCTCACCCATAAAATTGATGAATTACAGCTGCAGTTGGCAGCAAGCAGGCTTCTCCGTGAATGTTGTGTGATGGTTGTCATGGAGTCCTGGCTACATCCAGAAGTACCGAATTCAGCAGTGGAACTGACAAGCCGAGTCATTCACCACTCTGACAGAGATAAAGGCTCTGGTAAGAGCAAAGGAGGAGGACTCTGTGTGTATATACAATGTGACTGGTGGTGCCAACAGCAGATTAGTGTACACATATTGCTCCCCAGATGTGGAACTGATGACTGTTATATGTAGGCTTTTTTTATCTGCCTAGAGAAATTAGTGTGGTAATTATTACAGCTGTTTATGTTCCACCTGATGCCAATGTCAGCATGGCACTTTCCAAGCTGTATGATATCATCACCAGCAGCAGCAAACTCACCCAGAGGGTGCTCTTGTCGTGGCTGGGGACTTCAATCTTGTCGTGGCTGGGGACTTCAATCAAGCTTGTCTGAAGACAGTTCTCCCCAAGTTTGTACAGTATGTGCAAGTTTCCACCAGAGGGAAGAACACTTTAGACCACGTGTATTCTAATCTGAAACAAGCATACAGAGCTTTCCCTCTCTCCCACCTGGGTACATCTGACCATTTTTCACTCCTGTTCTGCCCAAAGCATGTCCCTCTCAGCAAAAGAACTCAAGCAGTCATGAAAAGGGTCAAAACCTGGCCAGTGGGTGTTTTCAGCCAGTTGCAGGACTGCTTTGAAATCACTGACTGGAGTATATTCGAAGATCAAGACCTGAATGCATACACAGATGCTGTACTCTCTTATATTAGAACATACACTGATAGTGTAACAACAGAAAAGTGCATTAGAGTTTACGGGAACTGTAAACCCTGGATGACTGCAGAGATACGAACACTCCTGTGAGCCTGGGATTCTGCCTTTGAGGACAAAGACAGGGACACATACAGAGAGGCCAGGGCAAATCTTAGAAGAGGCATTAGGATGGCAAAACAGCAATATAGACACAAGGTGGAGAACCACTTAGCAGATAACAATCCAAGGCAAGCATGGCAGGGACTGCAGCACTTAACCAACTACAAGGGCAGTACGAGGAGCATGGTTAACACCGATGCCTCATTGGCTGAGGAGCCTAATATCTTCTTCGCTTGCTATGAGGTAAAAAGACCAGATCCTGTAGCTTCTGTTGGCCGGCCGTCTGATTTTCAGCAACTCACCCTATCTGAAGACCAAGTGAGAACTGAATTGAAGGCTGTGAATCCCAGCAAAGCCACAGGCCCAGATGGGGTGCTGGGGATAGTGGTTAAGAATTCTGCCAACCAATTAGTGGGGGTCCTGACAAGGATTTTTAACATCTCCTTGCAAACGGCATGTGTACCATCGTGCTTGAAAGCAGCTACCATTGTCCCAGTCCCCAAGAAAACTGCAGTTGAGTGCCTGAATGACTACAGACCTGTTGCATTAACATCTGTAGTTATGAAATGCTTCGAAAGACTGGTTCTCCAACATCTCAGGACATGCCTCCCACTGGATTTCGAATAAACATCAATTTGCCTACAGGGGGAACAGGTCGACAGATGATGCCATAGCTACTGCTTTACACTCTGTAGCAAGTCATCTTGAGAAACCTGGAAGCTATGTCAGGATGCTTTTTGTTGATCGTAGCTCAGCTTTCAACACCATTTTACCGGGCATTCTCATAGAGAAGCTGACTGACTTGAAATTCCCCCTCCCCCCTTTTGCGATTGGATTCAAGACTTTCTTAGGGACTGGTTACAGTTAGGGTTTGGTCTGCTTTCTCCACCCCCCTGAAGCTTTGCACTGGCTTGCTACAGGGCTGAGTGCTTAGCCCCTACCTGTACTCTTTGTACACATATGACTGTGTATCATCTGACCCATCTACTGCGATAATTAAGTTTGCAGATGATAGTACCATGGTGAGTCTTATTACAGGTGGGGATGAGACAGCATACAGGGTAGAGGTACAAAAACTATCTATATGGTGTTGTAACAACAACTTGCATCTGAACATTGGCAAGATGAAAGAGATGGTGCTAGACTTCCGGAGGAAAAAGGAGGAACCTGCCCCACTTTACATCGGAGAGAACTGTGTAGAGAGAGTTTCCTCCTTTAAATTTATGGTAGTCTACCTCTGCGAAGATCTGACCTGGAAAGTTAATACAAATCAGGTGGCCAGAAATGCCCAACAGAGACTTCACTTTCTCAGGGTCTTGTGGAAGAACAGGGTAGAAGAACAGCTTATGACCCTCTTTTACTGGTCTACTATAGAGAGCGTCCTCTCGTATGGTATTGTGGTTTGGTATGCTGATCTGACAGCTGCGGATAGGAAAGTATTACAGAGGGTGGTGAGCACAGCACAAGACATTGTGGGCTGTCCCCTGACACTACTGGATGACATCACCAGGGCTCATTGCCTTGGGAGAGTGAGGAAAATTCTCAGGGATGACTCATACCCTGGATGGTAGCTCTTTACTCTCTTACCATCGGGTAGGAGATATAGGATTATAGCCAGCCGTACCAACAGGCTGAAGATCAGCTTTTATCCATGGGCTGTTAGGCTTTTGAATGGGACATAATTTTATAAACTTTATGCATAATTGACTTGCGAAGTCAGTGTGTTGTGCAATTAGCTCACAAGGTGTAATAAGATGGAGGGTAGGTCACTGTAAGTTGGGGGTGGGGGCACGAAGGGAGGCTCAGCCAATCTCAATGTATACATGGTTGTACTTTGACAATAAAGGTTCATTCATTCATTCAACCCTGGAAGTAGAAAAACTGTAATGCCAGGTCCTCATTAATTAATAGATCAATGGATACTGAAAGATTGAGGAGAGCCGAGATGGATGCACCACCCCAGGGCTTCTAATGGAAAGCTCAGCCCACCAAAACCCAAGCAGCAATGACCTTGGTTCCCACAGGGCAACTTATTGTTATGTCTATCTTTAAAAACACACATCCCCCCTCCCAACTGTGGCAACTGAAAATGAAGTTGCAGCATTGATCCTCTAGAGAAAAGAGAAATCATATATAATGAAGAAGAAATAGAGTTAGGAATCACTATGAGGTTTATGAGGATGCTTATAAAAAAATTATGTATCAATCTATCTGCTTTAATCTCAGTACTTTTCACCCAAGTGGTTTCTGACAGTGGGTACCTTTTCCACTGTATCAAATACTGTAATTTTCCTTTGTATAACCTAGAGTTAAGGATTTGTTTTATTTCATAATGGGTCTCTCCCTCCATTATAAGGAGACCAGTTGCCTGTCTTGGAGGAAGCCTTAAAGAGGACTCCCTGAAAGTTTTCAAGAGGCTGTAGTGAAAAACAGGCTGGATTTTCCCCAAAAGACAAGGGAGTTTTAACTCTATTGTGACAGGGTTTAAAATTCAAATTATGAGGAAATGTCCAAGGAATTTTGGCCCTAATTTTTTACTAGGCAATTTGAGTCTTAAATAGACTCCCCCCCACACTCAAAATGGCTTCTGAGGAGCCATTTGTTTGGTCAGCCTGCTCTTTGTAAACTTTTGAGGCTTTTGCTAAAGCTTTTTTTGCATTGTCCCAAACAGGAGGTCACCCACTGATCTAAGGTTTGAGAAGTGGAAGGATCCTGTGGGTATTCAGGCACAGGAATGAATTCTCTACCAGTAGCTATCTTAAAAGGGGTGAGTTCAGTGCTGCTGTGTACTGTGTTATTATAAGCCACCTCAGCAAAAGGGAAGAGGTAATCAGCATAATGCCTAATGTATTTGTTTTTTCAGCCACTCCATTTGTAGACAGATGGAAAGCCAATGATAGTCCTTCTGTGCATTCAATCAGTTTAAGGAAGTCCCTCCAAAATCTCGTAAATTGGACTGCCCTATCCAAAATAATATGTTTGGGTGCTCCATGGGGCCAGTATATATGTTTAAGAAATATTCTGGCTAACCTCTTTGTGGAGGGGAGACCAGAGCAGGCTATGAAGTGAGCCTGCTTTGGAAAAAGGTCAATAACAGTTCATATTATTGTATTTTCCCTACTTTCTGGTAATTCCACAATAAAGTCCATGGCAATCTCTTCCCAGGATTGGGATGTTGAGAACAAGCTCGGCCGCACTCTTTAAGTTCTTAAAAGCAGTTTGCCATTCTATAGACCCTGGCAGGGGCTGACAGGGTTGTGGATTCCCTCAATTTTCCCCAGTCTTTAGCAGTTCAGAAATTGGCAAAGCGATCTCAGCAAAAGAGGGGATGAATTGCCAGTAGAAATTTGCGAACCCCAAAAAACTTTGGACTTGTTTACAAGTCCATGAGGGTTGCCATTCTATTACAGCTTTAACCTTGGCTGGATCCATCTCAATGTCTTCACTGGAAATTCTATATCCAAGGTAGTCCAGGCGCATTTAATGGAATTCACATTTTGAGACCTTTGTGTAAAGTTTAGTGTTCAGCAGTTTTTTGAGTACTTCATGCATTAATTTAATATGCTCTACCATGGTCTCTGTGTAAATGAGGATCTCTTCAAGGTAGACTAAAACCCCCTTGTACAGGTGATCATGCAGCACTTGATTGATCAATTGCATGAATACAGCAGGGGCCCCTGTAGACCAAATGGCATAACTTTGAACTGAAAACTTCTCAGGGGGCTGTTAAAAGCCATCTTCCAATCATCTCCTTTTTTGACTCTCACTTGATAGTATGCTCCCTTAGGTCTAACTTGGTAAAAAAACTTTCCTTTTGCTAAGTGGGCTAACATGTCTTTCATTAAAGGGAGGGGATACATATTCTCCACACTGACTGTGTTTAACTCTTTAAAATCAATACAGAGCCTCAACAACCCATCTTTCTTCTCTTTAAAAAGTACAGGGGCAGCTACTTGGGATTTTGCTGGCTGAATGAATCCTCTGGCCTAGTTCTTATCAATGTATTCAGCTCCCTCAATTGGTGGGGGGTCATTGAGTACATTTTTGGCTTAGGCAGTTTGGCTCCTGGCAAAATCTCAATAGCACAGTCAGTAATTCTATGGAGAGGCAGGATGTCACATTCCATCTGGCTGAACGCCTCAGTAAGACTCAATATTTGCTTGTGATGAGCGGCATCCCAGGTAGGGAGTTTGAGACAGATTTCAGGGTTTCAAGGGACTGCTCCTGGCTTTCTCTTGTGCTGCTGGCAGGGGTAGGAGGTGAAGGTCCAATTGCTAATCTTAAAGCCCTAATTCCATTTTCCCACCAGATGATAGGCTGCCACTTATCAAACCAGGGTAATCCCAAAATTACTGCCTCAGTCATTTTTGGGACTACTATGAAATGTATGAGTTTCTAACACTCCCCCATCTCTAGGTTTGGTCAAGTGAGTGGCTGGAGCCCCTCCTATAAGAGATACATCTGCCTGCTTGAACCTCATGAGTCTGGGCAACAATTTGGCATGAATGCTTAGCTTAAGCACCGTGGGAAGATTGATCAAACATTGGGTGCAACGTGAGTCAATTAAAATGTGTAAATCCATTTAGGCTCCTGTCTTAAGGACTAAGAGCTTTGCAGAGAAGGCAAAAGGTGGGACAAGCTGACTCACCATCGGGTTGTCTTCTCCTTCGTCATCACTGTCGCAAAGGGCAGGCATAGGCAAGTGTTCAGCTGGAGTCTCATGTTTCCCCTGGGGAGGAGAGGTAACTTGTGCAGTTTGCTCCTGACTGGCCCAATTTGATTCTTGTGCACTGGTGAGGGTCTTCTTTTAGGTTTTGTAGAAGCAGTGGGGGTGCTGTTAGTTGGAGGAAAAGGAACTGGGCAGTCAGCTGCTTGGTGTCCAAGTTGTCCACATCTAAAGCATTTGATCGGGAGTCAGGCACGTACTCTAGGGCAGGGGTTTTCAACCAGTCGTACATGTACCGCCTGTGGTACATTGGCATGTGGCAGGTGGTACGCAGCCCTGCTAGCCCAGGGAAGCGTGGGAGAAAACGAGCCAAAGTGGCGCAGTGCAGGACTTGCCTTGAGAGAGTCTCGGGAGCTGCAGGGCTCCTGGGGCGGGGCAAAGGCCCCAGGACCAGCACTTCTGGCACACCCAGAAGAGAAAGGAGGAGGAGGAGTGGAGACAGGAGAGGTAATAAAAGGAGACAGTTTGGGTGGGAGAGGGAGAGAGGGAAAAAAGAAACAGCCTTGGGAGGAGGAGGAAGAGTCAGATGGAGCTGCACTGAAGGTAAAAGAAGGAGGAGGAGGGGCAAAAAAGAAGAGGACAAAAAAACAGGGTCGGTTTGCACATGGGTGGCAGTGACAAGTAAGAAACTCAGCTGTGGAAGGGTTACAGCATGAGAGTCTTTCCTTCCTTCCTTCCTTCCTTCCTTCCTTCCTTCCTTCCTTCCTTCCTTCCTTCCTTCCTTCCTTCCTTCCTTCCTTCCTTCCCTCTTTGTTCCTTCCTTCCCTCCCCCCCCCCATGCCCAGGAAGGGACAAGGGGAGGAGAACAAGTTGCCAGCATGGCTGGTGGCTGTGCTGCCGGTGGCCATGGCTTGAAAGGCCACTGTAAATTGCTGGAAAAGAGCCACACGGTTAAGAGCAGAGTGGAGGGAAAATATTTGTAATGAGGGAGGGAGAAAAACAGGCATCCCCTAAAGGAGATCAGCAAATGGCCCTTGCCCTTTTCACACACCTGTGGACTCTGGGGGAGGGGATGCTGTGAGCGGCATGAGAGTCCACATTACCTGCGCTATGCTGCTCAGACCCCAGCCTGTTTTCAGCAGGCAGCGGTGCATTCTCCTCACTGTGCAGAGTGGCCAGGTGAGGCAAACTGGCAACATGCCAAACCTGCCTGTGAACAGAAGCTAAGGCAGAGGAGAGGGAAGGAAGGAAGGGACAAAGGAAGCAAGGAAAGGAGGGAGGGAGGGAGGGAGGACAATAAGAAGGAGGGAGGGATAATGGAAGGGAGGGAGGGAAGGAAGGGACAAAGGGGGGGGAGGAAGGAAGAAAGAAAAGAAGGAAGGGACAGTGGGAGGGAGGGAAGGAAGGGACAAAGAGGGAGGAAAGGAAGGAAGGAAGGAAGGGAAAATGGGAGGGGGAGAGAGAGGGAAAGAAGGCGCCCATGCCAGTCTCACGCCCCTTCACCAGAGACAAATGGATTCCCCGCACCTGCACCCCCCACAGGCACCCCGAAACCTGAGTTATGAGCTGGCCACACATCCCCGGCCATTGACTTTGCTTGTCAAAAAGTTGCAAAAGGTGATCGCATGACCCTGGGACACTGTGACCATCATAAGTATGAATCAGTTGCCAAGCATCTGAATATAAATCACATGACCCTGGGGATGCTGCAATAGTCATAAATGTGAAAAATGGCCATAAGTCACTTTTTCCAGTGCCGTTATAACTGTGAACAGTCACTAAGTAAATTGTTGTAAGTCGAGGACTACCTGTATTTTATATTTTTTTTCCTTTTTTTGCGTCATCAAGTATTTGACACCTTGCTATCCTAAAAGTGGTACAATGGGTGAAAAGGTTGAAAAGCCCTGCTCACACTTTGGACTTCATTGCTAGCCTAAAATACAGATTAAAATATTCCAATAACCAAAGCACACAAAGGAGCCTCCGAATTACAAAATGCTGTAAAAACTGTACGAAAACCCTTATGGTAACCCAATCAGCCACCAGTTGATCCAGAACTAAATAAACCCACCTCCTTTCCAACAAGCCGGCTTTTCAGCCGATCCGAATCCAACTGATTGTGACTAAGAACCTTTATTAGGTCTTATCTCGCAGCGATAAGGGTTGCGAGGTCTAATCACTTCGCTACCCTTGTCGCGTCCGCAGATAACCGCCCGGCCGCCCTGTTTAGGGTGACCCGCTCCCTCCTTAATCAGGAGGTGAGGGAGGATCCCTTGCAGGGCTGTGCTGAGGAGTTTAGTCAACATCTGTCGGACAAAATCGCTTGGATTCGGACTGGCTTAGACTCCGACTGGGCAGAGTCTGACAAACAGGACACGGGTGATCTTGTCAATATTATCTGGGAGGAGTTTGATCCTGTGACTCCGAAGGAAGTGGACAGGATTATGGGGAGGTTGAGCTCCACCACATGTTTATTGGACCCGTGCCCTTCCTGGCTGGTTTATGCAGCTCGGGAGGGGACGCGAGACTGGCTCCAGGCGGTTATATCTGCCTCTTTGAGTGAGGGTAGTTTCCCCACCGTCTTGACGGTGGTGAGACCTCTCCTCAAGAAGCCTGCCTTGGACCCAGCTGTGTTGAATAACTTTCATCCGGTCTCCAACCTTCGCTTTCTTGCGAAGGTTGTTGAGAGTGTGGTGGCGCATCAGCTTCCCCTGGTTCTGGATGAAGCGGATTATCTATACCTGTACCAATCGGGTTTCAGGCCCGGGTACAGCACGGAGACAGCATTGGTCACTCTGGTGAATGATCTCTGGAGGGCCCGGGACGGGATATTCCTCTGTCCTAGTCCTATTAGACCTCTCAGCAGCTTTCGATACCATCGACCATGGTATCTTGCTGCGGCGTCTTAGGGGATTGGGAGTGGGAGGCACAGTTTTGCAGTGGTTCTCCTCCTATCTCCTGGGACGCTCGCAGTCAGTTGGCAGGGGGGCAAAGGTCGACCTCGAGGCCTCTTGTTTGTGGAGTTCCTCAGGGGTCGGTCCTTTCGCCTTTCCTGTTCAACATCTACATGAAGCTGCTGGGTAAGATCATTCGTGGTTTTGGAGTTGGGTATCATCAGTATGCTGATGATACCCAGCTTTTTATTTCGACCCCAAACAACCCCAGTGATGCCCTCGACGTGATGTCCCGTTGCCTGGAAGCGGTTTGGGTCTGGATGGGGAGGAACAGGCTTCAACTCAACCCCGACAAGACTGAATGGCTGTACGTATTGGCATCTCAGGATAATCAGATTATTCCATCTCTTTCCATGGGGGGTGAGCTATTACCCCCTGTAGATAGGGCTCGCAACTTGGGAGTCCTCCTAGATTCACAGCTTACCCTGGAAGACCATATAACTACTGTGACTAGGAGGGCCTTCGCTCAGGTTCGCCTGGTGTGCCAGTTGCGGCCCTATCTAGACCGGGATGCCTTGCGTACGGTCACTCATGCGCTCGTGACCTCTCGTCTAGACTACCGCAACGCTCTCTACATGGGGCTCCCCTTGAAGACCACTCGGAGGCTCCAACTGGTACAGAATGCAGCCGCGAGAGTTGTGCTGGGAGTTTCCTGATACTCCCATGTTACACCTCTGCTCCGCGAGCTGCATTGGCTTCCAGTTGTCTTCCGAGTGAGATTCAAGGTTTTGGTTATGGTTTTTAAGGCCCTACATGGCATGGGTCCGGAGTACCTTAGGGATCACCTGCTGCCGGCATCAACTTCCCTCCACCCTGTGCATTCCCACAGAGAGGGCCTCCTCAGGGTGCCACCGGTCAGAGAATGTCGTCTGGTGGCCCCCAGAGGGAGGTTCTGTTCTGTGGGCGCTCCGGATTTGTGGAACCATCTGCCGGTTGAGCTCCGGATGGCTCCCGACCTTCGCTCCTTCCGACACGGTCTGAAGACCTACTTGTTTGAACAAGCCGGTCTGGCCTGATGGGTGATGGGTTGGGATTTTTAATATAGTTTTCAATGTATTTTAACTTATTGTTGTTAGTTTCTGGGCATTTGTTTAATCTTTTTTAATGTTTGTATTTTTGTATTTTTATACGTTGCCCTGTTCACCGCCCTGAGTCCTTCGGGAGAAGGGCGGTATACAAATAAAATTATTATTATTATTACTATTCATTTCATCAGCGCTGTTTGCATTCTCCTGGCTGAAGAAAATGTTTCTTTTAGCAACAGCTGCTTCTTCTCTGTCCCTGTTTCCTCCCTGCTGGCTAAGTTCTTTTTCTCTTTACCTATTGTCTTTTTTCCTTCTTTCCTGCCCCCATGACCTACTTTTATAGCCTCTCCTCTGCTCCCCCCTTTTTCTTCAGTTCACCTCCAGCTCTGAGCTGCTTCTGGAAGCACCAATCAGCTGGAGCCTTGCTGGCTCCTGGGGTTTCTGCCAAGCCCAGACAGTCCTACAACTGCAGTTGCCTCTCCCTCAGGCTTGGCTCCTTCAGCTCATTCCCCTCCCCTGCTACACTTGGCTAGCAGTCATGTACCACCTGCCATGTGGCAAAGTACCACAGGTGGTATGTGTACCACCAGTTGAAAAGCCTTGCTCTAGGGAACACAGCGGCCATAGCAAGTGGGGGGTGCTAGGACACCTGATGTTTCATTTGGTCTTGCCTTGGTCTGGATCCTGATGCTGTGGGTCTTTGGTAGTGGTTCAGTTCAATGTTTGAGTTAATAGCCAGGCAGTACCATTCATGAAGCTTGTCAGGAATCCCTCTATAGGTGCACACTTGGAATAAATCATGGTCCAAACTGGCCTTGAAGTGGTGAATCAATGATTGTTCAGGCCACTGCGTGATCTGTCCAACCACCCTACGGAATTCTCTTATGTATTCTTTTGCTGGCCGGCCCCTCTGCTTCAAATTGTGGATGTCCTTTTCAGTTTGGGATACATCTTCAAATCTGGCTCTCAGCCTGCATGCAAACTGATTGAAGTCCTATAGCTCTGGTGCCTGCTCATTGTGCAGGCCAGTCACCCTCTTGGCTGCTTCCCCTTCTAAATTTGCTACCACAGCATCAACCATTCTGGCCCCATCTGAGTAAGCACAGGCATAACGATTCATGTGAGCTCACACTTGATTCAGGAAAAAGAACAGCTTCTCGGGATCCCTGTCAAATGTGGGCTTGATTGTGGGCGGGACTACTATACTGCTGCCCCCAGTAAGTTGCTGTATGCTTGGCCTCTGGTATTGGGGGTCACTGAAGGTCCCACAATTGGAAAACTCTTGTTTGAGATCCTGGACTGGCAGGGCATCGATAATGCTCATGGCTGGCAGGGCATCGGTAACAGTCATGGCTGGCATGGCATCAATAATGGTCAGAACTGGCTGGGCATCAGTAATTATCAGGGTTCTGCCAGTGCACTGGGTTTGATGTTAAAGCTGGTCTAGCTAGTGGAAAGGCAGCATGAGCCATCACTATGGGACTAGGGCTTCACCGTGGCAGTGGATGGTCTTGAGGATGCCTCAAATTTAAATGATAACTTTATTGTCACTTTGAATGTTGCATATTTTGTTGCATACAGCTCTCAAAAGGTGGTTGAAGAGGATCCCTATCACAATAATTACCATTAAGCCAGATACTAAGCCAGGTACTGCCTATTCTGTACCTGTGCATTTGCTTTTTTCCTGCATAAGTTTATTTTATTTTTCGAACTGTTGGATAAGGCCCAATGCTCAAGCCTGTTAAGATCCTTCTGAATCTTGAGTCTAGCTTCCAAAGTGTTAGCAATGACATCAACTAGCATGATGTCATCTGCAAATTTGATGGGTTCCCCTTCTATCTCTTCATCTAGATCATTTATGAAGATGTTGAAGAACACTGGGCCCAGGACAGAACCTTGAGGTATCCTATTGGATGATCTGTTTTTGACAAACACATGTTGGCTTTTGATAGTGACTTTGTTTGCCTCTAGATGTTCACTGATTGGTTGCTTGATTGTCTTTTCCAGATTCTTCCCAGGTATTGAGGTCAGGCTGATAGATCTATAGTTTGCTGTATTTTTCTGACTGCTTTTCAGCATTTCTTACATTCAACACAATCAAGGGTATTTCTATAATAAAGTTTTTACTGACTTTCTTTTTGTTAATCTTTCTCAATTTTCAGCATGTATCAGCAATAATGTTTCATGTTCCTTGGCCTTTTCTAAAGCCATGTTGAACATCTGGCATCTCTTTTTCCATTAAAGGTCTGATTTGTATTGCATAATCCTAAGCATAATTTTGCTAGCGTGTAAAATTAAAGACATTGTACAATAATTTGCATATTCTGTTAAGTTGCTGGTTTTTTGTGTAGAGGTAGTTCTTTACTTATACCTGAGCCCAAAATTTCCATTGCTAAGCAAGACAGTTGTTGTTAGTTTTGACACACTTTAAGACCTGTCCTGCCACAGTTTAAAATGTATCACACTGCAGTTATTAAGATAGTAACATGGTTCTTAAGTGGATCTGGCTTTCTCATTGACTTTGCTTGTCAGAACGTTGTAAAAAGTGATCACATGACCTCTGGACACTGCAGCCGTCATAAATACATGTCAGTTGCCAAATTTCCAAATTCTGATCATGTGTCCATGAGGATGCTGCAACAGTTGTAAGTGTGAAAAACAGTCATGTGAACTTTTTTCAGTGTCATTCTAACTTTGTTCACTAAGCAAATGGTTGTAAGTTGAGGACTATCTTGTAGGTTGACCTTTTGCAATGTGTTGATCCCTGTAGTTATAAGATTTAACTGTAGGGTTTTTGTTTTAAGACAAATAAATTTTAATTACCTTCTCCATCAGTGTACAATTAAAATCTATCTTTTTGCACAAACAAAATATACATGCCTTAAACAAACCTTCTAGCATCAATATATAGATATAATTATTATTTGCAGGGCTTTTTTTCCCATAGAATGCTCAGAACGGCGTTCTGGCACCTTTTTCTTTGCACACACAAACAAAAAAAAAGCTGAAGGAAACTGTTCCAGAGAGCTAAATTCTCCTCAGGCAGCCAGCTTGCAGAGCAACAGAATGCATCACAGTGACGGGCCTTCAGATAGCTCAAATCGAAGGAAAAGCGATCTGTACAGGCTAATTTAAAAGTGGGAGGGTAAGAAGGGCTGAGTGTGAACAGATTGCCTAGCAACCTGCTTAAACAGTCTCTGTAACTTTCAGCTCCTGGTGCCTTACCTTTTTAAGCTGGGAAGTTGAAAAAGAGGCTAAAAAGAAGACAATAGAGGTGCTATCAAGGAAAATGTATAGATATAGCCAGCAGTCATTTAGGGAACCTTTATTTTTCATACACTGTTCGAATTTTGTTTTAATGCCATGGTGATACATAATCAAATGTAGTCAGTCTTTTTTTTAAATCCCAAAGCATCTGTTCGTTAAATACAGTATAACAAAGTTTTGGATGATGGAATTATTTTTTATCTAAGGATAACTAATGATAACAGCTCTTAAATCTGTTATTTTGTTTTATTTTTGCACAAAAATTGTATAAGTTGCATTTGCATTCATTTACAAATAGAATATGTTGTTAAAATGTATTGGTGTTGAAATAATTAGTGCACACATATACCTAAAACCAGCTTATTGCATTTGGTAATTGTACTAAAAAAAGAATCTCATTGTCAAACAATATAATTCATTTAATTTGAAATCAAGTGAAAAATTGATTTAAATTATTTTATTAAAACAAATTAATGGCAATTCTTTTATAAGAAGTTGCCTCAAATAAAATGTGTTTGACATGCTTGCTCTAGATAGTTGAATGCTCCAAAATAAATTCTAGACTAAGTCTGTACATGCAGCCTACCAAGCACCCTTGGACAGAGCACAGAATTTTTTTTTAAAAAAAGTAATAAAATCACCACCACTGCTCTGAAAGTTATGTTGCCTAGTGCCTCCATGGCTTACCATGACCATGAGCTCCAACACTGTAGATGCTCCTCTAGTCACCAAATCATTGATTAGCTCACCAGCATTCCTTTGCAGACCACAAAGATTTTTAATTTATCAGTGTGGGCCTTTCCCTTCTACAAGTTGCACAGACCTCTTCTAGATTTTCCTCTTGCCTTTCCGAGTTAACTCCTTGGTCTGTCATTGAGCAAGAATTGACTTTGTAGGGAAGCATATTATCATTTGATGTATATTTCACATATGTTCTACCTTTATTTACCAATTATATAATATTTGTATGCAATCCACATGGCGAGGTTTGGGGCAACTTACAATGGCAAAACAATATTTTTAAAATCATAAGATTAAAACATAAAAGCAGGGCTTTTTTCTCATGGAACGCTCAGAATGGTGTTTCGGCACCTTTTTTTGCACACACACACAAAAGCTTTTGCACAAGCTATGCTACTCTAGACTTTTAAAAGCCAATAGGAATTGCTGCTGAGCACGCCAAAAGACCTGGTCGGCAAACATTGCATCGGCAAGTTGTCTGCAGCGAAGGCAAGTTGGCAGGAAGTTTGCATCCCTCCCTGCTGCCCAACTACACCATCTCAACTAGGTATGTAAGAGAGGACAAGGAATGGGAGGTGGGTTCTGTGGAGTCCATGTGCACTCCTTCCTTGTGCTCACCCTTGTCAGCCAGGCTGGTGGCCTACCCAGTGCTGGACCTGCGCCACCTTTGCCTCATCCTGCTCACCTAAGTGGCCGCCCTTCATCGCCTGGCCCACCCCACCTCTGCCATCCACCCCGCGCAGCCCCACCATATAGAGCAAGCCCCGCTGCTCCCACAGCACCAGTCGCACCGGCTCCAGCCTTGGGGGGCAGCCTGCCAACAACACCCCTTGCATCCATGACCACAGCAGTGGTGCCCCCCTGCCTCCTGTGCCTGCCAAGATGAGAGTTCCGGCACCTTTTTTTTTTTTTTTTTTAGAAAAAAAGCACTGAATGCCTGAATAACAGCTGATTGGTGGGGCGATGGGAGCCCCCTAGGGCCGCGGCAACCTTTTTTTTTATTGAAAAGTTTTACAAAAACAAAGTTTTACCCCCAAATCCCCCCCACCCCAAAACCACCCACTTCCCCCCCCACCTCCCAGAGCTAATACAGGATTATAGTTAATAATCATATTCTAAATAAAAACTATGCAAATATACAATTAACCAAATTCATAATGTGCTTTAACTCCCCTTTAACATAACTACAATCAAAGTACCAATAACAATATCCCACTAAAATTTACTCATAAGCTAAATGGAACTTTTTAGTCCCATATTTGTTCTAAATATAATCTATCCATCTCCTCCAAACTGAAATATACCTTTCCTGTGAAAGATCCTTCAAATACATAAAAAATCTTAGACATCTCTGCAAGATTCTTTAGACACCCATTCTTCTATAATAAACAAACTATCCTTTTTATATTCAACATCAAATTAGTTTCTTTAACATCACAATACAATAATACCCCATTATCCAATGGATTCAAAATAAGACTAGCATCCCAAACCTTTTCTATCAAGGTACCTATGCATATTTATAACAAAAGATTCTTTCATATATTTTCTGTAAAAACAAGTCCATCTCCCATATTCCTTTACCGCCATAATTCCAGATCTTCCTTCAAATCAAAAAAAGTTTTAGGCAATTTAAAAAAGTTTTAGAGGATCCCTTCTTGTCTTCAAATGGCACCAAAACTCCATTCCAGTCCCCCATCATAATAACAAATTTATAATCCAGTTCAATTATTAAATAAAAAAAAAAAAAACTTAATACAATATGTGTCTCTTGTAAACAAACAATGTCATTTTTATATTGTTTCAGACTTTCTTTCTTTTCTGTGGTAAATTTGTCAGGAACTCCACCATCTCTGATAACCATGAGCCTATTGCTCTCTTCGAACGTACTCCCCCCACAAACTCTGAGACAGCGACATCTTGCATAACTGGACCAGTTAGAAACTTTTGTTTTTGCTCTTTTTCCATACGCTTATGAGCAGCTCTTGTCATCCTCTGTTCTTTTGGATCTTTCTTTAATGCCAAACTCTGCTCCGTAGACTCCGTCTGCCACATCTCCTCAAGAGGCAATAACATTGCCCCTTCACTCAATTTTTTATCTTCTTCTACTTCTATTCTTTTGATTCGAGGAGACGGTGGTAAGCCTGCTTTCAAGACCTTAGTATAAAAATCTTTTGCTTTTAAAATTGTATCCAATCTGTATCTGGTCCCTGCATAATTTACCACAATTCCAATAGGTATTTCCCATCTGAACTGGATTTGTCGCCTCTTAAGCTCATCAGACAGAAAGGCAAAATCTTTCCATTTTCTAAGAATTTTTGGAGGTATCTCCTTTAAAATCATAATATCTTGGCTTGCAATTTGAAATTTTTCCCGATAAAAAGCCTGGATAATAGAATTTCTGGTTAATCTCCTAGAAAAATAAATCACTACCGATAGCGCTGCCACACCGAATGGCGGCGTTTCAAAGCCGCCTGATCCTGGGAAGTGTCAAAGCGCCCGGAGACAGCGAAAATCAGCTGTTCCGTGGCGCTGGAGCTTCTTCCTCGGGAGAAGAGGGAGAGGCGAGCTTGCCTGGGTAGAGGTAGAGCTCCCCTGTGATTCTCCCAAGTAGTTTTGGGGATAACAGGGTGAGCCCCCTCAGAGCCCAGGCTTTCTCCGCTCTCAGGACATTTTCGCTCCAAAAGGAGCGGAACCAGACGCGACAACTGCACCTGCTGCTTAGATGGGACTGTGAGTATTTTGTTTTTTGAGAAGCAGGCAGAGCAAAGCAGGAAGATCTGAATTTTTAAGTTGGATTATAACTTTAACTCAGCTTCATTATCTTCTTCAAGATCCAAGTTTGAAATGGAGTAAAAATGGCGCTGGACTGTTTCTTTCCTGTGCGAAGTGAAAACTGGTATATTTTGCTATAATGCAAGAGATATAATTTGCAACTGACTTTACCCAGTGTTGGATTTTGATTATTTGAAAGCCTGTTATCGAAGGTTAAGAACTTTGTGAGAATTTTTATTTTTTCTTCCCTTTTTTTCCCCTTTTTTTTTCCTGAACTTTGAAAGAGGAAATCGAAACCTAAGAGATGGCTGCAAGACGTAAGGGAGGGCTTTCAATCTTTAAATTTACAGTACAGCCATCCTCCCCCCCACCTCCTGTATTTACACTGACAGATATTCAGCGAGTTGTGATGCAGTTAACACAAGTTTTGCAGCAGGAATTAAAGGAAACAAGGGAAGAATTTGTTAACCAAAACAATCAGATGAGGGAAGATATAGTGTTTGCACTTCAGGGTCTGGCTGCACATATAGAACACCTGGAAATTCGTGTGGATTCAGCTATGGAGTATGTGGAGAATTTGGAAAATAAAATCATTGATGCTGAACAGAAGATTGACAGAGCAGAGGCTAAGATTGACAGAACAGAAGATGACCTTACTATATTAGAATATAAGAATATGGAGTCTGCTTTGTGTATCAGAGGCCTCAAAGAGAATCCTAAAGTAGACTTGGAATGGGAAGTGGCACGAGCGATGGCTTCTGTTTTGAAATGTGAACCTGAAGAATTACTTAAGGAAATGGATAAGACATTTAGGGTTAACTCCTGGATTGCTAGACAAAAAAATTTGCCTAGAGATGTAGGCCGCAGCAACCTTTTGAGGCTGCCGGAGGACAGTGATGAGGTGGTGGTGAAGCATCTGGGGCTTGCAACACTGAACACTGCAACGCTGAATGCCCAATTAACAACTGATCGGAGAGCGGAATGCCCGACTAACAGCTGATCGGTGAGCCTTCCCCTCCAGCGGAATTTCCTGGGAAGGTGGTGGCGAGCCAATCGATGGGCCAAGGGTGAGCTTCCCCCTACGTGGATGCCTTTTGGGGCTGTTTGTGGAGAGTGGAGGCGCCTGACGAAGCAGCCAGAGGACGGGAGGCGGAGCAAGCCAGGGTGAGCCAGGCGCATTATCACTCAAGGCGCCCAGGGCCGGAGGTGATCGAGGCCTGTGATACTGTGGTGGCTCTTATGGATTGTGATACCTATGACTGCGGAGGCCCTTTGGGACTATATATATTTAAGATCGGAGGTGAGCCTCCTCCATCGTCAGTAATTATTTCTGTGTTCTGTGGCCTCTTACAGCCCTTGTGGTCATGATTTTATTTATGAGTTGGTGATGGATGACTGGCCCAGACTTTGTAGCCGCCATCTGACATCTTGGAGGCTTGGAGGTGTTGGTGGTGGGTTCAGGGGGGCCCAGCTGTTATAGGCCGGGCTGGGAACCTGATTCCCAGGACTAATTTACATCTTCTCATCGCCGGAGCTGTGGATGTCTTCACCAATATTGACTTACCATCATCCCAGTCATCGGACTTTTCCCTCCCCATGACCAGCCCAGAACTGGATAGTGGTTCTCCCTGAAACTGGAAGATCATGGTTATAGTGAGAGGGCGACCACGTTCGGGAGTCGCTATCTAGCTCTGGGGTTTTAATATCTCTTTCCATCTGTCCTGCCAATATGTTCCCTCCTGCTTTTAATCATCTCAACGTTTAACTCTGCGGGCAAACTTTTTGCCCTGAGGGAGTCCCCCCTCTCTCAGGTTTGGCCCTCTAACTATGCCACCGGTTCCTTAATGGCGGGTCTTGGGACCCCGAGAGGTGGCATGGCATGAAAAGGAGGCTTCAGGATTTTCTTTTTAAACTTTTTAATGGGTTAGGGAGGCGGGAGGAATGTAAGGTCCAGCAGAAAGATGGGGGGATTTTGCCGGACCTTCCTCAGTCCAGGTTGGTAGATGGTTGCGGCGATGGGGCCCCCGAGATGGGGGTCTTGGGACCTGAGGGGATGGATCCCCTGGTGATTAGGAATGGTGGCAGACAGATGAACAGAGGGCCATATCGAAATCTGGGATCGTGCCCCCGCTGTTTTCGAGCGGTGGTGTGCTCCGACCCTCTGGTTTCATCCTGCTTTTCTGGGGGTGGGGAGGACAGGTACCTGAGCAAAGGCTGGTCTACTTGAATGCCAGGTCTGTGGTGAATAAAGCTCACCTCATTCGGGATCTGATCGAGGAGGAAGGCGCAGACCTGGCATGTATTACGGAAACTTGATTGGGCCCAGAGGGAGGAGTCCCTTTGATTGAGTTATGCCCACCAGGTTTCCCTGTGCTTCACCAGCCTCGGGCTTAGGGTAGGGGGGTGGGGTGATAGTTGTTATTAAGGAGACCCTTTGTCCGCGGGAGGCCACTGCCCCTCAGATAGGCAGATGTGAGTCCCTCCTCCTGAGGTGGGGCCCTGGGGGTCAGTTGGGCTTGTTGCTTGTGTACCTTTCTCCCAGTTGCGTGGCAATGGCCCTGCCCGGGCTGCTCAACGCTCTCTCAGGGTTGGCGATTGAGTTTCCCAGACTTATGGTTCTGGGGGATTTTAACCTGCCCTCCCTGGGGGGTGCATCAGGGGTGGCCCGAGAGTTCATGGCTTCTGTGATAGCCATGGACCTGACCCAGATTATTCAGGGTCCAACTCATGAGGGGGGAAACACGCCCAACCTTATTTTTATCTCTGGGCAGTGGCTTAATGGTCTGGGTGGGGTTTCCCCAATCTCTCAACCCCTTTCATGGACAGACTATTATCTCCTGTGGCTGGGCTTCCATTATGCCACCTCCCGCTGCTGGGTGGCAGAGCCGACCAGGTGGCTCCGCCCCAGGCGCCTGATGGACCTGAATAGGTTCCAGATGGCGCTTGGACTGATTCCTGCCTCCCTTTCCCACAGCCTGGTCGAGGCCTTGGTTGACGCCTGGCAATAGATTGCTTCTGAAGCTCTTGACCACATTGTGCCTTTGCGCCTCTGACCTGGCGCAGGTCCTGGTTGGCCCCTTGGTTTTCCGTGGACCTGCGGGAGATGAAGCACCGGAGGAGGGATCTAGAGAGCATTTGGAGGTCCAGTCGGTCCAAATCTGACCGAAGATCTTTTACTAGATCTTACCTTGTGGCAATGGAGGCAGCGAAGCATGCTCACTTCACCATCCTCATTGCGTCCGCAGATAACTGCCCAGCTGCCCTGTTTAGGGTGACCTGTTCCCTTTTAAATCAGGGGATGGGGAGGACCCCTTGCAGGGACGGGCTGAGGAGTTTAGTCAGCATCTGCTGGATAAAATTGCTCAGATTCAGGCTGGTCTGGACTCTGACTGGGCAGTATCTGACAAGGGGGAAGCGACAGATTTGGCCGATGATATTTGGGAGGAGTTTGATCCTGTGACTCCGGATGAAGTGGACAGGATCATGGGGAGATTAAGTGCTGCCACGTATTTGTTGGACCCGTGCCCCTCCTGGCTGGTTTATGCAGCTCAGGAGGTTACATGAGGCTGGCTCCTGGCAGTTATTAATGCTTCCTTGAGTGAGGGGTGCTTCCCTGCCATCTTGAAGAAGGCAGTGGTGAGGCCCCTCCTCAAGAAACCTGCCTTGGATCCAGCTATTTTAAATAACTTTCGTCCTGTCTCCAACCTTCGCTTTCCCCGCAAAGGTTGTTGAGAGCATGGTGGCACGGCAGCTCCATTTGTTCCTGGAGGAAACTGAGTATCTGGATCCGTACCAATTGGATTTCAGGCCCGGGTACAGCACGGAGACGGCACTGGTTGCGCTGGTGGATGATCTCTGGTGGGCACAGGATAGGGGTTATTCCTCTGTCCTGGTCCTATTAGATCTCTCAGAGGCTTTTGATACCATCGACCATGGTATCTTGCTGCGACGTCTTGGGGGGTTGGGAGTGGGAGGCACCATTTTACAATGGTTCTCCTCCTACCTCTTGGGCCATTCGCAGACGGTGTTGGCAGGAGGGCAGAGATCAACCCCGAGGCCCCTTAGTTGTGGGGTGCCCCAGGGGTCGGTCCTCTCTCCCCTCCTGTTCAACATCTATATGAAGCCACTGGGTGAGATCATCCGTGGTTTCAGGGTGAGATATCATCAATATGTTGATGATACCCAGCTTTTCATCTTCAACCCGAACCAACCCAGTGATGCCCTCGACGTGATGTCCCGCTGCCTGGAAGCAGTACGAATCTGGATGGGGAAGAACAGGCTCCAGCTCAACCCGGCCAACACTGAGTGGATCTACGTATTGGCATCTCGTTTAGTCCAAGAGGTTCCATCTTTGGTTATGGGAGGAGAGGTGTTACCTCCCGTTGATAGGGCGTGCAACTTAGGCATCCTCCTGGATACACGACTCAGTTTTGAAGATCATATAGGAGTTGTAACCAGGGGGGCTTTTGCCCAGGTTCGCCTGGTGCGCCAGTTACGCCCCTATCTGAACCGAGATGCTTTACGTACAGTCACCTCCCGTATAGATTACTGCAATGCTCTCTACATAGGGCTGCCCTTGAAGACCACCTGGAGGCTCCAGCTGGTGCAGTATGCGGCCGCACGGGTTGTGATGGGAGTATCCCGATACTCCCATATTACACCCCTCCTGCGTGAGCTGCATTGGTTACCGGTTGCCCTCCGGGTGAGATTTAAGGAGCTGGTTCTTACCTATAAAGCCCTACATGGCTTAGGTCCGGGATATTTGCAGGACCGTCTGCTGCCAGGAATGATTTCCCATCACCTAGTGTGCTCACCCAGGGAGGGCCTCCTCAGAGTGCCATCGGCTAGACAATGGCGGCTGGCGTTTCTCTATCTAATGCACTCAAAAGTAACACCTCCCCCCTTATTCTAAAGGCAAGTTGAAACACAGAGACATGTAGCTGCCAAAATTTCATTTTTGACATGCCAACCCCCCAAAAGAAAATGGATCTTGAAAGGCATAAAACAAACATATAGACAAATAGATATTGCTTAAGATTCCTATTACCTAATCGCTCCCCCACCCACTGGGGTCGGGAATGGAATTTCTTTATTAGCTTAGCAGTTCTAACATTAGTTTCTGCTATCCCTTGTGTTATGCAAGTGAGTATTCTTTCCACTTTACCTGATATGGCTGGTTTCACCCTAGAATATCTAGAATCCAAAATTTCTTCAATCTCATAATGCCTCTCATCCTTAACCAGAATTGGGAGGGGAGGTGTTTTCTCAACTGACATCATTTTTGAACTTTGAACAAGCTTTAATAAGCTACAGTGGAACACTAGGTAAATCTGTTTAAAACTCTGGCAATTCCAATTTTACAGTAACTGGATTGATGATTCATATGACCATATAATGACCTATATATTTAGGACCTAGTTATTACAGAATATTTTAAGGTTCAAGTATTTCATAGACAAATATATCTTGTCACCCACTCTAAACTCCTTTTGAGTAGCTCTTTTCTTATCTACCCGTCTTGTGTGTTTGTGTGTTTGTGTGTGTGTGTGTGTGTGTGTGTGTGCTTTTCCTATTGCTTTTGAGTACTACAGGCCATGTGCACTTTATATTATCCATCCACTCTTAATGTTGTTGACGAAAGAGTGTCTTGAAGTATCTCAGGCCTAGCCACACATTCGATTCCTGTAGTCACTTTAAAAGTGGTAAGTCTGGTGTTGCTATGTAATTCATTATTGTATGCTGCTTCAGCAAATTATAATAATTCAGCCCAAATAATTTGTTGATAGTTTACATAGCATGTTATATGTTGTTGTTGTTAGCTGAGAAATCGTGTCCGACCCATCGCGACCCTACAGACAATGTTCCTCCAGGCCTTCCTGTCCTCTACCATCTTCTGGAGTCCATTTAAACTCACACCTACTGCTTCAGTGACTCCATCCAGCCACCTCATTCTTTGTCGTCCCCTTCTTCTATTGCCCTCAATCTTTCCCAGCATTAGGCTCTTCTCCAGTGAGTCCTTCCTTCTCATTAGCTGGCCAAAGTATCTGAGTTTTAGCTTCAGGATCTGGCCTTCTAAAGAGCAGTCAGGGTTGATCTCCTCTAGGACTGACCGGTTTGATCGCCTTGCAGTCCAAGGGATTCACAGGAGTCTTCTCCAGCACCACAGTTCAAAGGCCTCAATTCTTTGGCGCTCAGCCTTTTTTATGGTCCAGCTTTCACTGCCATACATTGCAACTGGGAAGACCATAGCCTTGACTATACGCACTTTTGTTGACAGGGTGATATCTCTGCTTTTTAGTGTGCTGTCTAGATTTGCCATGGCTTTCCTCCCGAGGAGCAAGTGTCTTTTAATTTCTTGGCTACAGTCCCCATCTGCAGTGATCTTGGAGCCCAGGAAAATAAAATCTGTCACTACCTCCATTTCTTCCCCATCTATTTGCCAGGAATTGAGAGGGCCGGATGCCATGATCTTGGTTTTCTTAATGTTAAGTTTCAACCCAAGTTTTGCACTCTCCTTCTTCATCCACCACAAGAGGCTCTTTAGTTCCTCTTCACTTTCTGCCTTTAGAGTGGTATCATCTGTATATCTTAGGTTGTTGATATTTTTTCCGGCAATCCTAATTCCAACTTTTGATTCATCTATCCCTGCCTTTCTCATGATGTGCTTTGCATATAAGTTAAATAGGTAGGGCGACAGTATACAGCCTTGCCGGACTCCTTTCCCAATTTTGAACCAATCAGTGGTTCCGTGTCCAGTTCTCACTGTTGCTTCTTGGCCCACATATAGGTTTCTCAAGAGACAAATAAGATGGTCTGGTATGCCCATCTCTTTAAGAATTTGCCACAGTTTGTTATGATCTACACAATCAAAGGCTTTAGCATAGTCAATGAAGCAGAAGTAGATGTTTTTCTGGAACTCTCTAGCTTTCTCCAAGATCCAGCATATGTTGGCATTTTGATCTCTAGTTCCTCTGCCTCTTTGAAATCCTGCCTGTACTTCTGGTAGTTCTCGATCCACATACTGCTGGAGTCTAGCTTGTAGGATTTTAAGCATAACTTTACTAGCATGAGAAATGAGTGCAATGGTGCGATAATTTGAACATTCTTTGGCACTGCCTTTCTTTGGAATTGTAATGTAAACTGATCTTTTCCAATCCTGTGGCCACTTTTGAGTTTTCCAAATGTGCTGGCAAATTGAGTGTAGCACTTTTACTGCATTGTCTTTTAAGATTTTGAATAGCTCAGCTGGAATACTGTCACCTCCAATAGCTTTTTTTAAAAATAAATCTTTATTTACATTTCATGTTAAAAACACACCATACACCAACAAAGACAAAAAAAACTTACAATATACAGAAAACAAAAAAATCAAAAAATTGAAAACCATTTCAAAAATTTCAAATTATATCTACTTCTAAATTAACAATTATATTCCACTCATTAAGTCTCTTATAACCATCCAACTCAAAAGCTTATTCATTAACAAAAACTATATCATTTCATTTTTGACCAACCTCCAAGCCACCCTCATTTCTTTAATCTTTTATCCATCCAAATATACCATTTATTCCATGATAGAAATGCTGGTGTCTCTTTACCCTTCAACTTCTTGGTCAATGTGTCTGCTTCTGCACAATCAAGTATTCTCCTAATTATAACTTCATCCGGCGGGGTATGATTTGCCTTCCAAAATTGAGCATACCCCATCCTCGCCGCTGTTAAGATATGTAAAACCAAATACCATATTTCCTTCTTAATATTTCCAGGCCTGGAGCCAAGCAGATACGTCTCTGGTTTAAGATCAACTAAACACCCTGTAATTTCCTCTATCCGTTTTTGAATCCTCATCCAATATCTAACCACTTCCGAACATGTCCACCATAAGTGATAATATGTGCCAATCCCTTTACCACACTTCCAACAATCGGCCGACAATCCGGGGAACATTTTGGAAAGTCTAGCTGGAGGGAGATGCCATCTATAAAGCATTTTGTATATGTTCTCCTTATATGACGTGGAAACCAACAACCTCATATTAATCCACCAAATCTCTTCCCACTTCTCAAGTGGAAGTGCATAACCAAAATTCTTCCCCCAGGCAATCATCGCATCTTTTACCACCTCCTCCTCTACTACCCTAGTTAGCAACAATTTATAGCACTTAGATATCATCCCTTTCTCCGGACCCAACAGAATCTTATCTAATTTCTGCAGATTCAGATAAATACCCCTTCCTTCCTTATCCTTCTTATACCTTGACTGGATCTGCAGGTAGGCCCACCACTCCAGTTGAAACCCTTGCTGAGCCAGATCTTGTCTCATTTTGAGTTCTCCCCCGCTATCTAAAAGTTTTTTGTAAGTTGGTCTTCTTCCCTTCTTGAGTAGGGTCAGATAGGTCAAGGCTTCCAAGGTTGATAACGAACACGGAATTTGCGCATAGTACTTGGCCCTTATCTTATCCCAATTCTGAATCAGTATATCCCTTATGTAATGACGAGTAAACTGTTTGCTTGGAGGAGTACCTTCCCACCAAAGAGTGGGAGTGCCATCCCTGCAGCAAATCAAACTCAACTATCGATTATTCCTTAAACTTATCCATTCCTTGCCCCAAATTAACAGGGGAGCCTGATAGTAAAGTTCCCAATTTGGTAGGCCAAGGCCCCCTCTTTCCTTAATTTCTTGCATCATTTTTTTCCCAATCCTGGACCGTTTCCCCTGCCATACAAATCTAGAAACTACCCCCTCTAACTCTTTTAAAAATTTCTTCGAAAGTTTAACCGGTGCTGTCTGGAAAAGTAAATTCCATTTCGGCAAAACATAAGATTTCACCGTAGCTACCCTTCCTAATAATGACAACTGTATCCTACCCCATTTTCCCAAGTCCATTTTTGTTTTTATCAGTAATTTAGAATAATTATCCTCCCTAATGAACATCTTCCTGTCAACCAGATTCCTAAATATCTCACCTTCTTCACGATTTTAAACCCTGTAATGTCCTCTAACATCTGTTTACTTCTATTCAAAAGATTTTTCATCAATATATTCGTCTTATCTTTATTTACTTGTAGACCAGCCACTTTTCCAAATTCCTCAATTCTTTTTAGTAATTCCATGCTGGATTCCAGAGGGTTTTCCAAAATGAAGACCATGTCATCTGCAAACACCTGCAGTTTATAAGTTTGGTCTCTTATCTGAAGCCCAGTAATCTCCTCATCTTTCCTTATTATTCTCAATAGGGGTTCTAACGTTAGAATAAATAAAAGTGGGGAGAGTGGACAACCCTGCCTAGTGCCCTTACAGATATCAAATTTGTCAGTTAAATTCCCATTTATCAACAATCTCACTTCCTGCTTAGTATAGATTGCTTTAATCATATTATAGAATTTAGCCCCAAACTCCATATGTTCCAACTGACACATTAGGAAATCCCAATTAACCCTATCAAATGCTTTTAGAGCATCGATAAATATTAAAGCTAATTGTTTATCTGGTCGGCTTTCATAATACTCCAGAACATTTAATATAATTCTGAGATTATCCTTTATTTGTCTAGTGGGAAGGAACCCATTCTGGTCTGTATGTATGAATTGGTTTAAGTAAATTTTTAATCTATCACCAATTATTGTTGCAAATATTTTATAATCTGAATTAAGAAGGGATATTGGCCTATAATTTTTAATATGCTTCGAAGGGAAGTCATCCTTAGGAATCAAACTAATATTTGCCTCCAACCAAGTTTGCGGGACTATAGCCTCATCCAAAATTTCATTAAATAGATCTTTCATATGTTTTCCCAACACTTCCACTAATACCTTATACAATTGTGCAGGAATTCTGTCAGTGCCTGGGGTTTTTTGACATTTTTGTTGTCTTACCGCTTTTTTAATTTCTGCTATTGTTATCTCCTGATCTAAGGCCTCTTTTTCATTAGGAAGTAACTTAGGAAGGTCTGACTCTGTCAGGTATTGTTTAATCCTCTCCTCAGGAACCTTTTCTTCCTGATATAAATCTGTAAAAAACTCAGTCGCTATCTTTTCTTTCCCTTCTTTATCCCCTATCAGTGTCCCCCTCTTATCCTCTAACTGCTCAATTCTTCTACTTTCCTTCTCTTTCCTTATTTTATAGCTAAGCCATCTCCCTGGCTTATTGGCATATTCAAAATAGTTCTGCCTCGCCACCCTAATTTGACGTGCTATTTTCTCTTGATCCACAAGGTTGAGTTTATGCCTCCAAAAATCCACCTGCTCCTTCCCATACACTTTCTGTGGGTTTACCTGGAGAGCCTTCTCTGCCTTAGTGAATTGCTCAGCAATTTCCCTCCTACTTTCCTCCTCCTTCTTACATTTAACTGCCATCTGTTTTATTATCAAGCCTCTCAGATAAGCTTTAGCCGTATCCCAAATTATTCGTAGGGGCATCCCTTCCATCCTATTTTCTAAGAAAAACCAGACTCATCTCTTGTTTAATTTTTTGTACAAAAACCATATCCTTCAGGATCTCCAGACTCATCATCCATCTACTCCTCACTCTACTCCCCTTTATCAATGTAATAGCCACCGGGTTGTGGTCTGCCCATTCGTTCGTCAAAATCATGGCATCTTTCACATAAGATATCAGCCCATCCGACAACCATACCATATCCAACCTAGACCATGAGTTATGCCTGGGGGAATAGTAGGTATAATGTTGAGAGGCCGGGTTAATCACATGCCATATATCCCTAAGGCCAAATTTTTCACACATATCTCTAAATACTTTGGGTAAGACCCTCCTATCTTTCCCTTTTCCTTTTTTCTTCTTCAAATCAACCCTCCCTGTTTTGTAATCCTTAGCCCTATCTACCACTGCATTAAAGTCCCCCAAGAGACACATCTGCTCATACTCCAGATCTAATATTTTCCAATATACTTTCTGGAAAAAGTCTCCCTGATTATTATTAGGTGCATATATGCCTACCAGTAGCACTTTGCTTCCCACAATTTCTATCTCCAGCATCAGGCTTCTCCCCTCCGGGTCCACCCATAATTCTTTAGGACACAATTACTCCTTAACATACATTGCTACACCTTTCTTTTTCTCCTCAGCAGACGCTACAAATAATTATCCTAGTTTAGGGTAACTCAACAGATTAGTTTGGCATTTCTTAATATGAGTTTCCTGAAGGCATAATACATCAGCTCCACATTTCCTTAATCTGGTTAAGATATTTTTTCTCTTAACAGGAGCATTGAGACCATTAACATTGAGTGTCAAAAAATTCACCTCTTGACACATTCTTACTTATGTGGGGCCTTAGATTTGGTAGTCTGTCTAGTTACCCTCTTATATTCTTCTTGCTTTCCCTCTCTGCCCCCCTCCCTCCTCCACTCCCCCTGGGTTCCTCTCCTCCCTCTGACTTCTACTCTCCACTTCTCCATCACTCTTCTGATCACTAGTCCCACAAAAATTTTTATAGAAATCTTGTGCTTCACGTAGACTCTCAATCTTTATCTTTCGGTCTTCCCACATCACCAGGAGCCCCTCTGGAAGCAGCCGTTTATATGCCACACCTTTTTTTCTCAATTGCGAAGTAACAAATTGATAGTGTTGATGTTGCTCTCGGACCCTTCTTGGCAGTTGCTTAAGAATTGTAACCGGACAGCCTTTATACTGAATTGGTTGGTCTCTAGCTCTATAGAGCACTTCATCTTTAAGTGCCTTTTTAAACCTAACATGCACTTCCCTAGGGAGGCTGTATCGCCTGGCATAATTGGTATAAACTCGAAAAGCTTCATCAATATCGCACCGAACCTCTTTTTTCTCTTTCTCCACCAGGTCTGCAATCATTTCTCCTACCACTTCTTCCAGCTGTTCTTCTCTGTCTTCCATCACATTTTGGAAGTGCAAAAAAAAAGGCCACTTTCTCCATCTCCAGGTACACCATATCATTTTCCAGCTTCTTGGATGCTTGCGTGCACCTGTGCTCCCATTTCTCCATCTGCTTCTCCATATTCTCAGAGTCCTTTTCTACTGTTTTAATTCGCTCTTCATGCGTATCCAGAGTCTCCTGGACTACACCCAATTTCCCTTTAATTTCCTTCATCTCCTCTCTCATGTCCCCCAACTCAGCCTTCAGGCTGTCAAAATTCCTCTCCATTATGTCCTGCATATTTTGTAGCATTGTATAAATCCCTTGAATTGTAGCAGATTTTTCTGTCGCTGGTAGGCTCTCCACTGACTTCCTAACCCCTGGTGGCGTCGTAACCGGAGAGGCCGCTGCTGTCAAGGTAGGGGCCTTCTTTAAGGTTCTAGTTGACATCATCATTAAAGACATTTCAATTTGTCCCAAGAGGTTTCTCCACACTACTGTACACCACAGGTTAACTCCTTCCCAGATACTTTATCACAAACCCCGTACTTCCTTCTAATAAGTCTTCTTCCAGAAGTTATCTAAACCCGTTATGTGAATTAATTTCACTTCACATCAATATCCGTCAGTTTAAAGCAGGATTTCTATAAATCCACAAATCAGTACACTAACTTTTTCAGGGAAAAGGAAGCTTCCATCAATCATGTCATATTCGTAGACAAGTCTATTTAAGCCTCTAATCAGCATTCATGGCAGCAGAAGACAAAAGGGGTAACAAAAAACAAAAAAAAGAAAGAAAAGAAAAAAAGAAAAATATTTGTTGCCCAAACCACCCCGGATAACTGGCTGCCGCTCCTTTCACTTCTGCTTAGCGCCCTGCTGGTGCGCTCGCTCAGAAAGTCTTTAAACTCACTTCCACTCTTTCTCACTTCCCTGCTTCTTCTCAAACTGCCGAGTCATTGGCTTCGGGGCTGCCAAACTGCGGCCCTCTTTCAAGCCTCTGGATCCTTGGGGTGCTTTCCTTTTTCTAGTGAGGGGATTGCACCACAGCTCGCCTCCGAAGATGCCCCCTCCAAATTTGCTGGCAAATTGAGTGTAGCATGAGAAATGAGTGCAATGGTGCAATAGTTTGAACATTCTTTGGCACTGCCTTTCTTTGGAATTGGAATGTAAACTGATCTTTTCCAATCCTGTGGCCACTGTTGAGTTTTCCAAATTTGCTGGCAAATTGAGTGTAGCACTTTTACTGTATTGTATTTTGAGATTTTGAATAGCTCAGCTGGAATACTGTCACCTCCACTAGCTTTGTTGTTGCTCAGCTTTTCTAAGGCCCGCTTCACTTCACATTCTAGGATATCTGGCTCGAGGTCAGGGACCACCTCATTGTGATTATCAGGGACGTTAAGCTCATTCTTGTATAGTTCTTCTGTGTAATTTTGCCATCTCTTCTTAATCTCTTCTGCCTCTGTTAGGTCCCTGCCATTTTGGTCCTTTATCATGCCCATTTTTGCATTAAACGTTCCCTTCATCTCTCCAATTTTTTTGAAAAGATCTCTGGACCTCCCTATTCTATTGTTTTCTTCTATTTCTTTGCATTGTTTATTTAAGAAGGCATTCTTATCTCTTCTAGCTATTCTTTGGAATTTTGCATTCAGTTGGGTGTATCTTTCTTTTTCTCCCTTGCCTTTCGCTTCCCTCCTTTCCTCAGCTATTTGCAAAGCTTCCTCAGACAGCCATTTTGCTTTCTTGCATTTCTTTTTCTTTCGGATGGTTTTGTTTGCTACGTGTTGTACAATGTCGCGAACCTCTGTCCATAGTTCTTCAGGCACTCTGTCTATCAGATCTAATTCCTTAAATCTATTTGTCACCTCTACTGTATATTCAAGAGGGATATGATTTAATTCATACCTGAGTGGCCTAGTGCTTTTCCCTACTTTCTTCAGTTTAAGCCTGAACTTTGCAACGAGAAGCTCATGGTCTGAGCCACAGTCAGCTCCTGGTCTTGTTTTTACTGACTGTATAGAGCTTCTCCATCTTTGGCTGCAGAGCATATAGTCAATTTGATTTCTGTGTTGACCATCTGGTGACCATCTGGTCATGTGTAGAGCCATCTCTTGGGTTGTTGGAAAAGAGTGTTTGCTTTGACCATTGTATTCTTTTGACAAAATTCTGTCAGCCTGTGCCCTGCTTCATTTTGTACTCCAAGGTCAAACTTGCCTGTTATTCCTGTTATCTTTTGGTTTCCTACTTTAGCCTTCCAATCCCCCATGATGATAAGGACATCATTTTTTGGTGTTAGTTCTATAAGGTGCTGTAGGGCTTCATAGAACTAGTCAATTTCATCCTCTTCAGCACTGGTGGTTAGGGCATAGACTTGGACTACTGTGGTATTGAATGGTTTGCCTTGGATTTGAACTGAGATCATTCTGTCATTTTGAGGATTGTATCCCAGTATTGCTTTTCCTACTCTTTTATTGACTATGAAGGCTACTCCATTTCTTCTGAGGGATTCACTCATTCCTGTCCATTTTAGTTCGCTGATACCTAAGATGTCGATGTTCAGTCTTGTCATCTCTTGTCTGACCACATCCAGCTTTCCTTGATTCATGGGTCTTATATTCCAGGTTCTTGTGGAGAAAAAATCTTTACAGCATCGGACTTTCCTTTCACCACCAGACACATCCACAGCTGAGTGTCCTTTTGGCTTTGGCCCAGTTGCTTCATTTTTTCTGGCGCTACTAGTACTAGCCCTCTGCTCTTCCCCAGTAGCATATTGGATGCCTTCCGACCTGAGGGGCTCATCTTCCAGTGTCATTTTTTTTTGCCTTTTGGTATTGTCCATAGGGTTTTCATGGCAAAGATACTAGAGTGGGTTGCCATTTCCTTCTCCAGTGGATCACGTTTTGTCAGAACTCTCTGCTATGACCTTTCCGTCTTGGGTGGCCCTGCATGGCATAGCTCATAACTTCACTGAATTACACAAACCCCTTCGCCACGACAAGGCAGTAATCCATGAAGGGGGGAAGAAACATAATAGCATTAAAAAGTCAAACTGTGCTACTGTACAATGAAAAATGATAGAAAAGTCTATTGTCATTCTTGAGAACTATATTCTGTGGTTTTGGAGTCTTGCCCTGAAGTAACTTTGTGGAAATAAGCTGTGTTGATAACACTTTCCTTTATTACATTCTAATAGTTGACTAAATGCAGAAATTCTTTATATTTTACCACAATACAAATTGTGTTGTATGTTAGTTACGTTATGTCTATAAAATTGTGTTCAATTATTTTTCTAACAATAACCTTTTCTGCTGTATCTAAAACAACTTTTGTAGTAAAAAAAAAACAGAAAGTTCACCCTGTGGGAACTGCTGATCTGAGAAAATATTAAATGTCTTTTAGGATTCCTTGAGATACTTTTGCTTATAAGACTTTGGAAAATATTGCAATATCATTGTAAATAGTTTTTGAAATAATTTGTTAACAATATTTGCAGTGATGAAAAATGTACAGAATGATTCTAAAAGCCAGTCGGTTGTCACTGAGTTGAATGGTGCATCCACCCCACTTCTACAAAAGGCTGAGAATTCTTCTGATGTTTCATTTCCTGTGCCAGTGACAATCATCAGTGAAGTTCCAGAAAATTATACCATTGCCCACTCCAATACAGAAGAAGAAGAAAAAAAGGACTTCCGGGTGGCAAGGCTCCGCCACCGGCAGCCATTTAGGCTGTCAGCCCCGTCGCTCCATAGAACCGCCGAAAACAGCGCCGATCAGCTGTTTTGGTGGCTCAGAAGCCCGCTCCTCGGGAGAAGAGGAGGGGGTGAGCGCTCAGGCAGGGGTAGAGCTCTCCCAGACCGCCAGAGTTGAAACTCTGGTGGTTAAAGGATTGAGCCCACCCGAAGCCTGAGTTTGCTCCAGACCTCGGGACACCTCTGCTCCAGGGCTTTGGAGCAGAGCAGGGTGCAGCAACCATCCCTGCCAGCGAGAGTGAACTTTGGATTGCTTGGATGCAGGCAGAGATGTACAGGAGAATCATGTCAGAGCAAGCATATGATCTTTAACTCAGTGGACTTTGTGGAGATTTTTTTAAAAGTGAAAGTGCACAACAGAATTAAAAGGGTGAAAATGGCTTCCAAATCTTCTAAAGTTCCTAGAAGTGCAAGGGCTTCCCCGGTGCAGCAATCTTCATTACAGGGTTTAATTCCCCCTCCTCCTGCACCTGCACCTGCACCAGCTTTGACAGTAAAAGATTTGCAGGATGTTTTGCAAGAGGCTATGAAAAAGCAATCTCAACAATTAGTTGAACTTATGGATGAGAAGCTTACAGAACTTATGGATGAGAAGCTAAAAGAAATGAGGGCAGACATCTTACTTGCATTTCAAGGCATGGCCGTTTGCATTGAGCGCTTGGACGAGAGAGTAGAAGAACTTAGTCAAAATAACATCAGATTAGATGCTAAAATGACGGATGCTGAAACTGTGATGGATAAGATTGAAGACGATTTAACCATGGTCCAGTACCATGAGATGGAGTTTGCTGTGAGAATTAGGGGCTTAAAAGAGGATTCTAAGGAAAATTTGAAAAAAGTAGTTTCAGAAGCCCTGGAAGGTGTTTTGGGGCATTCAGCAGAAGATATTATGGTGGATATAGACAAAATATTTCGTGTTAATTCATGGATTGCAAGACAAAGGAAATTACCTAGAGATGTGGTGGTTTATTTTACAAAGAGAGCAATTAGAAATGAGGTCATTCAAGCTTTTTATAATAGTAAATTTGCGATTGCAGAGCAAGAAGTTTTGATTTTAAAAGAGATCCCTCTAAAGATTTTAAGAAGAAGAAAGGAGTTTGCTTTTTTGGCAGAAGAATTAAGAAGATAGGATATTCAGTTCAGATGGGAGATTCCAGTGGGTATGGTGGTGATGTATGCAGGCACGAGACATTGTCTTCTTACAGTGTTACAGGCACGTGATTTCTATACCAATGTTTTAAAGGCAGTCCCTATACCACTTTTGGAATCCAAAAAGAAGAATGGTGAGGGAGAGCGTCAGCCACAAAGTAAGAATGCACAAGGCGCTGAAGGAGTTACGCAGCTGAAAGATGGAGAATTTCAGAAAGTTACAGGAGTGGATCAAATTTCAGTATCATCGGGGGAGGTTAGAGACCAAAGAATGACACGTGCTGCTGCTAGATGAATGAGACAAGAGCAAGAGCAAGAACAGCAGAGAGTTATGACGGCACCTCAAAAACTTACTTATAGTGAAGCAGTGGGAGGAGCGTGACCAAAGAGAGTGCAGATGATTTTGGAAGAAGCACTCCAAAAGCTTCAGGTCGCGAAAGATGGCGACAAAGCTCCTAACCTGGAATGTTAATGGTCTAAACTCACCACAGAAGAGAAAGAAAGTACTTCAATACTTAAAGCAATTTAAGAATGATGTTATTTGTCTACAAGAAACACATATTAGACCATGGATTAAAAGTATTTGTTAAACTTGAGGTTGGGTATACAGTTTATTGCTTTTGCAACTGATAAGAAAAATGGAGTGGTCATTTATGTTAAGAACACTTCAGCGACTTTAATTGAAGCAGATAAACAAGGAAGATATGTTATAATTGAACTGTTAATAGAAGGCAAGAAAATGCTTTTGGTTGGACTATATGCTCCTAATCAATAACAAGGAGATTTTTACAGTTTATTACACAGCAAGATTATCCAGTGGGATTATAAATCCTGTATTTTGATGGGAGACTGGAATGGCGTTCTGGATGTACAAATGGACAAGGGTTTTTTTTTTAAAAGTACCCCAAGTCATGCTAAACTGCCTAAATCTTTTTTTGAAATGAAGAATGACTTGGAATTGAGAGATGTTTGGAGAGAAAGGAATTTGCAAGAAAAAGACTTTACTTTTTTCTCCGACAGGCATCAATCTTTTTCTAGGATTGATTTTGTATTAATTACTAATGATTTTTTTTTCTAGGATTAAGAAGATCAAGATTTGCCCAAGAACTAACTATTGATAGAAATTGATTTAGAGACGGAACTTGTTAAAGACTTTTTTCAATTTTCAAGAAGTTATTACAATGGATACCTGGGAAAAGATCTGGGTTAGAAATGTCAAATTTACACAGGCCCAAAATTTAAGAGAGAATTTTTATAAAAGGTTTCATAGGTGGCACCTAGATCCTAAAAAATTAGCAAGTATGTATCCGAACTGCCAGCCCAAATGTTGGAGGTGTGGTTGTGAGGATGCAATGTATTTTCATATATGGTGGACTTGTAAAAAGGTTAAAGCTTTTTGGATTAAAATTTGGTGGAACATGCAAAAAATATTCAAAAAAGGTTAAAGTTTTCTCTGCAACTGTTTTTATTGGGTATTATTACAGATACCACCGTTGTAGATACTAGGTTGATGTTGAATTTAATTACGGCAGCGAGACTTTTAATAGCGCAATATTGGAAGAAGGAAGAACTGCCGACTATAAAAGAATGGACTTTAAAAGTTTCTAACTTGACAGAAATGGCAAAGATCTCAGCGTATTTGAAAGATCAATCGCAACAGAGATACATTGTGGAGTGGAGGAGATGGATTGAGTATATTCAAAATAAATATGGGACTAAAAAGTTTCATTTAGCATTTGAATAAGTAGCGGATATATATGATGTATAACTAGCTTGTAGTTATTTTACTGAGAGTTAAAGTGCGAGAGAATTTAATATTTTATTGTTGTTTGCATATTTTAGATTATGTTTGTTTGTATTTTATACCCTGTATTTAGCTCTGGGAAGTCGGGGAGGGGGGAGGGGTGGGGAGAGGGGGGGAGGGGGGGTTGTATTCAAAATGTATTGTAAAACTTTTCAATAAAAAAAGAAGAAAAAAATGTTTTCCAAGATAGAAACTAGTGAAAATATTCCAGTGAAATTGATTGATCTAGTTAAATTGATTAACATAAATAAAAATATTCAATCTGTCAATAAGGAATGTGCAGGAACATCTTCCTATTCATCTAAAAATTTGTCACAAGAATCTTCTACAGAAAATTTTTTGGACCAAACTGAAAAACAGCATTCTGAGACTGTAATATATACTTTTCCAAATGAAAAACAGAACTAGAAAAATGCAGTGCAAAAAATATCTCCAAAAATTGCATTGATTCAGATAAACCCAATGGACAAGAAATTGCTTATAAGTTTAAACTATTGAACAAAGTACCTGACAAAGCAAGATCACTGAATGAAAATAATATCAGTGATGAAAATAATAAATTTCATCTAGAATTGAAAGGTGCATCAGCAAAAAACCCTGATGAGAAAGAATCTGACTCAATACAATCTCTGTGGTGTCATTGTATTAACAACAGAATTAAAAACTATAGTCCCAAAATTGGCCTGACAACTTTTAAAGTAGTTCCTCCCAAACCCAAAGTAAGAGATTTTGACAGAAATGAGTCTCTTTACACTGGTGCCATTAAAATAGATGAGTTAGGTAACGTAGTGACTCCAAATAGTAGTGGTGCTAGAAAAATTATAGTAAATGCAATATCAAAAGAAACTCTTTTTGCCAGAGGTAAAGAATATAAGAGGTTAAATTCTATGGAAAAGCAAACTGAACAATTACCATTAGACCATTCTGTTGAAGTAGAGATCACCATTAATGCCCAACAATCTAATAAAACATCCAGAACTCAACCTGATTGTATTAGGAATCTGAAAACAGGAACTTTGCCAAAATAGTTGATTCCAGTACCAGTGCTGAACATACTGTTGAACCAGATGAAACAAAGCTCCCTAGTAATAACTTACAGTTTTCAGGGAAAACTGTCTTAGCATCAGTGATCAATGGGAAAGATCTGATGTTTCAGATGCCCCAAAGAAAATCATCAAATGATTATTTAACCACAACTGTTGCCAATTGCAATGATCTGACCTAGTTTAAAACTATGCAATGAAAGCAATATGAAGAGCTATATAAAATGAAAGGAATGAAAACTGAAATAGAGTCATTTTCTAAAGCATGTACTGCTGCAGCCAAATACTCCCCAGTGGAAACAGAGTCAGCAAAAACAAAAAAACTGTATTCAACTACCTTCAGTTGTAGTAAAAATGTGTCAAATACTGGTCCATCTTGTGCTGATTCTAGGGTATCAAATATCAAGAAACCAAAATAAAACAAATCTACTAATAGCATTAGTGGGACATTTACTATAATAACCTCTAACAAAAACAGCCTTACAGAACAGGAACTCATCAGTGATTTAGTACAAGATGTAACAGACAGGGAAATGACTTTTGAAGTAATAAAAAAATCATCTGATCAGGTTAGTTCTCCCTTTTTTCTTAGCAAACCTAATGCTGATTTATCTCCTACAATATTTAGCTCCCATGTGAAATCAAGCAATATATCATCAGCAGTGATGGTTAACCAAACAACTTTAGAAAAAGATGAGAAACTTGACAGTGCAAAGAATAAACTGTGTTCTAACAGAATAGAGAACAACACCTACAATATTTTTGAGCCAAAGACGAAGTTTAAACCAGTCATCCTGAAGCCAATTTCAAAAGATACATCACTACATAGTGCTTTAATGGAAGCCATTCAAAATAGAAGAGGAAAAGACAAGCTTCGAAAGGTAAAAATATTTGTTGGGTAAAAGCAGCTTTGAATAAAGCACCATTTCCTGTAAGTAGATTTGTTTGTTGTTTTTACCAAAGATATAACTAACTTTTTTTACAACAACCATTATTTCCAATGACCTATTAACCACTATAACACTATAAAACTTGCATATTACTAAGATACAGTACTACATTACCATCAGTTCTATACATGCTGCTTGGTAATATGCAACAGCCATAACAGCTTCCTATATTTAAGATTTGCTACTATGATTATAGATAGCATATCAGACTAATCCTGTCCTCAAAGAGGTAATAATTATCATGCAACATATGCAAAAATTCATACACACACACACACACACACACACACACACACAAAATATTATTTTAAAATCTACTAAAACCACTGATCTCCAGGACATGTCGCCATCCGTAATTTATAGAATTAATTGCAATGACTGTCGTTGCAATTACATTGGGGAAATGGCTAAAGGCCTTCAGAGTAGAGTGCATGAGCATGAACTAGCGATTAGACTACATGAACCCATTCCTAGGTATGGGTGCATATGGCTGAGAAGGACTATACATTTAATTTTACTGGGGCTGAGGTCATCGCCCAGGATTCCACGAAAGGTGGCGGCTTATTAAAAGAAGCTTGGCTATCTGATCAATACTCCATCCAATTGGCATGTGGAGCTGCTTCCAGCAAATCAAACATTGAGAAGACAATGAACAGAGAATCAGAGCGGGCAAATCTCTTACCACCCCCATGCCAGGCGAATAGAAATACAACAGATCTGGGTCGTTTACCCATTGAACAGCAAGGTGTCACAATGAATGTCACAAGCAGAGCCCATCACAAGACTAAGAGAAAGACAGCAGAGTAACACCACCGATGCGAGGCATATGACAGGAGGATCATCGGCAGACATGGCTACGTGGCAGGTTGACAGCACAGCCAGACAGAATGGCAGCAGGAGTTATCCAGCAATGATGCTGTACAGCTGCACACTACAGAATAGACGTGACCAACAGGCGGGGTGGGCAGAGGGAGGGAAAATGTCAAAACTGAAGTGGATACCAGCTAATACGGCGAAACCACAATCAATGCAGCCAACTATGGGAGAACAAGGGGCGGGTATGCGATCATGACTAGATCGCTAATATCTGCACAGCTATAAAAGAAATGAGTGTTTCCTGCTACTAACTCATACTTTGACGATGTCAACAGTGGATTGATGAAAGCTCAGTTATTAAAAGGTTTTTCTGTCCTGGAGATCAGTGGTTTTAATAGATTTTAAAATGAGTTTACCTGGGACTCATGTTTTTAAAATGATTAAGGATGTTATATATCTCTCTCTCTCTGTGTGTGTGTGTGTATGTATGTGTGTATGTGTGTGTGTGTTGAGTGTTTTTTTGATGCACCCTGATTTCTTCTTCTTTGATCGTTATAGTATTCACCACATTGCAAAGCTGATTTTATACATAGCTCAGTATATTGAAGTCAGATAAAGGCCAGAGTTAGGCAAGTTTTCTCAAAAATAATCAGACGCTCATATTACTCATGCTCCCAAATTTTAAGTAAAAAACCCCAAACCTATGTGTTTTGTCATGTATCAGATTTCATACAGTACTGTAAGTGGAAGTCTGAAAAAGTCAAAGATTATGGAAACAGAGACTGAGTGTTCAGCTCTTTTGGCAGCTATTAGAGGGCACAGTGGAATCTCAATGTTAAGAAAGTTAATTTTAATTGCATTGCATTATATTTGTCATTTAACAAAGATGTAACTAAAAATCCATTCTAATTTGAAATCCTAGCTCTAGTTTGCCAATATAAAGCAGAAGATACTAAATGGATAGAGATTGCCCTTACGTAGCAAAAACAGTTTGCTCACTTTTAAGTCTGCTAATAGAATCAAGAAAATATTAAAACTATTATGAGATAGTAGTAGTAAATTGGAATTTATCTCATTTCACTTTCATTGGTTTTTGTATTTCTGTTCCTAGCTTCATGTAGGATTTGGGCTGCTGAGCTTGTCGATCAGAAGGTTGGCAGTTTGGTGGGTCGAATCCCAAGTGCCACATAACAGAGTGAGTGCCTGTTACTCGTCCCAGCTTCTGCCAACCTAGCAATTCAAAAGCACGTAAAAATGCAAGTAGAAAAATAGGGACCACTACAGTGGGAAAGTAACAGCGTTCCATGCACCTTTGGCATCTAGTCATGCCGGCCACATGACCACAGAGATGTCCTCGGACAAGTGCTGGCTCTTTGGCTTTGAAACGGAGATGAGCATTGGCCCCTAGAGTTGGAAACGACTAGCACACATGTGCGGGGGAACCTTTACCTTTTTTAGTTTGGAATAGCCCTTTGAATTTGAATAGAAAAATTGCTTGCATAGTACCTGTTAGTAATTTTTTGGAATTATATTGCAGTCACAAACTGTGACTGCAAGATTTAGGGAAAAGTTACACTGCTTTAAGGATTTATTTGTAGCTATCTAGTTGTTATATTTCTTTGGGTTGTCCCATATCTCTGCCCAGACCTGCATTTCTTCCTTGTTAGATATTGACTGATTCACTGTAGTCTCTCCATTGATGGATTGGTAGAAACATTCCTGGTTGAGTTTTTATTTCCAGTGTGTCAAACCTGCCCCAGTTTGTTCCCTCAAGAAAGCAGGACCAGTGTTGAGGTGTTCTGCAAAGAAATGGCAGTGCTGAGTTGTCAGAGGGGACTTGGCAGTGATGAGAAGGCTGCCCCCAGCTGGCTGCACCAAGCTAGCAATGTTGGGTCAATTTCAGTTCCTTGCAGCATGTTGTTAAACTGCTTGGCAAACAGTAGGTCTAGATGAGTGAGATATTTTAACCAAAATCCATGCAATTCATCTTCACCTGGTGCTGTTCAATTCTTGATCTTCCTTGTTTTTTTCTCTATCATTTCTGCTGTTATTGCTAGTTCTTTCATTTCAGTTTCTTTTTTATTCTTATCCTCATCCTTTAACCAAGCTGCATCCTTGTGGTATTTCTTTTGGTTACCCCAGTTCTGCCTATAATTTGCAAATATTTCCAGTGCTTTCTTGATCTTCCTTGTTTCTAAGTGGTATTTCTTGATTAGGTATTCTTTGGTCTTCTTGTTCTTCAGCTTCTTTTATTTCATCTGTTCTAGCTTGCTTGCATCTGATCCCAATTTGCTGATCTTATTTCCTATCAAATCTTCCATTTTGGTGGTGCACTGTTTGGCTTTTTTTCTTCTTTGTTGATTTTGCATTGCAGGTATTCAATTATAACTGTAACTGGTGCTGTACATTAGCTCAGAGATCCCCAACCGCCAGTCTGTGGACCCGGTCTGGGCCACAGCATGCCAGCAACCAGTCTGCACAAACAAGCAAAGCCCCATCTATGGGATGCAGGCAGCCCACAAAATCATGCACTCTCTGATCCATGGAAAAACTTTTCTCCACCAAACTGATCCCTAATGCCCAAAAGATTGGGGACTTATGCATTTGCTGTTTTTGTATCAAGTTTCAATGCAGGTAGCCTTATTCTGATATTTTTGTGCTTGGTTATTATTTCTTTCAATTCTACTTTTTTAGTTAGAGGGCAGAGGTTCTGTTTGAGGCAGAGGAGAGAGTGTCTGAGTGCCAAATGAAAACAATTTATATATCTCTGCTAAATTCCTCTACTGCCAGCTCCTTCAGGTTTGCCTCTACAGTCTGAATTACTTCTGGAAACACTTTTATTTCTTTGCCCTGACTAGACCTTTATATTCTTCCAATTCTGTTTCTTGGAATACTTTATTTTGTATTATAAATCTATGCACATCTGCTAGCCTCTGTTCTATTATTTCTGATTCTGGGTGTTGTTCTTTCCAGAATGGATGCATTCATTTCAAATATCCTCTTGTTGGATTTATCTGTAATAACAGATTTCTTTTTTTCAATTACTTTGTTTTTGCAACGGGTAAACACTTTTCTTCCAGTAGTTCTACAGCTGTTGGCCCTGATTCTTCAGCCAACAGTCCTGAGTCCTGTAGCTGATTTTTCACCAGATGTCCAGAAACTCCAATATCTACCATGGTCCTTATTAATCCAAGTAACAACTGAGCTGGATGGATGAGTATGAATTTCTGTAATTTACATCTCACCATTTTTTTTATGGGAGAGACATATCACATTAAGTTTTAGTACTACTTTATATTGCACTAGTAAGACCATACTTGGAATGGTCTTGGACACCTTAATATAAAAAAAGATGTTAAGACTCTAGAAAGAGTGCAGAGAAATGCAAAAAAGATCTTGAAAGCTAAAGCATACAATGAATGTGTCAGGACCCACCCCAAACCACATCTTAGGAAAACTCTTGGAGTCAGTTCTAGTCCAAAAGGAATCTTTACTAGGACATGCTTGGTTGTGGGAATACAAGACAGGACTTAGTATTGCTTTACAAATTGAAATTTTATAAAGGGTACCCAGTTCAACCCCCTTTCCCTCAACCCCATTTGGTCAGCCTCCATCCTTCTACTTCATGTCAACCCTTTTGTGGGGGAAAAAGGAACTTCAAATCTTTATGGTTATTGCCTTCTTCCTCTCCCCCTCCCTTTTGATCCCCCTAGTTCAAAAGCTTTCCTTGGTCTTTGAAATAATCTAAGGCAGGCTGAATCCACATATGCTCCTCCTTCCTCGGGAGATGACAGAATCCGTATGAAGGGGACAATGTTTTAAACATACATTTATGAATATGACATAAATGGATTCTGACAGAATGGTTGCAAGAACCTAGGACTGCATTGACTTTTCGGCAGCAGCAGCACACTGCTGGCTCAGATATAAGTGATTGTTTGCTAGGACATCTAGATCCCTCCACAGTTACTGTTGCTGGCCCAGGGACCATTTAGAATAATTACTTTTAATCTAGCTTAGTGGCTAGCTAATTATTTTCCCCTTCTATGCTAACAACAACAACAATAAAGGTTGAATTTTCACATCAAGACTAGTTCCTTGATAATGATTATCAGTCCTTTTGGAATATATGAAAAAACAGGAAAAGATGTTCATCCTTATAAATAAAATTGCACAAAAGTTTAATAATCAAAAAATATTCAAATGGGATAAAAGTACATGTCTTGTATCAAATTATTGCTATTTGAATATCACTTCTTTGAACAAATTATTTTTAAAATTTTTCTAATTGGTAGATTTCTTCATTTGCTTCTGATGAGCTGCAGATATTCCGAAATGCAGAAGTTTTGAAGAATAATAGCAACTCTGCAAAAGAGCAATCATTATCTCCTGCGCAGTTAGGAATGGAAAAAGCCTGTTCTCTTCCAAGAATGACAGAGAGCCTGGGGAATTCAAGGCAGGCTTTAATGGAAGCAATCTGTTCAGGAGCTGGGGCAGCATGTTTAAGAAAGGTAAAAAAAAAATGTATTTGTAGGAAGGATACAGAGGGTAAAAGGGAGTTCCAATTCTTAAACACCCCCAAAAGTTATTTAGATGAGTAGCAGCTATAATCTGAATTCTGTATTAAGATTTTTCATACATCTTTGTAACTGACTGTGTAAAAAACCTTTCAGGAAAATTAACACACAAAAAGTACAGTTATATTAGGATTTCATATTCTCATACCAGTTGTAGGCAGCTCTTACAAATTATGTGCTGTGCTAATAGAGCTTTTTATGACAGGAAGGTGAGTGTAAGCTGGATGTTAGAATGGAATGGAATGGAATGGAATGGAATGGAATGGAATGGAATAGAATGTAACTTTCTTCTTTTTCTTTTTTCTTTTTTTTCTTTATATAAGGTAATACTAATAGCAATTTTGAGGCCAGGGAAGCTGTAACATGTCCACTTTTGTTTTTAATTGTATATTCAATAAAATTTGGGGAAAAAGAATAGAATAAAATAGAATAGAATAGAATAGAATAGAATAGAATAGAATAGAATAGAATAGAATACAGCTGGAAGGGACCATGGAGGTCTTTAGTCCAGCCTCCTGCTCAAGCAGGAGAACCTATACCATTTCAGACAAGTGATTGTCTAATCTCTTCATAAAAATCTCCAGTGATGGTACACCCACAATTTCTGAAGGTAAGCTGTTCCACAGGTTAATTGTCCAGTTAGGAAGTTTCTCCTTAATTCCAGGTTGCTTCTCTCTTTGATCAATTTCTAAACACTGTTTCTTGTCCTGCCTTCTGGTGCTTTGGAGAATAATTGCCCCCCCTGTTCTTTGTGTCAGCCCCTAAAATAAAGGAATACTGCTATCATGTCACCTCTATACAACCCAGGATTCTATTAGCTTTTTTGGTTCCTGCTGCACACTGCTGGCTCATATTCAAGTGCTCATATTCAAGTGATCAGGGCAGTTCAGTTACTGTCCCTTTTAGTGAAAAGACTGATGGTGGAACCATATCCTCTTCATGAAAGAAACATATCAGGCACCATCTCTCCTCCAGTTTTTCACTTACAATAAGTCCAACAGAAGTGTTACTTCCTTCTGCACAGAATACTTTGACACAGAAGGTGTAACATTGGAATATCTTATTTGTGTGAAACCACATGGACAGATTTGCTTACAACTATGTGAGCATAACTTACATATCCTGGCATATATGAGATCTGAGAACTGAATCCCTCAATCCTTTATAGGTTTGAAAATTTCTGCTCAACACCTAGAAAGCCCAAGTTTAAAACCTGCTGCTAAGGAGACTAAAGTACTGGAATCGTTGGATCAGTAGATCTCATTTAGACTCATACGCAGCACATACAGGAAAATATTTTAAAGCATCAGAAAAAATATGTGTAATAACATTAGCAAGATTAATACAAGCAATTTGGTATCTCTGAAATCAATGAATTTACTAGTATATTGGAAGTACTGTATAACTTAAGTACATCAACATAGATAAGTATATCTGTGCTGTTATGTGTGTTCTCAAAAACAGATGGAATTTTTTTCACCTCAGACTGCAAGCCTATAAATATGGCACAGACTAATCTGCTTGCAGAATAACTCACAAAAATCATAAATAACACAACTTTCAGGCCATTTTATAAGGAAATATGCATAGTATAAAGCTATTACATCTAGGAAAACAAAATAGTGATATATAAATGATAGCTTTAAAGTCAGCGAAGTAAGAAAGCAATTTCCAAAAACAAAGTGCTTTCCAAATTAGTAATCTTTTATATATTTTGTCTCAGTATTTATATCAAATAGGATGCTGGTAAATTTACTTAAAAATGTAAGAAAGAAGAAATATTGCAGCAAAGGAAAGCTTTTCTTTTTGCCCCATTTAGTCTTCTTCACTGTTGAAGAGAAACCTTTGAACAGCTTGTCCATAGATGGCAAAAAAGTATCTTGGATCTGAAGGCAGAACATTTTTTTTCCTTTTCATAAAGTTTGGGCAGAAGATCCCAGATCTTCCAGTGGTACCAGAAAAATGCAATCAATTGGAAGAAACAATTAAAATTTAATTTCATATGTAGAAATATTAGACAGCTTTTCTAAATATATATGTACATTCAAAATGAATCTAGGAAAAGAATATTAAAAGAGCTTTAAAATATAACAAGCTATTAATACATGGTTATTTTATTTCAGGTGCCTCTGTGTGAAAATTAGATGCACCAAATTAGATGCACCTACAACTCTGAAGCATTGTGATAGATTAAAATGGTCATCCCTAATAGAAAGAATGCAAGTCTCTTTCCAGTTTGTTTACAAGCAACATTAAATATCTATGTGCTCCTCTTGATTCAGCTTATGCGCCAAGGGTCTGGGAACAACCTATTTTCAGAGTTATACCAAGCCAAAACTATTCTTACTAGCAAATTACCAAATTCATGAAATGAATAGTCACTGAGAACACTTTAGTTCTTTAAGACTATTCAAATATATTTATGGGGAAAGTTGATTACTTTTGCAGATGTACCTGAAGCATATCACTCTTTTGTTCATTAAGTGATTTAAAACATCTAGCTGTTTCAAACCATTTATTTCATTTTTTTTTCTTTTCAAATATAAAAATATTTAGGAATACAAAAATTCCAGTGGATTCTTTTGTAGCTCCAAGATCTTACAAGAGAGAGGGGCCAAATTTCACAAGTCCTCTTTTTTGTTGTTGTTCATGTGTTGTTGCTTTTACCAGTGGGATTAAAGGAAAAATGGATGCTTTGATCGTTGTTGTGACTTAAATTACCTATTTCATCTCTAAAAAAAATATTCTGAAACCTACCCCTAAAGCAAGTTTGGGTTCATTTATTTTGGAATGAGACTTTCAACACTAACAACAGTTTCTGCAAGCATAACCATTGTATTTAATGAGAATATGACAGCACCCTTTCACAATTCCCAACAAGATGACTCGCAAAAAGAGAACATGTTGGTGAGTAATGCTCCAAATAAGAAATCTAATCAGACAATGCTTTAGTAGAATTGAACTCTGAAATGGTATTAGTTAAAGATTGTATGGTGAAGTGGCTCAAAATATTCAAGAACCAATCTTATTGGATACATGGGAGGTAATTTGGGTTAGAAATGTAAAATTTACCAAGGCTCAGAATTTAAGAGAAAATTTCTATAAAATGTTTTATAGATGGCATTTGGATCCTAAAAAATTGTCTTGCATGTATCCTAATTTACAGCCCAAATGTTGGAGATGTGGTAGCTTGGATGCTACCTATTATCATATATGGTGGACTTGTAGAAATGTTAAAGCTTTTTGGATCAAAATTTGGTGGAATGTTCAAAAGATTTTTAAGAGAAAGATAAAATTTTCTCCACAATTGTTCTTATTGGGTATTATTATAGATTGTGATACTAAAGAAACTAATTTGATGTTGAACTTGATAACAGCTGCAAGGTTATTGATAGGGCTATATTGGAAGAAGGATAGTTTGCCTACTATTGAAGAATGGATGCTTAAAGTGTCAAATTTAGCAGAAATGGCTAAGATTTCTGCTTACTTGAAGAATCATTCACAAGAAAGATACATTTCGGTTTGGAGAAGATGGATAGATTATATTCAGAATAAATATGGGACTAAAAAGTTTCATTTAGCTTAAGAATAGATTTTATATTGTTATTTTTATTAGTATTTTATTATAGTGAAATTTTTGATTAGCTTAATAATAAGGATGTTATTTGATTATGTTATTGGTATGTATATTCTAATTTGGTTTGTATTTTTAGTTTAAAGGGAGTTAAAGCGCATTAAGAACTTGGTTACTTACATAGTTGGTTAATGTTAGTTAGATTATGTTTATTTTATTTGTAACCCTGTATTCAACTCTGGGAAGCGAGGGAGGGGGAGGGGGGAGGGTGGGGGTCGGCTGGGTTTATATTGTAACTTTTATAAAAATTTTAATAAAAAAAAGAAATCTAATCAGAGTAGCTTCTTCTATTGCTTCCCAAGTGGTTTATGGTTCAAAATAGTTCTGACTGGGCTCGATCTAGTTATGTTGGAATTATACCATTCCCTTAACATATTTCAGTGTTATGGGGAAAAAAAACAACTAAGTCACTGTAGATCATGTATAACTTGGGTAAATTTGCTATTAAATAAAATTAACATAAGCATGATTTTGTTTTACATGGCACTGAAGATAACTTGAATTATATTCATTGTATTATGTTTAATATATTATGATTACAATGTATATTACATAATCTTGCTTTCCTTAGAAGTGCCATTATTCACCTGCAGTGAATACATGTACTGTACTGTAAATACTAATTTAATTTAGTGCCACAAATGAAACAATCACAAGACATATGTAATGTTTGCTTCAGTTTTGGATTTGGATTTTCATTAATTTATGGGAATATGTACTATGTTTGTGTTTTTCAAAAAATAAAGTGCCAATCTGAATATATGACTATTTTGTCTTCATGTTCGGTTGATAAATAATGTTTGGTCTTGAACTTTCATGCCTGATGGCAGTTTTTATTAACAAAATATGAGAAGTTAAAAGTGTTTTTAATAAGTAAGAACAACCATGATATATTCCTCTTCATAATTGGCATTTCACTTAAACCAGACAATTTCATTGTTATGTGCAATGCTACTACATCAGAAACCTGAGCTAAACAAGTGCTGACATTGATACATGTTGAACTACAGAATCATTTTAAACATAAAATGCATTCTCCAACATATAATTAACTACCAAGGTAAAATTAAAAATCAGAATGCTACATTGACATTTTCATTGAATTTGCATGCCTTTGGGAATTACAAATTGTAATGTACAAGATGATAAATTAATAATTTTACAGTATGTAAATTCCAATTAAGTCTGATGGTTTCTGGTGGCAATAGCTATAGTGCAAAATTTATGTAATTTACTGACAACATCATTGAACTAATACCATTAAAAAGGACACTGTTCTCTGCTGGTGCCAGTTGAGGGGAAGGTGTCTAAGAGTGCCAGAATGAATGACTTTTGGCAAGATACTACTGAAATTTGAAACAAATATTTAGAGAGTATGATGGAAGGGGTTTTTTTTGGAAAATATGTAGATTATTCTGTTTAATATGTTATTAAATTGTCAATCACATCTGGTTCTTTTATCAAATTCTATTAGATTCCTTATAAATATGAATTATTAACTTAAAGTATTTTTATTATTATCTAAACCCATTTCTTTTCTGAGAAGGTATTAAGTACATTCATTCACCCACTCCTTGACAACTTCATTCTGATAGCACCAATGAGCAAGAAAAGATATGATTCAGGGATGATTGGAGAGGAAAGTTTTCAGAAAGAGACTGAAGAGCTGTTTGTCCAGAATGATACAGATCTCCTGCCAAAGCAGGAGGTTGAAGGTCTTCTAATCCCTTCTATATTTATTAATCTACATTCTATATTCTATGTTCTATAGAATAGGTTCTATAAGCACTATAGTTTATTTCTATGGCGATTGCTATTGTTTTAAATACAGCACTATACTTTCAAAGTTGACTATTCATTCTGATTCCAATTAGAATCAGACATTTTAAAGGGTAATACAAAGCACTGTTAATTTAATTTAACAGACAATAGTCATGGTAACAGGGCTAGTTTGCTAGTTAATTATATAAATTTACTGTACCAGCAGTCCCACAGAAAACTTTGCATATAAAATTTCAGTTAAATGAAACTTTGAAAAAATATGTGTATGTTTAGATATGTTATCTTCTATCTATGGCTCTCCACTCTTTCCTGCCATTTTTGATGCAGAAACTATGTAAAGATATTTAGATATAGAGACCAATAGTATTTATCTCTTAAATATATTATCCCTTAAATATATGACTTTTTATACAGATTGCACATATTAAAAATACCCATTTGATTTATTAAGGTTATAAACTAGTTATGCTGTAACTAGATTTATATATCCTTTGTTAGAATTTAGCCTTAGTTTATAATTTCAGTTTAGCTCTAGATTGGCAAAGTTGGTGTTATGTACTGAGCTTTTGGGGGTTTAATCACATGTGCTGCTGGAGAACTAATGGTTCTCCAGCAACCCAAACAGGACGTCGCCAGTCCTGGCAGCAGTTAACATGGCGGGAATAATGGGTTCAATCTGATTGGTTGTTCAGAGCATGTGGACTATATATATTGTGCATCATTACCCAAAAGCCCCAGTACAGTTCAGTCTGACTTATAATTAAGCTATGATTCTTCTGTACTCATCTGCCTGGCGTCTTTCCTGCTCTTCAGAACCCACAACACAACAGTGGCGACGAAGGTGGGATCCTGCTTCACCTTAAAGAGCTGAACTTGCGAGGGGTCGGCTTTACGTGCTGGTGGAAAGAGGCATCTTCCCCCCCCCCCCCTTCCTTGGCTGGCTAGCAAACTACGCTAGTGGCCATTCACTCAGAATTACCCGTCTGAGCTCAAGAAACAGGATCAGAAATGCAGGATCCTAGTCAAGATGCCAAAGGTTGGCAAATTAAGGGAGTTCGACATTTGCCACCCAGAATAATGGCCGTTGTATCTCTCTCAAGTTGAGAATTACTAAAGGGCAAACCAGATCGCTGAAGATGGGCTCAAAGCTGCAATGCTGCTATGTGTCTGTGAGCCAGCAATGTTTGACCTTGCAGAAAACCTGTTTGCCCCCACGCCAATCAAAGCAATATCGTATGCTGACCTCAAACAAAAATTTAACGGACATTTTAAGTCAAAAATGTCAGAAATGGCATGGAGATTCAAGTTTGACCAGAGGGTGCAACGTCCAGGAGAAACAGCATCAGAATACATCGTGGGCCTACGCCAGGCCACGCGTCTTTGCAGATTCTCAAACCTTGAAGAACGCCTGAGAGATCAGCTCATTTACAGCCTCAGAGACAAAGTCCTTCAACAGAGACTATTTGCCAGACCCAATTTGACATTCTTGGAGGCACAATATGAAATAATGGCCGACAAAGCAGCCAGAGGAGCCATGCAAGTAGTGCAAACTGCCAAACCTCTCAAGGTCAAAGAAACCGTTCACCAAGAGGTCGCTAAATTCAGCAGTGAACCAGCAGTGGAAGAAGAGATGGAGATAGACAAGCTACAGAAACAGCCGGGAAAACAAGAATGCAGAAATCGACAAAAAGAAAACACTTACAAGGCAGTTCTCTTCCCTAGGTATATGGGGTCCGGAGGCAACCATTCCCACGCAAACTGCAGATTCCGCATGGCCACGGGCAGGGCCTGTGGTAGGACTGGGCACATTGCAGTTATATGCTGGGCTTGCCAGAGAGAGATGGACAACCCAAGCATCAGTCAGGGGAACTGACAAGGAGAGGTACCGGGGCCCAGGGTCCAACCAGTGTGGTTTTTTTCAAAAGTCGGAGAAGTATTTGCCACAAAGGGGCTCATCGTCCCCTTAAATCTAAACTTAAGCTCTCAATTGAACTGCAGGGCATTCCATGCAAAATGGAATTGGACTCTGGTTCAGCAGTCTCAATCATTTTGCATGAGACATTCAAATATGTCTGCAAACGCAGCAATCAATGGGTTAATTTGAAGCCCTCGAGCATTATCTTAACTGACTTCCAGAATGCCCAAGTTAAAATTAAGGGGGAGGCCACCCTATCAGTAAAATTTAAAGGGTTTTCAGGGCACCTGGATGTAGAGGGTCAAAGAACAAGTCTTATAGGACTTGATTGGTTTGAGGCTTTAGGAATTCAGATAACAGGCATCAACCAAACGCAGAGTACTGACCTCAGAGCTGTCTGTGAAGAATATGCAGATGTGTTTGATTCTAAATTAGGAACGTATATGGGCCCACCTATTTCATTTAAATTAGACCCCAATATAATACTGATCAGAGTCAAACTGCACAGAGTTCCTTTTGCATTACAGCATAAAATCGATTCAGAAATTGATAAATTAGTAGAACAAGGGGAGTTACAGCCTGTTGAAGGGGGAGAGTGGGAGACCCCTATCATCACCCACTTAAACAAATGGGGAGGTTTGCATTTGCACGGACTACAAATGTACCCTAAACAAAGCTTTAAACCAGCATGTCTACCAGGTTCTGATAGTCAGCCATATTCTAGCCTCTTTGCAAGGGGGCGCCATTTTTGCTAAGCTCAATTTAGCACAACCGTATCAACAACTGCTAGTAGACGAGGCCACAGCAGCGGCCTAAACAATAGTGACACATAGAGGAGCTTTCAAAGTCTAACGGTTGCAGTTTGATGTATGCGTAGCACCAGGGATATTCCAAGGGATCATGGAATGCACCCTCAAGGGCATTCAAGGTGTTTGCCCGTATTTTGATGATGTTCTCATTGCCGGAGAATCCGCAGAAGTATTAACAAATAGGCTCAGGGCTGTCTTACAAAGACTTCATAATGCGGGCCTTAAACTGAAAAAGAATAAATGTAGTATTGGGGTCTTATCAATGGAATTTTTGGGGTTCCATATCGATGCCAGTGGAATCCACCCTGCAGAATAAAAAATAAAGGCCATCAAAATGGCTCCTAGTCCCAAAAACAAAGCAGAATTACAAGCATTTTGGGGGTTACTGAACTTTTATCACACATTTCTACCTCATAAAGCTGCTATAACAGATCCCCTCCACAGGCTACTCGATAAGAAAACTGTATGGCAATGGACTGGTGTATACAAAAAAAGTTTTCAGGACCTTAAGGCGCTCCTATCAGAAAAATCCATAGTCACTCATTAGATAGAGTCTAAACCTGTATGTCTTACATGTGATGCATCTCCTTATGGGGTGGGGGCAGTTTTAAGCTACATAGAAAAGAATGAGGAACAAGTTCCCATAGCATTCTGCTGTTGAACGCAATTATGCACAAATTGATAAGGAAGCCTTAGCCATAGTGGCTGGGGTCAAAAAATTTCATGATTATTTATATGGAAGAAATTTCACTGTGTACACTGATCACAAACCCATTTTGGGATTATTTACAACAGATAAACAACCCCCCCACATTTTATCCCCAAGGATGCTCAGGTGGTCTATATTTCTGTCTGATTATAAATTCAAGTTAATTCGCAAATCTGGAAACGAAATGGGCCATGCAGATGGCCTCAGTAGACTACCACCGCCACTTACAGATCCTGACCCAGCTCCTGCTGCACGAATATTATCAATACAAGATTTGCCTGAATTCCCTCTCCGTGCTGGGGACATTGCTGCTGAAATGACAGATAGAATTTTAAGCAGAGTATTGTCATGGGTATTTACAGGATGGTTAGAGAAAAGTCCAGGCCCTGAATTCCAAAGTTACTTTGTTAGAAGGCATGAATTGTCTGCATATAAAGGATGTTTGCTTTGGGGAAACAGAGTCATTATTCCCTCAGTATTGCAGTCCTTGCATGAAGGATACCCAGGCATAGTGCACATGAAAGCATTAGCTAGAAGCTACCTTTGGTGGCCAGGTTTAGATAAGGCTGTTGAGGAGCAAGTACATGGGTGCTATATCTGCCAAAGGTCAAGGCCTGAAACGCCCTGAGCACCCAGGTACATAGATGGGAGGAGACTCATACTCCCTGGTCCAGGATTCATATTGACTATGCTGGGCCTTTTCAAGGACAGCTCTTCTTGGTAGTAGTGGATAGCCACTCAAAATGGCTGGAAGTAATTCCGGTTCCCAATATGACTACTGCTAGGACCATCCAGGTGTTGAGAAAACTCTTTGCTACACATGGGCTACCTGATGTCGTGGTTTCTGATAATGGGGCTCAATTTACTGCTGCTGAATTTCAGGCATTCCTCAGAGCGAATCTAATCAGACATGGCACATCTGCTCCCTTCCACCCATTGTCAAACGGGCAAGCTGAACGAATGGTGAGGACAACCAAGGACGCCCTTGAGCGCATCATCACAGGTGACTGGCATCATAGACTGGCAGACTTTTTACTCTACCAACACTCTACACCTGCACAGCCACAGGTAAAAGCCCAGCGGAGCTTCGTTGGAGTAGACGTCTCATCACTAAACTGGACAGACTTCATCCAGACAGAGTGGCATCAGATGCTTCTCAACTCAAACCCCCGAGGGGGCTACAGACTGGTGATTTGGTCTGGGCCAGAAATTATGGGCCTGGACACTTGTGGGTTCCGGGATAGGTGGTTGACAAAACTGGACCCCTATCTTACACAGTAGGGGTGGAGGGAGGGTGACTGATCAGACGACATGTTGACCAGTTAAGGAAGAGATTTCCAGAATGGTCACTAAGTGAGAACTTTGGCACAAGTCCCTCCTATAGTTCTCCAGCTGGCATACAAGCTAGCTCTCACCTGTACCACCAGTATTTTCAACACACAACTGAATTCGAGTCTGAGGAGGACCAAGACAACTCTGAGGTGCAACATGGAACCCCTGATCAGTCAGATCAGCCAAGCATCAGTGACCGCTGTGCTCACTCTACTCCAAGTCTTGACTCTGGGGTGGGCCAACCTGGGGAGGCTAGCCAGAGCAGTTCTCTGTCCTCAGACTCTACAGCACAGGAGAAGATGAATTCGCATGACATGCCAGATAAGTTGGTAGACCACAAAGTGGTTGGAACCCCAAGACGTTCCTCACATCCACATAAGCCTCTTGCATACCTCACAGACTATGTTGTTAAATAAAGGACAACGTATTGTGTAAAATGATTAACAGTCTTTAGGCATGCCTGCTCATTTAAATATTATTTGATTCTTTTGTTAATCAACACATGAGTTGTGGTGCACTGCATACTGAAAGGGGATTAACAAGAGAGTGAGTCTTTTTCAGTGAGACATTATTTAATCTTTTTGTAGTTATCATAAGGTACTATGAGGTATTGCAACACTACTGGGAGAACAGCAAAGCTGTCATTAGTCTCATTGCAGGCAGTTTGTGCATAACATGTCCAAGAAGGTTGCGTTATGAAGATATTACCTTGAATGGGGTCAAACATTCACTTATATATTGGAGATGGGAGTGAAGTGAGTTCTTTAACTTGTAAGGGAAGTTTGTTCTTAAAAGGGGAAGGGGTATTATGAACTGAGCTTTTGGGGGTTTAATCATGTGTGCTGCTGGAGAACTAATGGTTCTCTAGCAACCCAGACAGGACGTCTCCAGCCCTGGCAGCAGTTAAAATGGCGGGAATAATGGGTTCAATCTGATTGGTTGTTCAGAGCATGTGGACTATATATATTTTGCATCATTACCCAAAAGCCCCAGTACAGTTCAGTCTGACTTATAATAAAGCTATGATTCTTCTGTACTCATCTGCCTGGCGTCTTTCCTGCTCTTCACAACCCACAACACAACAGTCTGCATAATGAAAAGCTTAAATGAATGATTGTTTAAGCCCTAAATGGTGACTATTTCTGATTTAGAGGACATACATTAAACCATGCTGTTTATTTCAATGTTTGCAATGTCATTTGGCCTTGATAATTTCAGGAACTGTTGGAGAAAGAAAAACATTGTACTGCTTGTCCCAGGTGCACATACATCTGTAAACAAATAGCAATCACACTTTACCGCCTCTCTAAGCAGTTTACACTATCAGCATATTCCTCCCAACAACCTGGGTCCTCATTTTACTGACCTCAGAAGGATGGAAGGCTATTTGTTCCAAAAACTGGGTCTTAGCTTGGTGTTGAAGCCAATTGATCACCATACCCAAGATGTGGGGGAAAAACCTTTTATTTTGGTACCAAGAAATAAAAGTGACCTTGGCTTTGAAAGTTACCAAGGCACCAATTACAGTTTTACAACCGTTTTTATAATCAAAGGTGATTCTCATACACCCTTTGCCCTCCCCAATAATACATGCATAACATATAATATTGATTGGTTACCTGGATTGCAGCCCCCCAAAGCTTTCTCGCTTGCTATGCAAAATAGCTAAATGTCACACCAACTCTTGCCCTCCTTAGGTCATGGGAATCTTGCAAAGCTTCTAGTTTCCTGTGCCACCTATGTGGTTTTGGGTTTCCTGTAAGTGAGCTATTCATGTACCCAACATCCTGGCTAAGTGGTTGAACCTGTGAATCTATCTTGCTTAACTGCTCCTGTAGCCCACCCCCATCCACCGCAGTTCCCTCACATTGCTCACTGTTTGTCTGCAAAGCCTTCAGCAGAAGGCTTGTCTGCAAAGCCTTCAGCAGAAAGAAAAAAAGCTGTTAAAGAAAAAGTTGTTTAAGAGTAAATGTTTCTTCTCAGAATTCATCTTCCTCACTCCCATGCCCATCACAACCACACCTGGGGCCTATCTCCACATATGACCCTTCTGATCCCCAGGGCCTCATGGGCATGTACATTGTTTCATCTGACCCTTCAGCTGACTCAACCTTAAGGCTGTGAGACTGGCAGTTGGCAGTCAGCAGAATTAGCTTTCTAACCACTGTGCTACCACAGCTCTATGTTCTAATGCTAAATATGCCAAATGCTATCCAATATTCACTTATACCTATTTCTTGTTCTGCCATGAATTCTTTTGGTGAAAATGTTTATAGTGAATAAAAACATACAACATATTATCTTACTTTGCTTTGCCTATCTCAATAGCCCTGATGAAGCAAACAGTGAAAGTGAATTTCTGTCAGTGTCCTCATCTCTGCATAGTCATGCATACACAAAGCACTAGGTTGCTTGAGATTTACGGGTTGGCCGCCGACGGGATGACTGGAAAAAGCGGGTGCTCCAGCTGTCCAGTCCAGTTTCTCTTCACCAAACAACCGTCAAAGGGTCGGAAAGTTGCTCTGGAGAGGCAACAAAGAAGGAGTTTGGATCAGGTGGCAGCCGATTAGAGTGGACTGAAGACTCCTCTGAAAAGGTGGAGGAAAGGTTGCTGGGTGAACCGAGGCAGCCCAAGTCATCTCCAGCTGGAAGGGAAGCACTGCAAAACAGCTGACTGTCAACTGCGTACTGAGGTTGGGTGAGCCAGAATTTTCTTTCCTTCTCCTTGTGGATTATAAAACATTGAGCCCCTAATGGGAAAGAGCTGAAACGTAAAGACCCCCAGAAGGACTAATTTAAAAGGAACGAGCAGTTACAAAAAGGGGGAAGTGTTCTTTTTAAGAATATTGGACATTGATACATAAGCCGAGGAGGACATCTAGTGGCAAAAGAAGAAACGACAACACTAATAAATAGTGAGAAAAAAAGAAAAGAAGAAGGAAATGGAAAAAATGTTTTCGTAACAATGACCTTGAAGAGATACCTGCAAATAACAAAAGTGCCTTGTTGTGAGATTGCAAGGGAAAAGACTTTTTAAAGTTACTTCTGTTGACTTTGGCTAAATTCAAACCGATACTGTTTTTGTTTTAGACTGTGAGCTGTAAAATGAGTTCATCAAACATTACCAGACTTATGAAGAAAACTTCTTCTGCATCCTCTGTAGGACAATGTATTCAACAACAGGGATCTACTGAAGCAATGCTGCAATGTGAGAAAATAAGCACTGCCCAAAGCGAAACACAGACCTCATTAAAACTGATTGAAGAGATGATGCAAAGAAATCAAGAGATGGTGCAAAGAAATCATGAAGAGACACACACACACAAAAAAACCCATGAAGAGACACAAAGTAAACTTGAGAAAGTAAGTCAAGAAATCCTGGATATAAGGGCAAAATTTGAAGCTCAAAATCAAATGATAATTAAAAATGAACAAAGAGTTCAGAAAGTGGAAGAAAAATCAGAGGACATTGATAAAAAGATGGGAATGTTATTATAAGAAAATGAAAAATTAGAACAAGTAAACCAAGACATAGAGGAGGAAATTAAGATCCTAGAAATGGAAAAAGCAGAATACTATTTGAGATTTCAAAATATCCCTGAGGGCAGAGAAGAAAACATAGCAGTGGTGATTATTGATATCCTGGCAGAGGCTTTAAAGTCAGATAGAGGAGAAATTCAAATGGAGGTCGATGAAATATTTCACATGAACTCAAGCTATGCAAGAAGAAACAAACTGCCAAGAGAAGTACATGTAAGGTTCATAAAGAAAACACCAAGAAATGGAGTTCTGAGGAAAGTCAGAGATGAGCCAATACAATATAAAAATAAAAAAAATCATGGTTTTAAAGCAGATACATAAGAGAGTAAGAGATACTTGAAGACACTAACATTTCTTAACTACAAAGCTGATTGCCAAAGGCATAAACTTCAGATGGCTGATGCCAGAAGGCATTTCAATAAATTGGAACAATACAAGATATCAATTGGATTCAGTCTGGAAGCAGAAGATTTTGAAATCAGGAATAGAGCAATTCTAGATGAAGGAGTGAAACAAAGACAAGGGGAGAGTAAGGAGCAGAAGCAAATGGAAGAGATGACTCAAGGAGCAACTGCACAAAGAGGAGAACAGAGAAAGATGATCAAGAGGGCGAAAAAGTGAAGGACTTGCCAGAGAACAGAGGATTAATAGATCGACTAGACCTAAATATAAATAATGGAAATGAAAATGGAGAAAGAAAATGGAATTTTTTCAGTAAATATAAATGGACTAAACTCCCCATCAAAAAGAAATAAAGCTTTCAGGAAATTACAGAAATTGAATATAGATATAATTTGTCTGCAAGAAACACATATAAAAGGATGATAAATAAACTACAAGACTCAAAAGGAGAATTACAGTTCCAAAATGATTCAATGAAAAAAATCATTAAAGACTATTATGAGACACTCTACAAGACAGAGGAAATTCCTAAAGGAAAAAAAAAAACAGCTGTATTTTAAAAAAGCAGACTGGCCAAAAATTCCAGAGAATATTCAAAATATATTAAATTGAAAAATATCAACGATGGAGGTCACAGAAACTATAAAAAGTCAAAAGAAAGACAAGACTCCAGGCCCAGATGGACTTCCCGCAGAATTTTATACATCATTACAAGATGTGTTAAGTCCGACTTTGAAAGAACTGTGTAATAAAATCCTTGTGGAGGCTACAATACCAAAGTCATGAAGCTAACATTACCTTAATACCTAAAGAAGATACTGATCTCACACAAATAAAAAATTATAGACCAATATCATTATTAAATGTAGACTATAACATTTTCACCTCAATAATGGCAGAAAGAACTAAGAAATTCTTGACTGAATTTATGCACACAGATCAAAATGGCTTTTTATCTAAAAGACAGATAAAAAATAACCTAAGAATGATCCCTGATGTGCTAGAGTACTATAAAATCCATCCAGGAAAATGATATATGATATCATATATAATTAAAAAAATAATCAAAGACTTTTATGAGATACTTTATGACACAGAGGAAACCTCTCAAGAAAAAATAAAGCAATATATAAAAAAGTAGATCTACCAAGAATCCCAGAGAAAATACAAAATATTTTAAATGAAAAAATATCAATGAAGGAGGTGACAGAGGCTATAAAAAGGAAAAAAAAATGATAAGACTCCAGGTCCAGACTGGTTACCTAAGAGCTTTATAAATCTCTACAAGACACACTAAGTCCAATAATGAAAGAAGTAATGAAGTACTTTTAGAAGCTAAATACATGGACAGAAGCTAACATCACTTTAATACCTAAAGAAGACTCAGACTTGATGCAAATAAAGAATTATAAATCAATATGTCTATTAAACATGGACTACAAAATTTTTGCCTCAATAATAGCAGAAAGACTAAATAAATTTTTGATTGAATTTATACATACAGACCAAAATGGATTCCTACCTAAAAGACAAATAAAAAATAACTTAAGAATGATTTTAGACATTTTGGAATATTATAAAATCCACCCAGGGAAGCAGATGGTGTTAATATTTCTAGATGCACAGAAGGCTTTTGACAACATAAATTGGCAATTCGTGATTCAACAATTAGATGAAATGGATTTTGGAGTAAACCTCATAAATATAATTAAAACAATTTATTATAGACAAACAGCTAAAGTAATTGTAAATGGAGATTTTACAGAAAATTTCAATATCAAAAAAGGCACAAGACAAGGGTGTCCATTATCCCCATTGTTATTTATATTAATCCTGGAGGTATTAAAGAGAAACATTAGGCAAGACACGGAAATTAAAGGATTGAAGATAAAAAATGAAAAATACAAATTATAAGCATTTGCAGATTATTTATACTTTATACTAGAAAACTCCTTGAGACAAGCCTTAAGTTTATGAAAAAGATAGAAGAATTTGGAGAAGTGGCAAGTCTGAAAGTAAATAGAGAAAAGACCAAAGTGATAACTAAAAACCTTACAGAAAAATTAAAAAAATCAACTCTCAGAAAAAACAGGTCTCCAAATAGTCAAAAGAATTAAATATTTGAAGATTTATCTAACAGCAAGATATGCAACAATAAAAAGACAACTACATAAAATTATTAAAACAAATAAAACTAGACTTGGAAAATGGAAAAACCTACAACTTTCAGTGCTGGGAAGAATAGCAACAGTGAAGATGAATATTCTACCAAAAATACTTCTTTTATTTTTATTTCAAACAATACCTATAAGACTGGGAAAAACTTGCCAAAATTCATTTGGCAAGGAAAAAAAGCTAGAATTAGATTGAAAATACTTCAAGAAGCAAAAGAAAATGGAGGATCTGGACTGCTGGACTGGACTTTATATTATCAAGCAGCTGTTTTAGTATGGCTAAAAGAGTGTATAACCCTTAGAGATAAAAGACTACTATACCTAGAGGGACATGACCTACAACTCGGGTGGCATGCCTTTCTATGGTATGGGAAGAATAAAATACACAGATACTTTCAATATCATTATATAAAAAATGCACTTTTTTAGAATGGGAAAAAGTAAAAGCGAAAATTTACATGAAAATACCTGGATGGCTCTCAACAATGGCAGCATTTGTTCACCCAAACCTAACTAACTATGACCAAATTGTGACTTATAAAGATGATTTGAATATTGCAGGAAAAAACTAGACAAGAACTAGAAGAACAGAGTATTGACCTACCATGGTGGCCATATCTGCAAATCCAAATGAGATATGAAAAAGATGTTAAAACATCTTGATTTTATAAAGTACAGACAGAATTTTACAAGCTACTACAGATGAAAAATTAAGAAACTTTATAAATATATGTTAAATTTAAAGATGGAAGAGGAACAAGTTAAAGTAACAATGATAACATGGGCAAAGATTTTTTTATCATAACATAGAATTAGAAAACTGGCAAAGTCTTTGGGAAAGAAATTCTAAAATAAGAAAAGCAGCAGCGTACAAAGAAAATCTATACAAAATGTTCTACAGATTGTATTTAACACCAGTGAGATTAGCAAAAATGTTTAAAAACGTATCTATGTTGAAAATGTAGATATGCCTCAAAACCAAAAGATTCTGGTCAAGAATACACATATGGTTAGAGAAAAACAGTAAAAAACATATAAATTTTAAGCCAGAATTACTTTTTTAGGCATAATTGTAGGAAATTATGAGAAAGAGTGTATATACAGTATATAATTTTACATGTATTAACTGCAGTGAGAATTGTATTTGCTCAACATTGGAAAAATGAAGATTTACCAATGGAGGAAGAGTTAATTTAAAAAAATTAGATTGTGCAGAAATGGATAGATTGACATTGAAAATGAAAGAGAAAGATTTAGTATACTTTAGAACATGGGATACCTTTTATCAATGGTTAGAAAAATGAGGTAGAGAGAAATTAATTTAGCGTATTAGTAAGTTAAATGTTGGAACTCAGACAATGTATTGCTGATAAAATATTAAGCATTTGTGATTATAAAAAAAATAATATATATAATGGGAAACATTTAATGTGTAACTTTTACACGGTTTTTGCTCAAATCTTTTCTTGCTTTTGCTGCTATCAGTTCATATAAGGACCTACTTCATCTAAGTCTCCCAAGAAAGCAGAACTTGAAATAGGTATTGTCTCAAAAGGAACTTTTATTAGGGGCTAGTTATAGCAGGGAAAACAAGGTGAGATCTGAAGAAAAACCCATGCAAGCAGTATATTAAAAGTGATTTTATTACTCTTCCCCCCAGGGTCCCAGTGCCCATTTGAATTCCAGCCAATCCACAGGTGGCTTAGTGTTTTGGTAACTGGCTCCATTGGCATGCTCTTCAAGGTCTCTCTTGCTTTCATTTCCTTCTGGCTCCAAGTGCTAACCATTTCCTAGATAAGGGAGATGCATTCCTTCTCCTGGGGGAAGGGCATAGTGGCAAGACAGTGCAAAGCATCCCCAAAGTATCCTGCCTCCCAATAGAATGGCAGGCCCCATAAAATGGTTACAAATGTAGGGACAAATATAAAGAGGGAAACAATACATTTCTTTTGGGGACCTGACATACAGCCCCCCCTAAAAAAATGACAGATTCACCTGCAGAACATAAAAGAGGGAGAGGGGAAGAAAACAAAGGGAAAAATCACATTAATCAGATTTATCAAGATATTTAGAATGAAAATGTTTAAGTAACTTAGGAGCTCTAATATGTTTCTTGTAAACCCATTCATTTTGAGAGGATGGAAGATTTTTCCAAGCTACCAGATATTGTGTGGAACTATGATGTTTGCAGGGATGTGGTGGCTCAGTGGGTTAGGACGCTGAGCTTGTCGATCAGAAGGTCGGCAGTTTGGCAGGTCGAATCCTGAGTGCTGCATAACAGAGTGAGTGCCTGTTACTCATCCCAGCTTCTGCCAACCTAGCAGTTCAAAAGCACGTAAAAATGCAAGTAGAAAAATAGGGACCACTACAGTGGAAAGGTAACAGTGTTCCGTGCGCCTTTGGCATCTAGTCATGCCGGCCACAAGACCTTGGACAAGTGCTGGCTCTTTGGCTTTGAAACGGAGATGAGCCCCTAGAGTTGGAAACAACTAGCACGCATGCGCGGGGGAACCTTTACCTTTACCTTTATGATGTTTGCATGAATCTAAAATGTCTTACACTTCAAAATGTTGTTCACCCTTGACCAATATGGGTGTAGGCACAGAGGTGCTGGTGGTCTAAGCTTAGAAGTAATCTCAGGTTTGAGCAAGCTACAATGGAAAACAGGGTGGATTTGTCATAGACTCTTAGGTAGCTCTAATTCAACAATCACTGGGTTGCATTTAATAGGAAAGGGCCCAACATTCACTGGGTTGCATTTAATAGGAAAGGGCCCAACAAAGTTAGGACTCAACTTTTTAGGAGGCTGTAGAGACTGCAGGTAATTAGTGGAAAGGTAAACCTTGTCTCCAACCTTAAAAGGCTTTTGCTTCACCCTTCTTTTGTCAGCCTGAGCCTTATAGCTTTCTCTGGCCTCCTCTAAGGCCTTCTGTACTACCGGCCAGTTATTTTGCAACTGCTTAATCCACTCTTGCAAAGAGGGAATATCAGGCTCCTTAGTAGGCAATTCAGGTATGCAAACAAATGTCTGAACATTTGCAACCTGAAAAGAGGTTAAACCAGTGCAATCTCAGCAACAGGCAACAAATCATTCCAATTATCTTGTTGATAGTCGATAAAGCATCTAAGGTACTGTTCTAAAACTGAGTTCAGTCTCTCTGTCCCCCCATTCCTTTGAGGATGATGATTAGATGACAGCCCCTGACTAGAATCCAAAAGGTCCAGAAAACCATTCAGAACTTGGAGGTGAATTGAACCCCCGTCTGAGATTATGCACAGTGGGGCTCCATGAAAACAGTAGATGTGCTGCACAAAGAGTTTAGCCAGAGTTTTGGCCATTGGGAATAACTGTATTCCCAGCACTTTCAGGAAGCTCCACAATGAAATCCACAGAGATCTCTCTCCAGGGTGCTGAAGGGCTCACTACCGGATGAAGTAGCCCTAGAGGCTTTCCCTTCCACCACTTAGTTGTGGTGCATGTGGGGCAGCTAGTGATATAGCTCTCTATGTCCTTTTTCATGAAGGCCATCAGAATAGCCTTTTGAGCAGGTGTAGGGTTTTGACAAACCCAAAGTGCCCAGTAATTTTTGAGTCATACCAGCCTGCATCACTCTCAGTCTTAGAGCTGCTGGAACATATATTTTCTCCCCAGCCCAAGCCAGATCATTATTAAACACAAGTTCTTATGGGCTTGAACCCACTCGTCGGTTTCCAATGTTTTCTTGAACTCTTGGGCCACTGGGTTGTCTATTGGCACAGTAGCCCTGGTTTTGTGCTCTAGTACTAACAGGTGCTGCTAACTGCTTAGGGGTTGGAAATGGTTTAACTATTTCAGATTTTACACTGTTATATTGTGGCAATCTGGACAGGACATCTGCTAGAAAGTTCTCTCCCCCAGGGAGGTAGTGAATTGTAAAGATGAATTGGTGAAATTGCTGAGACCACCTTGCTTGCTTAGGGGACAGTTTCCTAGGGGTTTTCATACCTTCAAGATTCTTATAATCAGTCCACACTTGAAATACCTCCAGGTTAGGCATTGCATAGGCTTCCTTCTCACAGGCCACCCACCTCTGCTCAGTTTCAGATAACCTTTTTGGAGGTGTAAGGACAGGGTTGTAATTGGCCCTCCTTATTTCTTTGGAGAAGGACTGCTCCAACTGTCATGTCACTAGCATCAGTCTGAATAACAAAAGCCTCCTCTGGATCTGGGTGCTTCTGTACCGGCTCTGCAGAGAAAAGTCTCTTTAATTTCTCAAAAGTGGCTTGACGCTTACCTGTCCATTTCAGCGGCTGACTGGATTTTGGTTTATCCCCACCTTTGGTTTTTAACAGATTGGTGATGGGGAGTACAATTTGTGCAAAAGAGGAATAAATTGCTGATAAAAATTTGCAAAGCCTAAGAAGCTCTGGAGTTGTTTTCTGGGGGGTGTGTGTGTGGGGGGGGGGGGGCACTCCAGGATGGCTCGCACTTTCTCTGGGTCCATCTCCATCCCTTCATTTTGAGATGTGATAACCCATGTAGTCAATGTGATCTTTGCGGAATTCACATTTTGATAATTTGGCATACAGCTTGGTGGAGCGCAGCTTATTTAAAACTGCTCTGACCAGTTTGACATGCTCTGTCCTGATTTCAGTATAGATCAGGATATCATCAAGATAAACCAACCCCTTGTATAGATGTTCATGCAGAACCTCATTTATCAATTGCATGAAAACAGCCAGGGTTCCTTGTAATCCAAAAAGAAGCACTCTAAATTGAAAGCAGCCCAGGGGATAATTAAAAGAGGTTTTCCATTTGTCCCCCTTCTTTATTCTTATTTGGTAATAAGCCTCCCATAAGTCCAATTTAGAGAAATTTTTTCCCTTTGACAGGTGTGCCAGCATGTCTCTCATTAAGGGGAGGGGGTACGTATTTCCCATGCATGCCACATTCAGCCCCCTATAATCTACACAGAGATGAAGAGACCCATCTTTCTTTTCTCTGAATAGCATGGGGGAAGCCACTCAGAGTCTGGCAGGCTGAATGAAGTCCAGCACCAAATTCTTGTCAATGAACTTGCGAAGTTTGCTCAATTCCCTAGGGGCCATGTAATATTGCTTTGGTTTTGTGAGCTTTGCCCTTGGGACAATCTCAATGGCATAGTCTGTGGGTTGGTGGGTTGGAAGCTCATTTGATCTTTGCTCACTGAACACTTCAGCTAGGTCCTGGTATTCTGGTGGGATTCCTGCTCACTGAGGGTGGAGGCTAATTTGTGATGTAGTCCACACCTCCCTCCCTTTTCCTTGGAGAGGGGAAGGGTCTTCCTCTTCAGGAATTTCAGGCATCCCTCCCTCCAATCAACTATGGGATTCCATTTCTTTAACCATGTCAGTACCATGCCAGGGGCCACAACAAACATTAAAGTCTCTGAGTGGTCTCCCATGGTTAAATGCAGGGTTCTGGTAGCAAAACTGGTGGGAACTCCCACTGCAATGGACCCATCAAGTGGACAAAAAGAGATTGGAGTCTTGAGTCTCCTGAGGGACATTCCCATTCTCCCTACCAGTTTTGGGCTGATTAAGCAGTGGGTGCACCCCAAGTCCAGCAAAGCTGATAATTTTACTCTCTTCTCAGTGCCTAGTAAGGAAGGGAAATGATTATGGGGTCAATTGGCCTACTTACCAAGAGGTCATTCTCGTAGTTGCTTTCAGTCTCCTCTGAGTTGTCATTCAGTGACGTTGGAGATTGACCTTCTGCCCCATGGGCCCAGGGGAGCTCTACGAACTCCTCAGACCTCATTGCCAACTCCCTTGGCTGTGGTGAGGCTTTCATGGGTCTCCCAGTAGATTGACGGTGTTTCCTCTTCACTGGCACTTTGCTGTGGCAGTTGACTGCTCGGTGCCCCACTTTTCTGCATTTGGATCAAGCAGTGGAGTGGGGTGTTGCCAGGGATATGCACGTGGTTTCTCCTCTCCTCTCAGGCTGCAGCTTGAAGCTCGTTCTCACCAGGCAATGTTGGTCCTTGTGTTGATCTATTTCCACCTCCTTTACTAACAGACACCAATTGTAGAGTCACCCTGATGCTCCACGAGCCACACAAGCATTATACAGATCTTCATTCAGCCCATCCTGGACATAGCTTACCAGGATGTCCTCTGGCCAGTTTAAATGGCTGGCCAGCTCTCAGAACTCCTTTTATTCAGCTACTGGTTGTCCCCGTGTTTTTATACAGTCACAGGCTTTCCAGTATGCTAGATAGTCTTCAAAGTGATGGCAGACAGTTGCCATGAACTGATTAATATTTCTTAATTCTGGCACATTGCAGCTTGTTTGGATTACAGGGGGCACCCATTGTTTTCATGCAATTGATAAAAGAGGTGCTGCATGAATATCTTTACAAAGAGGTCCTGGTCTACTTAGATGATATTCTTATATACACAGAGACTATGGAGGAGCACATAAAGTTAGTGCATGCAGTTCTGAAGAAACTCAGATCCATTGAACTTTACACTAAATTGTCTAAATGTGAATTCCACCAGGATGAAATTGATTACTTAGGCTATTGCATATCCCATGAGGGGATAGAAATGGACCCTGAAAAGGTGCAGGTGGTGCTATGTTATTACGTCTAACTAATCCCCATACAAATTCTTCCTCTCCCCAGCATCATCTAATTCTAATTCTAAAAGTAACACACAGGTTAAAGAGAAAATGGCTACAACTTTATATATTGTCAAAGTAAGGTGCAGGGGGTTTTGGAGTTGGTGCCCCCCCTGAACCAGGAAGCAACTACAGAGCTTCCTTGGGTTTGCAAAGTTTTACCAGCAATTCATCCATTCCTTTGCTAAGGTTGCATTGCCCATTACCAACCTTTTAAAAATGAAAAGGGAGAGTAAGCCTAAGCGCAACCAGCCACCCAAGTGGTCAATGGAGTGCCAGGCAGTGTTTGAAACCTCAAGAGGCTGCTTGCTGCAGAGCCTATGCTAAAACACCCTGACTCTGATGCTCTATTTATGATCTAAACTGGTCCTAATGATGTGGCTGTGGGAGCTGTGCTATTGCAGGTGAATGCTGAGGTTTTTTTTACAACCGTGTGCGTACACATCCAAAAGGTTAACTGAGACTGAAAGGAAGTAGACAGTCTGAGAGAAGGAAGCATTTGCCATGCAATGGGCATTGTTAACTTGGAGACATTTCCTGGAAGGATCTAAGCAACCCTCTGAGGTGTGGACTGATCACAAAAACCTGGAAGCCTTGTGTCAACACTGCTAACATCAAATGTTCTTATTTTGACAATATATGAAGATGCAGCCATTTTCTCTTTAACCTATGTGTTACTTTTAGAGTTAGAATTAGATGATGCTGGAGGGAGGAAGAATGTATATGGGGATTAGTTAGACATAATAACATAGCAGTAGAGAATTTTTCAAGGCTGTTTGAAATAAGAGATGATAAGAGATGGCAGATTGGAGAACTGGTAGAAAGGTCTGCCTTTCAAACTAATTGGAGAATGTGATTTATGACTGTTAGAACTGTGCTTTGATTCTATATGCTTAGGGGAAGGGAATTCAGATTTCGGCTTCAACCATGTACATGCCGATGCTATGCTATTTGAATAAAGACTTTTTAAGGTAAACAATGCCTCGAAGTTCTTTAAAGTGTTCATCTGTCAGAACCCTGACACCTTGAATTCTCCAAGAAAATTGTCGCCTAAGCAAGTCTTATGGGTGCAGTACTTTAAAACCATTTTTATTTTGTGCTGCATTATATCCCTGGGGGGAAAAACTTCATGGCTGATGTTTTATCCAGATTGCCTCAGTATAATAGTGCTAAACCTAAAGTAATCCAGCCAGTTATCCCTTCTAAGCAGTTGGCTGCTCCAATGACTACTAGGGCTCAAAGAAAATTGGGCCCTGAATTAACCACTGAGTTGTGCATAGAGTTGAAAGGAAATGAGTGGCTTTTGTCCCATTGCAATGACTACTCCATGCACGATGGTCTGGCATGGGTTGCAGCCAAATTGTATGTGCCCGCCATTCTAAGGGTCTCTGTCCTACAGTGGTCCCATGATTCTAAAACTCCTGGTCATTTTGGTTTCGTAAAGGCTTTGTACTTGATCAAGTGGCAGGTTTGCTGGCCTTCATTGAAAAAAGACATTGAGACTTATGTTGCTAGCTATGCCATCTGTGTAGCTGTTAAGTGGCCTCTGGGGAAGCCCACTGGACTCTTACAGATTGTGGCTAGCTTTGTGGCCCCATGGAAGAAAATCTCCATGGACTTCATAGTAGAACTGCCTGAGAGTGGGGGTGTCAGGTCCCAACTGTAACGCTGCCATTTTGAAGGGAGGGGGAGTACGAGTTAGGAATTGAGGATATTTCTACTTTCATTTTGATGTATCTGCATGGGAATTGGGGAGGGGGGAATGAGCCCTGAAGGCCATCTGGTTTGATTCCTTTCTGGCTAAGGTCACGGTGCCAGAAAATGACATGTTATCATCTTTTTGTTTCAGAGTTCTCACAACATCTTCACACCAGTGGATTGGCTTCTGATGGACTGCACATTGGGGTGAGGTTTGGACAGTGGGAAATTTAGCTTAACATTCTGCATGGGAACTTCAGATTCTGCCTGACTTCTTTGCAATCACTTTCTCTCAGTAAAAGATCCTTTTGAAATAATTCTTGTTTTAAGAGTCATGCTTTCCTGAGAAGATAGCTGAGGCAGGACCTTACATTAGGTGGAATCTGCAAAGTTGTCAACCTGGAGAGGCACCCGCCCTACTGTGGGGACCATGCAAACAATGTCTAACTAACTAACTAACTAACTAACTAACTAACTAACTAACTAACTAACTAACTAACTAACTAATTAAATAACTCACTCACTCACTCACTCACTCACTCACTCACTCACTCACTCACTCACTCACAAACTCACTGAGGCAGTGACCAGGAGGAAGTTGAGTGCTGGGGAGAAGCTTCTGCTAAGGCCCATCCCAGCACAAGCTGTGCTGGATGATCAGAGCAAGCTGCCAACCTAGGTGACTCTTCTAAGATGAGATGGTCCATAGACAGAGAGAGATGACTGGGAAGGGAGGACAGCTGTCAGCATAGATGGAGAGTGGAGCTGGAGACTATGGACAAGGATGAAGGGCAAGAAGAAGAACCTGACCACACTGACCTCCTCATGAAGCAAGCAATGTGTTTCATGATGGAAGCGTTCCAGAACCTGAAGCCCTAGCCCTAGCCAATGCAACTGATTTCCAGCTTTCAGTTTGCTGCTTGCTTGCCGTCGGCTGCTATAGTAACAGGGAGGAACAGTTTGGTATTTGGGGTGGGGAAGTGAGCTGTTTTGAAGTATCCCCATGAGAAATGGAAGGGAGGATTGTTCCCCATGAATGGAATGGAGATGTTTAGATTTTATGAAGGCCAACCATCCTGGGCCTCTGGAGGCACACACCATCTGCTGAAGAGAGTTTCCCATAACATCATATTGGACATTGATTGGTCTGCCTGGGCTGGACCTTGCAGGGAGGGCTGTGCGGAAACATTCAATGTGTTCCATGGTTTTTACTAAGATCTTGCCTTGCTTTTGCTGCTCTCAATTCATTCTTAGTAAAAGTACCTCCTCTCTAAATCTATGGTCAGGGCTTGCTTTCTTAAGATTTGAACAGAGGCGACTTGACAGATAGCCTTTAGTATAAAGTAAAATCACCCTCAAATCAAATTCAACTCCCAGATGAATTGCTAGGCAGTTTTCTGGGCAATAGTATGGAAGTTATTTTCCATTGCCTTCTTATAAGATGATTTTTCGTTCTGTGTACTTTATAGCCTAGGACCCTAACCCCAAACTGGCCGGGGGTTGCCAGCTGCCGAGATAGTAGGAGCCTTTAGTACACTGAAATTCTAAAATTTGGAAATACATTTTTTATGCATTTTAATGTTTTTCAAGAAAAATGGAGAAAAAAAGACATGTAAAACATGAGAAGCAAAATGGCGGCTGTTATGTATTGCATTGGTTCGAAAGCACAAGGTGAGATGAGCAGGTGAAAACGGGAACATGCTTTATTGAGCTGCTGGAACAGAAGAGAGATGCTTGTGCGTCTGCACTGCTATTTATCAGGATGGCCACTAGGTGGCAGCCAATAGGTTTACAGTACTACAGTTTCCGCATAAATCAGCCAATGGCTGAGCAGGAGACTCTAAGTCTGGCTAAAACCCCCACACTGTTACACAGGCAACCGTTAGCAGCAATCACATACACGTAAACTTTGCACACAAGAAAAACCCCAATACATTGCACCCCTCCCCCCTAGAATGAACACACATTCTACAATCATTTAGGCACAAAGTCTTGAAAATATGGTGGAGGTCTGCAGGACCTTGTAGAACACCTGGGAGATCCAGGCACATTGAGGTCTACCAGCTTGCCCGCCGGGCTGGGTAGACCAGTACTTAGAGTTTCACGAGAGTCAAACTGACTCCTTTGGTTGGCCCTTCCAGGTTGGCCCAGACCAAAGTCCAATTCTGGAGCAGAGTTAGCACAGCGGCTGTCTTTTTCTGGTTGGCTTTCCCCATCAGGGAACCCATGTTGCACTCCTGGGCTGTGCCCATTTACAACCACCTCCCTGTTGAATTGACTGCAAGAGTCCTCAGAGCATGTGAACTGCTCTGTGCTGATGCTGGTTTCTAGCCCTGGAAACAGACCTGACGCACGGTCCTCACTTTGTGACCATTCTGCATAACATTTCCGCAGCTGATCAATATGGCGGTGAATGATTCTCCCCCCATCCATAGCCACCTCATAGGAGATGAGGCCAGAAATTTTGACAATTGTGGCCTGTACCCACAAGTTCCCATGCCCATAATTCTGGGCCTACAACCTGTCACCCACTTGCAACCCCCGTGGAGCTTTTGGGCGTGAGGTGTCTGCTGCCACCCTGTCAGGGTGCAGCCTGTCCAGTTTTGTGATTAGTCTTTTTTCCCAGCAAAGCTCTGCTGAGCTCTTTCCAGTCACTGTGCAAGGCGTAGTATGCTGGTTTAGCAAGAAATCAGCAAGCCTATGGTGCGAATGTCCAGTCACTATTGGCTTCAGTGACTCTTTTGTTGTGCACACCATGTGTTCAGCTTGCCCATTAGAGGAAGGGTGAAAAGGGGCCAATGTGGTGTGCCTTATGAGGTTTGCCCTCAAGAAGGCCTGGAACTCTGTTGCTATGAACTGGGCTCCATTGTCCAAGACTACGATGTCCAGCAGCCCGTGTGTTGCAAAAAGCTTCCTAAGCACTTGGATGGTCCTAGCAGTAGTCATAGTTGATGTGAGAATTACTTCCAGCCATTTGGAGTAGCTGTCAACCACTATTAGAAATAGTTGCCCTTGGAAACGGCCTTGACTACAGTGGATCCTTGACTACAGTGTATGAGTCTCCTCCCATCTGTGGACTGGAGCTTGCAGCATTTCTGGCCTGGACTGTTGACACGTGTAACACCTTTGTACCTGGGCCTCGATAGCCTTATCTAACCCAGGTCACCATAGGTAGCTCCATGCCAATGCCTTCATCTGGACAATGCCCAGATGACCCTCATAGAGAGACTGCAATACATGCTGCCTTAATGAGGTGGGGACAACGACCCTGCTCCCCCACAGGATGCACCCCTTATGAGCTGAAAGCTCATGTCTGTGGGTAAAATAACTCTGGAACTCAGGTCCACAGCTAATTATCTAGCCACCCTGTGTGAACCCATACCAGAACGCTGCTCAGAACTTTGTCTGCAGCAGTTTCTGCAGCTACATCCCCTGCATGTAGAGAGAACTCAGGCAAATCTTGGATTGACAAGATGTGAGAGGCTGGAGCCGGATCTGACTCCATGTGAGACAATGGTAACCTACTTAGGCCATCACCATGGCTCATGTCCTTTCCAAGTTTAAATGTCAGCCTAAAGTTATAGGCAGACAGGAAAATGGACCACCTTAGCATTCTGGGTGAGAGGATTTGAGGGGTCTGTCTGTCAGTAGTGAACAGCCACAATAATGGTTTGTGATCAGTGAGTATTGTGAATTCCCTGCCATACAAGTAATTGGAATTTTTTCACCCTGGCCACTATGGCCAGAGCCTCTTTATCAATTTGAGCATAATTTCACTCAGCAGCTGACAGGGTGTGTGAGTAATATGCAATTGGGACTTGAGTCCCATCTCTGGACAAATGGCTGAGAACAGTCCCCACCCCATAAGGGGATGCATCACAGGCCAGGCAGACTGGCAATTTCTCACTGAAATGCGTGAGCACTGAATTAGAAGACAGTAGTGCCTTTACTGCCTTGAAACTGCTTTTGTGGACCTTGGTCCACTTCCATGGGATGTTCTTATCCAAGAGCCGGTGTAACGGCTCTGCCACTGCAGCCTTATTAGGTAAGAATGCATGGTAAGTTCAGCAGGCCCAGGAATGCCTGGAGCTCTCCTTTTGACTTGGGGCTCTCAATTTGGATTTGGCAAGGTGGATGTCATCAGCACTGATGTGGAAACCCAGGAACTCAGTAGAAGGGACCCCAATTTTACATTTGTCCCTTCTCAGTTTAAGTCCCGTGGAGCGGAGCCTTTAGCCTCCCAGCAAACACCTCAGGGGACTCACCCGCAATGAGCACATCATCAAAATAGGGGCAACCCCCCAGAATGCCCTTTAATGTGCGCTCCATGACTCCTTGGAATATTCCTGGGGCCACGCTAACCCCAAACTGGAGGCGTTTGACTTTGAATGCCCCCCTATGTGTTATGATTGCATGGCTGCAGTGGCCTCATCAACCAGCAGTTGTTGATAAGACTGAGCCAAATCTAATTTTGCGAACACAGTACCCTCTTGCAGTAATGCCAGAATGTGGCTCACAATTGGCACTGGGTATGCGTGCTGCTGCAAGGCCCTGTTAAGGGTACATTTGTAATCAGCACAGATTCTGATTTCCCCGTTGGCCTTAAGTGGCATGACAATGGGAGTTTCCCACTTCCCCCCATCTATGGGCTATAAGATTTCCTGGTTTACTAGCTTGTCCAGCTCTGCATCGATTTTATACTTAAGCATGAACGGCACTCTGTGGGGCTTGATTCTTATGGGCATTACAACAGGATCAAGCTTGAAGGCTATCAGAGGATCCTTGTACTGACCCAGGCTAGTGTCAAATACATCCACGAACTTCTCGCATACTGACGCCAAGTTCAGTTGTGTCCAGTTGATCTCTGTAACTTGGATTCCCATGGCATCAAATCAATCAAGGCCTATGAGACTTGTTCTCTGGCCCTCCACCACAACCATGTCCACGGCCCCCGAAAACCCCTTGAACTTGACAGCTAATGTGGCCTCACCCTTGATGGTGACCGGGGAATTCTGGAAGTCAGGAAGGAGTATGTTGGATGGCCTGAGCTAGGGCCACCGCTTGCTGCGACTGTAGACTTGTCTGAAGGTATTCAGAGAAATAATTGACACCACCGACCTGGTATCCAGCTCCATCCTGCAAGGAATACCTTGCAGTTTGACCTGAAGTTGAAATTTAGCTTTGAGGGGCCTATGAGCTCCTGTGTGGCAGACACTTTTGCAACTGGAGCAGAACCCCACTCTGAATTGTCCCGGGGCCCCGGTACCTCTCCCTGGACCATCATACTGCTTGTGGTCCTGTTGGCAACCCCGACAGATGGATGTGATGTGACTTGTCTTCCCACAGGCCCAACATGTGGCCATTCAGAATTTGCAGTCCACTTTGGTGGCCTCTGCAGTCCAGGCACCAAAGAAAGGGAACTACCTTCTCAAGAGTGCTTGTGTCCTTGTTGTGGTGCTTCTGGACCTTGTCGACTTCTTGGTTGAAGTTATCTTCTTCCTGTAGTTCAGCGTCTTCATGGTGGATTGCTTCCTCGTGCATTGTGCTTTTGGCAGGCCACATGGCCTTCACAGCATCACCTGTGGCTTCATCTACCGTGACTTCTTTGAGAGCTTCTTGGAGCGAGAGAATTTCTTTGGCAAAGAGTTTCTGTTGCAACTCTCTGCTCCGAATGCCACAAACGAGCCTGTCCTGAAGCCTCTCCTCCAGGTCCAAAAACTGGCATAGTCATGAAGCTTGTCTCAACGCTGCAATGAATTTAGTGGCTGTTTCACCCAATTGCTGAACACCCTGTTCAAACGCATGTTGCCATGCTATTACTGATAGCTTTGGTTGGAAGTGTTCATCAAGCCTTTTCTTCAAGTCCATGAATGCTACAGACTCTATCTGGGCCAGTGCGATGAGATTCTCCGCAATATCGAAGGTGACTGGGCTGCAGATGCAAAGGAGGGTTCCGGCCTTAAGGCCATCTTCAGAAACCTGGTTTGCTCTCAAGTAATTCTTTTTTTTTTATTGAAAAGTTTTACAATACAGTTTATTTTTAACAAAACAAAACAAAACCCATCCCAACCCCCAACCCCTTCCCCAACCCTCCCCAACACCTCCCTCCCTTCCCCTCCCCCCTCCCTGACTTTCCAGAGCTAAATACGGGGTATAGAAATACAAACAATCATGATCTAACTTATGCAAAAAACAATAAACTATTAAATCTATTGCACTTTAACTCTTATAAAATAACTACAAGCAATATAAATATCACATCAATACTTATTCAAATGCTAAATGAAACTTTTTAGTCCCATATTTATTCTGAATATAATCAATCCATTTTTTCCACTCCACGATATATCTCTGTTGTGAATGGTCTTTTAAATACGCTGAAATCTTTGCCATTTCCGCCAGGTTGGAAACTTTTAAAGTCCATTCTTCTATAGTCAGCAGTTTTTCCTTCTTCAAATATTGCCCTACTAAAAGTCTTGCTGCCGTAATTAAGTTCAATATCAACTTAGTGTCCACAACAGTAGTATCAGTAATAATACCCAATAAAAACAATTGCGGACAAAACTTTATCCTTTTCTTAAATATCTTTTGCATGTTCCACCAAATTCTAATCCAAAAAGCTTTAACCTTTTTACAGGTCCACCATATATGAAAATATGTTGCATCTTCACCACCACACCTCCAACATTTAGGCTGACAATTCGGATACATACTTGCTAATTTTTTAGGATCTAAGTGCCACCTATAAAACATTTTATAAAAATTCTCTCTTAGGTTTTGAGCTTGCGTAAATCTTACATTTCTTACCCAAATCTTTTCCCAAGTATCCATTGTAATAACTTCTTGGAAATTCTGAGCCCACTTTATCATACAATCTTTAACAAGTTCTCTCTCTGAATCAATTTCTATCAACGCAAGATATATCCTTTTAATATGTGCTTGACCTTGATCTCTAATTTGCTTTACCAAATTTTCATCAATCATTGAAAAACCAGTTTTCTGATCTTCCTTTCACCTGGCCTGTAATTGCCCATACTGAAACCAAGTTTGTACAATCTTTTCTTCTCTTAAAATATTATATGGCTTTAGTTGCCATACATTCCTTTCCAAACTTAAAATTTCCTTATAGGTAATCACATCATGTTTGAACCCAACACTTATATTTTCTATTGCATGTTTCGGTATTGCCCATATAGGTATCTTATAATTTAACTTATGTCTATACTTTTCCCAAACTCGCAACAGAGCATATCTTAAAATATGCACCTTGAACACCTTATCCACCTTCTTATCATACAATAAATATGCATGCCATCCAAATATCAAATCATGACCCTCAAGATTTAATAATCTCGCTTGTGTTAAATTAAACCAGTCACTTATCGCTGACAAGGCAGCAGCTTCATAATACAATTTAAGATTAGGCATTTTAAGACCACCTCTTTCACGTGTATCTTGCATTATCTTAAATTTAACTCGTGGCTTTTTCCCTGCCCAAACAAATTTATTAATTCCTTTTTGCCATTCCTCCAAATTTAAATCTTTTTTAAGTATAGGTATCATTTGAAATAAAAATAAAAATTTTGGCAAAACATTCATTTTCACTGCTGCAATTCTTCCTAATAAAGATAATTGTAATTTTTTCCAACTATCTAATTCTTTTTGTACTTTTCCCCATAACTTTTCATAATTATTTTTATATAACTTCACATTTGAGGGTGACAAATATATCCCCAAATATTTAACCCTTTTAACTATTTCAAATCCCGTTAGCTCTTCTAAAACAGCCTTTTGTGATACTGTCATATTTTTAGACAACATTTTTGTTTTTGTATGTTGACCTTAAATCCGGAAACTTTCCCATATTGCATTATTATCTCCATCAATTCTACAACTGAGTAATCAGGCTGAGTCACTGTAACAACCAGATCATCTGCGAACGCCCTCAATCTATAATCCTGGTCTCTAATTTGAATTCCCTTAATTTTATCCGAATCACGTATTTTAATCAGTAATATTTCCAATGTTAAAACGAATAATAGAGGTGACAATGGGCACCCCTGCCTTGTACTTTTTTCAATATTACATACTTCAGTCAAACTATTATTAACTATTATGCGGGCTGTTTGCTTCTGATATATTGCCCTGATCGGTTGTAAGAATTTATCCCCAAATTCCATTTTCTGTAATACTTTCATCAAAAATTGCCAATACAATTGATCAAAGGCTTTTTCAGCATCCACGAAGATCAACACTGCAGGGATCTGATTGTTTTTTTCCAAAAATTCCAACAAATCTACTATATGTCTCACATTGTTCTTCATTTGTCTACCACTTATAAACCCAGTTTGATCACCATGAATTACTTGTTGTATTACCCTCATTAATCTATTAGCTAAAACTTTGGCAAATATCTTGTAGTCCGTATTCAAAAGTGATATTGGCCTATAATTTTTTGCTTGGGTGACATCCTGATTTTCCTTCGGGATCAAGGAAATAAAAGCAGTCTTCCAAGACGGAGGTACCCCTCCTCCCATTTGGATTGTCTGCAACAATTCCCTTAAAGGCTTCACCATCTCTAACTGTAAATTTTTATAATACACAGTAGAGAGTCATTTCTTCTGTCCTGCTTCCTGATTGGCCCTGGAGCTGGTCTGCAGGGACTTGTGGTCGCTAGCATGGGGACTAGCCGACCGGAGGGTCGGGAACTGAGTTTCCAGCCAGGCATGTCACTGGCCTCACCCTAGTGCATCATTGCAGGTCTTCATGGGAAGCAGGATGTCACCAGTGTTATGTATTGTGTTGGTTCAAAAGCACGAGGCGAGATGAGCAGGTGAAAACAGGAACATGCGTTATTGAGCTGCTGGAACAGAAGAGAGATGCTTGTGCATCTGCACCGCTATTTATCAGGATAGCCACTAGGTGGCAGCCAATAGGTTTAAAGTACTACAGTTCCTGCATAAATCAGCCAACTTAAATCTAAGTCTGGCTAAAACCCCCACACTGTTACACAGGCAACCGTTAGCAGCAATCACATACATGTGAACTTTGCACACAAGAAAAATCCCAATACATTACAGTGGCCATAGAGGAAGCATGGTTACATTATGGGGAAAGAAGTTGCTATTAAATTTAAACTTAGTCAAAATGGTAGGAAGAGAGGTGGAGAGGGAAAGATAAGTCAGAAAAATAAAAAAGACTGGAGAAGAGAAAAAGAGAAAGATCTGTGGAGCAGAGAGGAGAATCATGTGTGGGGTGAAGAGGAGAGCTGACTGAGGGCAGCACAGCGACTGGTAGAGAGGAGAAAGAGGCAATCCAGTGAGATAGGGAGAAGGGAGGAGAGCCAGCCAGGAAGAGGAGAGAAGAGCTTAGTGTGGACCATCCAGACTTCCTGTTTTCTGGAGAAAGCAGAACACTGGTGCAACAAACTAGCAAATGGGACCCACATGGCTGTGGAGCTATTGGTGGGGGTGGTGCAACATTGCAGTACAGCAAACCAGTAGACTGGGTAGTGTGAATGGCACTAGACAGAGTAGTGCAAACGACAGCAGATCAGTAGACCAGGTAGTACGAATGGCAACAGATCAATAGACCAGGTACTGTGAACAGCAGCACACCAGTAGACTGGATACTGCAAAAGGCAGCAGACCAGTAGATCAGGTACCATGAATGGCATAAATGGCAGAAAACTGGGGATTGTGTCAGGGCCCATATTCTAAAGGGACTCTTTTCTTTCTTTAATTTGACCTTTCTTCTCTCTATACTTCTGGGTTCTGCCATACTCCTGGAGGGGAGGGAGGGAAACATCAGAGGTTATTACTTTGTTTCCTCTATTGCTACTCTGTAACACTTTGCTTTCTGCATACTTTCTCTGTAAACTATCTCTCCCCTTGATATCAGCTACAAAGGCGGGGAGAAGAATGGAATGTGCCTTCGGCAACTGATGTATATCTTCATTGTGAGGGAAGGTGTGAAAAGCCTACAAAACATCGCTACAGCCCTGAGACAGCCTGGCGCTATCTCCTCTTTCCCACAATAGACTTAATACCTGGGGATTGGACCATTTGAACTGACCAGATAAACTATGGGGTGAGGTTTGCTTGGGACACTTTTAACCTATTGATCTGAGTGGGAAACCCTCAGTTTCTGTCTATTATGCCTGCTGTCAGCTTCTCCTAATAAAAGTTCGTTTTGGAAGAAACTGCTTCTATGAGTTCTGCTTTCTTAGGATGAGGCTTTGAAGTGGGCCCTGACAGACTGTGAATGTCATCAGACCAGAAGACTGGGGACTGTGAATGCCAACATACTAAAAAAACCAGGAATTGCGAATGGCAGTAGACCAGGTAGTGTGAAGATCAGTGGACTGGGTAGTGCGAATGGCAGCAGACTAGTAAACTGGGGACTATGAAGGGCAGCAACCCAATAGACCAGGGACTGTGAACATCAGCAGAGCAGAAGACTGGATAGTGCGAATGGCAACAGACTAAAAGACAGGGTACTGCAAATAGCAGTGGATCAGGTAGTGTGAACGGCAACAGACCAGAAGATCGAGTACTGGAATGGCAGTAGACCGGGTAGTGTGAAGACCATTAGACTGGATAGTGTGAATGGCAACAGACCAGAAGACCAGCTACTGCAAACAGCAATAGACTGGGTACTGCGAAGGACAGCAGACCAGTAGACCAGGTACTGCAAACAGCAGTAGACCAGTAGACCAGGTACTGCAAACGACAGCAAACCAGTAGACCAGGTATTGCGAATGGCAGCAGATCAGTAGACCACAGACTGTGAACAGCAGAAGACCAGAAGACCAGAGATTGCGAATGGCAGCAGATCAGTAGACTGGGGACTGTGACTGGCAGCCACACAGTAGACTCATGGAAAAAGAAATTGATCTGTGATCTGCAAAACATAGGATAGAAAAAAATTAGGCATAATTACCTAGAGCAAAGAAGGTAGAAATAAGGTCAACAGCAAAGCGCATCCATGAACCAAAAAAGAGAATCTCTGGAACACAAAACCAATCATAAATCCCAAGAAAACAAATTAAACAATGAGGTAGGAAGTGATGAGAAAAAGAAGAAAAGCTCAGACAGCAATCAGGAGATCCAGTAAACAGACAGACATAAAAGTCTTAAATGCTTATATACTAATGCTTGGGAAAAAAACAGTGTGAACTAGAAGTACCAGTACACGAGGATAGGTTTAACATAGTTGGCATTACAGAAACCTGGTGGGACAAAAACCATGACTGGAATGGACTGATAGATGAATACAAATTGTTCAAAAGAAATATAACTACAAAAAGAGGAGGGGGAGTTGCACTATATGTAAAAGAATACTATATATATCAACAGAAATGCACATGATCAAAGATAAAAGCCCCTGAGAATGGATATGGGTCAATATAAAAGGGGAGGGGGGAGTGACACTGCCATAAGTGTATACTATAGTTTGCTCAGGACTAGGAGGATAATGACTCACTCCCTTTTCTAATGAGCCTTTTGGTCTAGCACCGAGCCCCTCAAAAATAGCCTGTGCTCCACCAGAGTAAATTACTTCTGGGGTGTCAGCTTGAGTAAAATCAGAAAATGGTGAAACTGACCTTGACTCAGAGGCTGCTTCTCCAAGATGTGTAGCAGATGCGAGGGGGGGGGAGGGGTCTGTAAACTTGAAGGAAGATACCTCTGTGAAACAGCTGTCTCCTCTTCAGCAGACTGATAACGGGCCTTTTTTTCCTTTTCTTTGGCATATTGCAGCAATTAATCACAGCCTTCTCAGTGCTGGACTAACTAGATGAATAATGCTTATCAGCATCCATAAATCTTGAAAGAAAAACAAACCATCCTCTGTTACCAAATGTCAGGGGAGGATTATTACTCCCCTATCAGAGGGCGATGAACCGTGGCTCAGTCGCATGGTGAACATCAAAGAAAGAAGTCCGAGGCATATTCTACTGTAAAACCTTTAATGAGCAAACAAAACAAAACCTAACTGACTACATTCTCTCATCAGGCAGAATACAAAGTAAAAGTGAGAAAAGTTTTTCTAGACATGCGCACTTAGTAGGACAAAACAGAATAAAACCATAACATGGCTGAACATGTGACATTCACTATGGTTACATGATAAGATAGTAACACAGTGGCTTCCGGATGGCAAGGCGTCGCCGGAGGCAGCCATTCTTAGGCTCTCAGCCCCGCGGGTCCATAGAGCCACCGAAAACAGCGTCGATCAGCTGTTTCGGAGGCTCGGAAGCCCCCTCCTCGGGAGAAGAGGAGGGGGCGAGCGCCCAGGTAGGGATAGAGCTCTCCGGGGCCGCCAGAACTTAAGGTTTTGGCGGCTGAAGGATCGAGCCCCCCCGAAGCCTGGGCATGCTCCGGACTGCGAGGCGCTTCTGCTCCGGGCTTTTTGGAGCAGAACAAGGCATCTGCAACCATCCCTGCTAGCAAGAAAGAACTTTGGAGAACGAGGACGCAGGCAGAGCGATACAGGAGATTCAGGTTAAAGTGGTCTTTTGATCTTTAACTCAATGGACTTTGTTGAGCTTGAAAGTGGAAGTGCTTAGCAGACAATAGCAGGTGAAAATGGCGGCTATATCTTCTAAAGTTCCTGCTCTGGTGCAGCAGCCTTCGTTGCAAGCTTTATTATCCCCTGCACCCGTATTTGCATCAACCTTTACAGTCAAAGATTTGCAGAATGTGATGCAAGAGATTATGGAAAAGCAATTGCAACAATTTGCTGAGATAATGGATAAAAAGCTGGAGGAGAGGTTAACAGAAAAATTAGCTAAGGTTATGGATGAAAAGATTACAGAGAAACTAACAGAAATAAGAGCAGACATTTTATCTGCATTTCAAGGTATGGCTATATGTATTGAGAATTTGGATAAAAGAGTGGAAGATCTCAGTCAAAATAATACTAGATTAGAAGTAAAAATGACAGAAACCGAAAATGTGGTGGAGAAAATTGATTGTGATTTGACTTCGGTACAGTATCATCAGATGGAGTTTGCTGTGAGGATTAGAGGCTTAAAAGAAGATCCTAAAGAAAATTTGAAGAAAATAGTTTCCGAGGTTCTGGAAGGGGTGCTGGGGCGACCAGTAAATGAAATAATGGAAGATATAGATAAAATTTTCCGTGTTAACTCGTGGATTGCAAGACAAAGGAAATTACCCAGAGATGTGGTGGTTTATTTTACAAAGAGAGTGATTAGAAATGAGGTTATTCAAGCCTCCTACAATACTGAATTTGCAATTGCCGAGCAAAAAGTCTTGATTTTAAAAGAGATCCCTCCAAGAATTTTAAGTAGAAGGAAGGAATTTGCTTTTTTGACATAAGAATTGAGACGATGTGATATCAAGTTCAGATGGGAGATACCAGTGGGCATGGTGGTGACTCATGAAGGTATGAAGCATCATTTCACTACGGTGATTCAGGCACGTGATTTTTACAGTAATGTTTTAAAAGCAGCCCCCATACCACTCTTGGAATCTACAAAGAAGAAAGGTGAGAGAGTCTCAACGACACAGAGAGAATCTACAAGGTGCCGAAGGAACAATGCAGATAGATGAGAAAGTTATAAGAGTGGATCAAATTTCAGTGTCACAGGAGGAGCCAGAAAATGGAGGAGGCATGCTGCTTCTAGAGGAAGGAGATGAGCCTGAAGATTTAGTTGTAGAACTGAAGGAGATAATAATGTAATAAGGATTATAAAAGGTGGTTTTAGAAGAGTAAACGGGAATTGAAATTGTTAAAAGGGTTAAATATTTGGGGATATATTTTTCACCCTCAAATGTAGAGTTATATCAAATAATTATGTTTTGTAATATTTTATGTTGTTTTAATTTTAAGATAATTATGAAAACTTAATTGGGAAGAACTGTAGTAGTGCTTATTGAAATTTTGAAGGTTATGATTTGCTATTTAGTTGGTATATATATCTATTGTGTGATAAGAAGGTGGATAATGTGTTTAAGGTATATATTCTATGACATGCTCTGCAAGTTTGGGAAAAAGTATAGATGAAAGTTAACTTGTAAGTTACTTTTATGGGTAATAATGAAATACGTAATAGAAATATAAAAATGATGTGATTATATATAAAAAATTTTAAGTTTGAAAAGTAATGTATGGTACTTGAAGCTGTATAATATATTAAGAGAAGGAAAGATTGCATATACTTGGTTTTAGTATGGAAAATTAAAGACCAGGTGGAAAGAAAAATAGAAAATTGGTTTTTTAATGATTGATGTAAATGTGTTTTGTCTGTAATTGTTTTTGTTGGCTATTTTTATTGATACTATTGTTGTGGATATCTAGCGGATGTCGAATTTAATCACGGAAGCAAGACTTTTAGTAGGGTAATATTGGAAGAAGGAAGAATTGCCGATTATAGAAGAATGGACTGTAAAAGTTCCCAACTTGGAGGATATAGCAAAGACTTTAGTGTATTTGAAAGACTATTTGCAACAGAGAGATACTGTGGTGTAAATATGGGACTAAAAAGTATTATCCAGTATTTGTATAATTATTGATGTGATATTTATACTGTTTGGAATTAATTTATATGAGTTAAAGTGCGATAGTTTTAATAGTTTATGATTGTTTGCATAAGTTAGATTATGACTGTTTGTATTCTTATACCCTGTACTTAGCTCTGGGAAGTCGGGGAGGGGGGAGGGGGAAGAGAGGGAGGGGTTAGGGAGGGTTGGGGAGTGGGAAGGGGGTGGGAGGGTTGGGGGTTGGGAGGGGTTTTGTTTTGTTTTGTTAAAGATAAAATGTACTGTAAAACTTTTCAATAAAAAAAAAAGATAGTAACACAGGTGCAGAGAGCAGGGGAAAATGTACAGACAGAAATGAACAAAGCTGGCAAAACTAAAAAAACGCAGTGACACCAACCAATCAGAAGAAATAGATGAACTCTTTGCTAGCCAGTTAACAAATGTATGTAGGAAGCATACCACAGTAGTAATGGGAGACTGCAACTACCAGATATCAGCTGGGAGACAAACTCTGCAGTGAGCAGGAGATCAAAAAGATTCCTAACCAACTTAGCCAACAACTTTGTCATCTAAAAGGTGGAGGAGGGAACTAGACATAAAGCTATACTGGACTTAATTCTTATTAATAGAGAAGAGGTCATAGAGGGAGTTGAAGTTTCCAGAACCTTGGGTGAAAGTGACAACATCATACTGGAATTTAATATAATGCAAACACTAGCAATAGAAAACAATCCAGCCAGTGTCTTAAGCTTCAAAAGAGCTGATTCTAACAAACTCAGAAAGAACCTAGGAAAGATTCCATGGATGAAAATCCTAAAGGGTAAAAAACTCAAGAAGTATGGGGAACTCTGAAAAATGCTATCATAAAAGCTCAGTCCAGACAACACCACTCAAAAGGAAAAACAAGAAAGTCAAGAAGAAATCAGCATGGCTGAACAAAGATCTCTCAAACAAACTAAAAGACAGAAAGGACAAGTACAAAAAATGGAAAGAGGGAATCATAACTAAGGCTGATTATCAACAGATAGCCAGAACATGCAAAGATGAAGTAAAGAAAGCAAAGGCTCAGAATGAATAACAATTTATAACAGAAATCAAGGATAATGTCAGTACCCATTCCTATTTCATTTCTATCTATCCCCTCTAACCCCAAATCAAATCTCATTTTTCCCTGGGTTCTGCTATACTCCCAAGGGGTAGAGGGATGTGCCCATGGGGTTATTGCCTTTGCTTCCTCTATCTGCTACAATATAACCCAACTCTTCCCACTTCTTAAGAAAGCAGCACTCTTGGAGACAGGGTTTTCCAAGCAGGATCTTTTACTAAGAAATAGGAGATAGCAGGCATAATAGACAGGATCTGAGGCATTCTCTTACATCTCGACAATTTTAAAGTGTCAAGCAAACTCCCCTCATTTGGTCAGTTCAAGATCAGCCAATCTCCAGGTGGTAAGTCCATTGTGGGAAAAGAATGATAAAAATCTGTTTGCAGCACGATCATTTCCACAGCTCCTCACACTTCCTTCAGAGAAACAAACCAGATCCTGGAGGGTTGTAATTCTTCCCCCCACCCCCTTTTCTACTTGCCCGGTAAATTCAGAGAGAATGCTAAGTAAGAAAGCAATTTGGTTTATACTGTAATGGATAGCAGACAGGCAGAATAAAAAAAAGTTTACATTTAATGAAGGAAGTGAAAGCAATAAAGCCCCATGCTTGTTCCCTCTCCCCCTTGGGAATGGCAGAATCCAGGGGAAGATGAGATTTGGTTTTTGCACAGAGGAGATAGTTAGAAATGAAATATAAATGGATTCTGAAACTTTTGCTTTGTTTATTGCCTTTGCTTCCTCTACCCCAGACATGTCAAACACAAGGCCCGCGGGCCACAAACGGCCCGCCACATGATTGAATCCGGCCCGCACAACTCTCCTGGAAATTACAAAGGTCCGGCCCCCACCACCTTGGTGCCGGCCCGGCTGAGCACTTGCTCAGTAGGAGGCAAGTGCATGTGGGCTGGTGGAGCCCAGCACCATTTGCAGCTGTTAGTCTCCAGGTAGGTAGGAGGGAGTGAGGTAGGATAGGGGGGAAGGGAGCAACACCCAGCCGGTGAGGGGGAGAAGTGCCCAGGCAGGAAGATAGACTTGAGGCAGCCAGAGAAAAAGCCGCAGATGGCTCCTCTGCCGGGCTGGCTGGAAAAGCTGGAACGGATCTCCCATTTGGTCTGCACAGGGAAAGCAGGACCAACTGGAGGAGAAGCTCCAGCCGGAGGTAGAGTGTGATTTTTTACAGGCTGGGGTCTGGGTGTCTTTCCTTCTAAAGTTGAAGAGCAGTCTATCCCAACTTGAAAGGCAGGCGGGGAACGCAGTAGCCAGAGCAGCTCCTTAGCTCTAAGGATGCATTTGACTCGGGAAATGGTCAGGCTGGCTGGAAAACCTGGAGCGGATCTCCCATTTGGTCTGCGCAGGGAAAGTGGGACCAATTGGAGGAGAAGCTGCAGCCGGATATTTTACAGGCTGGGTCTGGGTGGTATAGTAGAGCTGAGCACTAAAAACTGTTTTTGCCACCCTGCCTGCCCCTCAGGGACACTACTGCCAAGTTTCTTTCAGCAGGAGTCATGCTGGGGCATACCCAGATGCTCCTTTGCGCCTCAACTGTTCCAGAGTAGGTGCCACCCTTGGCTCTGTGAACACCACAGCCCTGGGCCTTGGTGGCCTGGGAATGTCTCCAGATTTGTGTGGAGGAGAAAATGTGCTGTCAGTTTCAAAGTCTCCTTGTGCCCTTCAGTGCAAGCAGGCCTGGGGCTGCGGAGAGTTGGGAGGGTGAGGCAGAATGCTGGGCAGCCCTTTGGAGCCACAAGAGTGAGGCAGCAGCCATGCTCCTGCAATTTTGGGCAGTGCCCAGACTGGCTCCATCCCTCTGTCCTGGAGTTGCTCCCCCCCACATGTTCCCAGCCTGGATCACATGCCACTGGCCTCCTTTTCCACGGGCCATCCCTGCCAGTGCCCCCATGAGCCCCATCCCCTTGCCCCCTAGGTCCCCAAACCACATTATGCTCAGTCTGATTCTTGGTGGAAAATATGTTGAAATCAATGGAGGGATGTTTTGGGTCTCCCCCAAAGGACAGACTGACAGACCTTGAAAGAACTAACCAGCAATGCTTGCAAAAGCTAAATTTTGGATGGATATTTCAGGGATTTTGAACTCTATTTCTGGGCTTCATGGACATAGGAGAGTTGTTGGGAAAAAATGGAGCAAGTGGTTCCTTGTTTACTATTTGGGAAAGCTTGATTTCTCCCCCCCTCCTTGCAATGAGAGACTGGACGGCAGCTCTGAAAATATCAGAATCTGATCAGAAATGGAGGCTGAGTAGTCCTTGTGGCTGCTAGACCAGCTTCTGAGTGATGGTGGATTGCTGATTTTTTCCTCCATCCATGGATGAGTGGAAATGGGGATTCCCTTTCAAGAAGGGCCAGCCTCCCTCATGCAGGACTGGGAAGTGCTGCTCCCTGCCTCCTCTTGCTCTCCAGAGATCTGTCAAGGCAGAAGAAGGTTCTCTCTCTCCCTCCCCCCCCCTCTCTCTCTCAGCTTGGAGACTAGGAGGCTATCTACATCTGAGCTAACAAACTACCAATCATGCCTAGGCTTGGGAAGAAGGCCCTTTCCATCCTCTGCACATGCTTGGCTGCAGATGTTTGGGGAGGTGAAGAGCTTGTGGGGCAATGAGATTTCCCCACATGAAATTAGCTGGTGCAACTTGTTCTCTCCTGACCCAGGCATTTCGAGTAAGCTGTGCTGAGTGAGCAGCATTGAGCTGGCCATGCCCACCCGGCCACGCCCACTTGGTCACACCCACCCGGCCCCCCAAGGGCAACCATAATGCTGATGTGGCCCTCAATGAAATTGAGTTTGACACCCCTGCTCTACCCGCTGCAATGTAACAATTTGTTTCCTGCATTATCTCTCTCTCTGACTCTATCTCCCTAAACTGTCAGCTAGAACAAGGGAGGAAATGAGGAATGTAATCTCAGTGCCTGGTTTATTTCTGTGCTCTCAGAGGAATGTGTGAAGAAATTGTGTGAACTGGAGACAGGCCGATGTTATCTCCCCTTTTCCCACGATGGACCTAACACCTGGAGATTGGCCATCCCAAACTGGATGGGTGGACTATGGGGTGGGGTCTTGTTTGGGGATACTTTAATCTATCGTTCTGTGTGGGAAATCTCAGATCCTGTCTATTATGCCTGCTATCAACTACCCTTAATAAAAGTTCCTGTTGGAAGAAATTGTTTCCAAGAGTTCTGCTTTCTTAAGATGTGGGATTGAAATGGTTCCTGACAGATAATAAAAGAAAAGTTTCTTTCAACATATTAACAACAATAAAAAAGTCAAGGAAACTGTAGGTCCACTAAAGAGAGAAGATGGTAAGGAAATAACAAGCAATAGGGAGAAAACAGAGCTGCTTAACTGATTCTTTGCATCAGTCTTCACACAAAAAGAAATTATAGCACAACATACCAAAAAAACTATTGCAAAAGACAAATTAGAAACAAAAATTAAATCAAAATAAGCAAGAAAATGGTAAGAGAACACCTATCCAACCTTGATGAATATAAATCACCAGGGATCGATTGATTATATCCCAGAGTTCTGAAGGAGCTGGAAGATGTTATCTCAGAACCATTGCGCCATATCTTTCAACAATCCTGGAGCACTGGGGAAGTACCTGAGGATTAGAAAAGGGCTGATGTGGTTCCCATCTTCAAGAAAGGAAATAAAACTTATCCAGTTAACTACAGACCAGTCTAACATCAATACCTGGGAAGATCCTTGAAAAGATAATCAAAAAACAGATCTGCAAACAATGAGAAGCAAACAGAGTTATAAGTAGTAGCCAGCACAGGTTTGCCAAAAACAGATCATGCCAAAACAATCTTATTTCGTTCTTTGATAAAGTGACCAAATTAGTAGACCAGTGAAACACTGTGGACATAACACTGTGGACATAGTATACTTAAATTTCAGTAAGGTATTCAACAAAGTAGACCACAATCTACTGCTTGGTAATCTAGAAAAAGGTGGAATAGACAACATCACCACCAGATGGATTTGTAGCTGGTTGATAAACCATACTCAACGAATAGTCCTCAATGGTACCACATCCACATGGAGAAAAGTAAGCAGTGGGGTACCACAAAGCTCTGTCTTAGGTCCAGTACATTCTCTCTCTCTCTCTCTCTCTCTCTCTCTCTCTCTCTCTCTCTCTCT
>JAKJMR010017197.1:157317-170810 GCA_024449315.1 Daboia siamensis
TCTCTCTCTCTCTCTCTCTCTCTCTCTCTCTCTCTCTCTCTCTCTCTGTGTGTGTGTGTGTGTGTGTGTGTGTATACACACACACACATATATACACACATATATATACACACACACACTAGCTTTGCTTGATTTTCTTTTCTTCCAATAATATTGTGTTTGCCAACCTTGAATAGGTACAATTCTTATTAGTTTGATAGCTAACAAATATAAAGATTTTTCTAAAATTTCTACAAATAATAATCACATCAATATCAATCTTCTTTTCTATCTGGTCATCTTGGTTGCCTCATCATAAATCCTGTTTACAATTCTTATTTAAATTTGTTTTCCCTACAATTTCAAAACATTCTTACTGGTTAAGATTTTCTCAAGGTTAATTACATTTAAGTATTTAAATCTATTTTCCTCATACAGGCCATTCCAACACCTTTATATTTCTCATGCCTTAAAAAGTAAAAAAAAAGAGAAGAAAGAAGAGAAGAAAAAAGAGAGAAAAGAATAAGAAAATAATATACTACTTAAAATACATATCCTGCTTAAACTAATGTACATTTATCTCCAAAAAATTTCTGTCCTTTTTACTCATAATTTAATATATGTTTAATCTTTAGATGTTTTATTTAATAAATCCAATCATCTTTTTTTAACTCCATTCAAAACATTTTCATTATCTGTTGGAATTTTCTTTTTTTTTTGAAAATTTTTTATTAGTTTTTATAGGGTTAAAAAGGAGGGTAGGGAAATGGGGGTTAGGGTTAGGGTAGAGGAAGGCTTGGGTTTTCCTCCAATAACATTCAAAATTTGGCAAACAGCATGTTGTCTGGGTAAATGTACATAAATCAAGATAATAAAGCTAACAATAACACTGATAGGTATAATAAATTATCAAAAACAATACTATTTTCAATGTATGATATCATTCTTACTCAAATTCAAAATTGCATATCACATTCCTTTCTCTCTAACTCGCTTATCTAGCCATTGATAAAATTTATTCCAAGTTCTATAATAAACTAAATGTTCTTTCTCTTTAATCTCTAAAGTTAGTCTATCCATTTCTGCACAATCCAATATTTTCTTAATTAATATGTCTTCAGTCAGTAGCTTTTCATTTTTCCAATATTGGGCATACATAATTCTCGCTGCTGTCAATACATGTAACATTAAGTATCCGCTCTCCTTGTCATAGTTAGGGCCTATCATTCCTAAGAGAAACAATTCTGGTTTAAATTCTATTTGTTTTTTAATCATCTTCTCTAACCATAAGTGTATCTTAAGCCAAAATCTTTTTGCTTTAGGACATGACCACAGATATGGTAATAAGTACCTGGTCTTTGATTACATTTCCAACAAACATTTGAAATACTTTTAAACATTTTAGCTAGTCTCACTGGTGTTATGTGCCATCTATAAAACATTTTATACAATTTTTTTTTATATGATACAGCTTTGGTTAATCTAATATTTCTATCCCATAGCTTTTCCCATTCTTCAATCTCTATAGTATGTCCAACATTTTTTGCCTATATTATCATTGTTTCTTTAACTTGTTCCTCCTTCATCTTTAAGTTAAGCAGTAATCTATAGAGTTTTTTAATCAGCTTTTCATCTGTTTTTAGCAATGTACAATCAAGTTCCTTATAGAGCCCCTTTGCTTTCACGTCTTTTACATATCTTGATTGAATTTGTAAATATGGCCACCATGATATGGGTCAATACCTTGTTGTTGTAAGTCCTGTCTGGATTTCAATCTTCCTTCATTGTCCAGTAAGTCTTATATGTTACAAGTTTATCATAGTTAAGTTTGGGTAAGCAAAGGCTTCCATTGTTGAAAGCCATTCAGGTATCTTAGTATAATTTTTTTCTTTTATTTTTTCCCATTCTAAGAGAAGTGCATTTCTTATAGCATGATTCTGAAAGTATCTATGTGCTTTATTCTTTCCATACCAGAGAAAGGCATGCCAGCCAATCTGGAATTTTGGAATTTTCTTAAAGTCAATTACATTTAAATATCTAAAACATTTCCTTTATATTGACCATCCCAAACATTTTTATATTTCTCATATCAAAAAACAAAGTAAAAAAAGAGAAAAGAAAGAATACTATATTCATCCCTCTGAAGCTAAGTGGGTACCACAAGGTTCCGTCTTAGGCCCAATACTCTTCAATATCTTCATTAATGACTTAGATGAGGGAATAGAAGGGGAAATCATCAAATTTGCTGATGATACTAAACTCGCAGGAATAGCCAACATCCCAGAAGACAAGCTCAGGATCCAAAAAGATCTCGACAAACTTGAACAATGGGCCCTATCCAACAAAATGAGTTTTAATGTGGAGAAAAGCAAGGTTTTACACCTGGGCAGGAAAAATCAAAGGTACAAGTACAGATTAGGCAAGACCTGGCTCAAAAATAGTAACTGTAAGAGGGACCTTGGAGTCCTAGTGGACGATCACTTGACTATAAGCCAGCAGTGTGCAGAAGCACCAAAAAAAGCTAATACAATCCTGGGTTGAATTATCAGAGACATAGAATCAAGATTATGCAAAGTATTAATACCGCTTTATAAAACCCTAGTAAGACCACACCTGGAATACTGCAACCAATTTTGGTTACCATATTACAAAAAAGATGTTGAGACTTCAGAAAAAGTGCTGAGAAGAGCAACTAGGATGATCAAAGGCCTGGAGACTAAAACATATGAAGAATGGTTGCAGGACTTGGGTTTGGCTAGTCTAAAGAAAAGAAGAAATAGGGGAGGCATGATAGCAGTATTCCAGTATTTGAAGGGCTGCTACAAAGAAGAGGGGGTCAAATTATTCTCAAAATCACCAGAGGGCAGGACAAGAAACAATAGTTGGAAACTGATCAAAGATAGAAGCAATCTGGAATTAAGGAGAAACTTTCTAACAATGAGGACAATTAAACAGTGGAACAGCTTGCCCTCAGATGTTGTGAGCACTCCAGAACTGGAGGTTTTTAAGAAGAGACTGGACAGTCACTTGTCTGAGATGGTATAGGTTCTCCTGCTTGAGCAGGGGGCTGGACTAGAAGACCTCCAAGTTCCTTCCAACTCTATTCTATTCTATTCTATTCTATTCTATTCTATTCTATTCTATTCTATTCTATTCTATTCTAAAATTATATTTCTCAATCTCTACTTGCTTATTGCAAACATTTCAGATCTATTATTAGAAATAGTAGTTCCCTCCTAGGAATTTTTGAAATCTCTTTAGAAGAAATATAGCAGGGTGTATTCATTGTGCCACAATGCTTTATGGCAGAGGTACATGTTTTCCATTTTCCTGAAAGTAATTTCACATGCCTTTCCTTATCTTTCTAAAGTAGATGCAGCCAGTTTATTGATGCTAAGAATAACTTTTCAAGTGGACAGCATGTTTACCTCTTTCAAAACCTACTTCCAAATATAATTTATGATTAAGCTTCCTGGAAATGTAATTCTGAGTAATATCTAATTACTCTATGAATCTGGCTGGGTCCCACTGGACAGCTGAAGCAAATCTTATAATCTGCACCATCATCATAGGTGTTAAATGGGTCTATCATTTTTTCTTTTCCTGCATTTCAGGAATCAGAATATTCTGAGAATATTTCTTACATAATATATATTGAGGAATTCCTTGAAACCATAGGAACCTTTCTAAAGGCAACTACAAATATAGTGGATTATGCAAAAAAGCTTTCTTATCTTGGATAACAGTGATAGAAATATTACAATGTTTTCATCTGGAATGCTGATAACTTTGTCATGCTATTAGAACACAATTCTTCTGCTCTCTCTCACATGAGAGAAAAAAATCAGGAACAATAAATCTTGATCTTAGTAATTTATCCATCAAAATTATCTTGTGCTATCTAGATCCAGAATGTACTTTATCTTACAATAAAATGACGGGTACAAAATTTATTTTCTTATGCTTGCAAAATAATTTTTTAAAAAACCAATATACTTACTCTTAACATTCGTAAAATACCTTATTTTCCGGTATATAAGATGACTCGGCGTATAAGATGACCCCTGACTTTTGAGAAGATTTTCAAGATTTTTTGTCTTATACGCCGGAAAATACTTACATGCCAGTTGCCAAGTGTCCGACACAAGCCCGATTCAGCCCCGTCTGATGCAGATGGTGCAAAGCCTCCCTTTTGAAGCCCAAAGGGGCTTTTCCTTCCACCCACCCATTTGAGAGCACATTTGCAGATGGAGCAGCGACGTGTCTAGAGCCAAGCCCCTCCCAGGAGGCGGTCATCCAGGTGGGCTCGGAAGACGCACTGGAGAGCCGGGCTTGGGGCGGCCATGCTGAAGCCGGCTGGCGAGGGCCGCTGTGTGGTCTGTGGGTGAGAGGGGCACCAGGCCCGCCGGAAGTCCCCGGAAGTTCCTGGAACAGGCTGGCGGCGGGCGGGCACTCCCGACCCGCCAGGGAGCGTCTCCCAAAGTGCACTGTCTGGCGGCCGGGAGTCCGTCGGCCTGGTCGCTGGCAAGCTGGCCACGGCTGGGGCCGGGGCCCAGGAACCGGTAGCCGGGTGAGGGTGGGGGGGAAGGAAAGCCGGGCGCGGGCTTCTGCAGCTGGTTGCCAGGCCAGATGCGGGCATCTGCCGGATCGCTGGTGAGTGGTCTCGAGGCCCCGCTGAATGTCGGGCCTGCCGGGCCCGACATGCCGCCCCCTCTACCCAGGGTCCTCCTGCAGGGGTAGAAGACAACTGCCGGGAGAGATAGCGGGTAGCAGGGCGTGCTCTGCTTATGCTCAGATGCCGCTTGGATGAGGGGAGGGGCTTCCTGCCGCTCCCAGGGTATGGCATTTGCAAGGGGGAGGGGAAGGGGCTTAGAGGCTCTTGGGGGTGGGAAGGGAGAGTCACGTAGGAGGGGGGACTGGATTAAGGAGGCTTGAAGTTGCTTTGCAAGAACGGGGACGCTCGATTGATTTATGTACTATTTTCCAGCATATAAGATGACTCGGCGTATAAGATGACCCCCCAACTTTTGAGAAGATTTTCATGGGTTAAAAAGCTGTCTTATATGCCGGAAAATACGGTAGAAAAATTTATAACCAGAAGCCAAAAACAAATCAGAAAAATACAAGAATCATCTTGTGGTGAGATGGGCAGCCAAACAAATATCATCATCATCACCATCATCACCATCATCATCATCATCCACCCTTCAATGTCCACTATTTCTAGAAAATCAAAGCAATTATTTGAAAAGATCCTAATTTTAATCATTTAATATTGAATATTTTAATTTATGGCTAACATTAGACTGTTATTTTAATCAATTTTAGACATTGAATTGTTTCTTAAATCATTTTAATGACCATAGAAAACCACATTTTTAAAAAATGACTTTTGCTCAAATTGATGTTGTTAAGATGATAACATTTTAGTTTTACAGAAATGCAATTTTTTAAAGAAAACTTTTTTTATGTGCCTCTGCATTCTTCAAAATTGTTTAACATTTTGAAAAATATTCAAGAAAATGTTTTGTTATAAAAGTTTTACATTCTTCATTTCATTTTGCATTTCTGAAATTTCATTACAAACTTCATCTGTTTTCATTCCCACTTGGGAGATTCAGCTGCTTTTCTCTTGTGATGCCTACATTTTTCGTCAAGCTTTTCAATATTTCTTTCATCTTGTACAAGGTTGGACATTTGCATTTCAGGCAGCCTTTTCTAAAAATCCTATTGAATAAGCAGTTGAAATGGCACACAAGCTGCTACATTACTCCCATTTGATAATTGGGGGGAAACAACATGAAAGACATCATACTTAGGCAGAGATAGATGAGGAGAAGGTTCAGAAGATCCTGAGTCTTTGTTTCTTTCTTACCTGTCCTATTGTTAGTTAAATGAACCTCTGGGTTTCAGAGGTTACAGGATTTCCAGTCTCCTCTCTTCAAAATGTAATTTAGACAGGAGTGAGTCTTTCCTATTATAAGGTCACTGGCCCTTGGTAAAATCTGATAAATCATAGAATCCAATCATGAAAAACTCAGGCAGAGGCTTCTTAAAGGAACAGTATTTTAATTTGATTGAATGAAGTTATGGGTTAGAGTTAGGGTTAGGTTAACAATATTTAGACAAGGCTACACAATTTATTTCTTTTTCTAGTTCCAGTTTTTTTTTTAAAAAAAAACTATACTATCATATGTATTTTTATTACAACTACTTTTATTTCAAATATAATGCATTCTCTGTTAACATTGATAGGTGGTTTACATCTATGCTCCAAGATAAGAAAACTATATTATAAATTTTTGAAAGGGACCTGCTACTACTTAATTACTCGTATAATTTTAGTATATGCTAATCCCTGAACAAAGGTTCTCAAAAACATGATGAAGCAGCATCAGGTGAATGGAGTATCAGGCTTCAGATCAAAACTTTTTGCAAAATCTTATTAAGAACCTTTAATTTCCAAAGCACTGATGCATAATCAGAACTCTGCATCTAACCAGGATTGTGAAATGAAAAGAGCTGTTATATCAGACCTGCCCCAGTTGATCCCTTAGGGAAGAAAAACTGTTGATTCCATTTGGTTGAAGCAAAAAGTACTTTTACCAAGAGATGCTGGTGTCAGTAATAACGACAGGTGGAATCTGTGGTTCCTGTGCAACAATACAGAACTATGCCCCTTGGTTCCCCATCCCTTCCCCTCATGACCAGTCCATATTTAGCCAATTCAACCTCACTGAAATGTTTTTGGATATGCTGAGATGTTGAGTATGGTGAAATCCCACTCTCAGGGTAAACAGCTCTGAAGATGCCTGGCATGAACCAGATTCCAAAATGCTCTGCTCTTCTTCAACTGTTCTCCCCTCCTGAATTCCCACCATAGGCTCATACAGATTTATTGCTCATTTGTTTCCCTTCCCTTCCTTGGTCCTTTTATAGTGGGACACCAGCAAGATGCCAAGCTGAAGATGGTGGACCTGACATGCTGCTCTCCTTATCAGGGACGGTAATTCTGCAGAACAAGAACAAAGGGAGAGAAAAACAATACAGGTGCATGTTTAGGTATGCAAGCTATTTTGGTTTATCAGGATATTGGTTATGAAAAGGCTTAAGGAGCTTGATATGTCAAGGAGTTGCCTTGACATATTTGAGGTCCACCCACTCAGTTTCAGAGTGAGGAAATTCTTTCCTTGAGAGTAAATACTGGAGCTTGCCTTGATGTTTATGAGAATATAAAATGTATTTAATTTCAAAGTGGTGGTGGTGGTGGAACTGGGCATAGTGGAGACAGATTTTCAGGTTTTAAAAGGCTGTAGTGGAAATTTGAGTGGATGTGCCTAAGTGATTTAGGCAGTTCAAACTCTATTATAACTGGATTGATAATCCTCTTAATAGGGAAAGGGCCAACATGCTTTGTTTCCCTGTTTTTGGGAAGGTTGTGTAGACTGCAAGTATTTTGTAGACTGGTAAACATAGTCCCCTACTTTAAAGTCTTTTGGATTTATTCACTTTTTATCAGGCTTTTGTAAGTTTCTCTTGCTTCCTCCAGTGACTTTTTAAACACTGGCCAGGTATTCTGTAATTGAGTAACCCAATCCTTTGGACTTGTGATAAGAGATAGAATAGAGCTGGAAGGGATCTTGGAGGTCTTCTAGTCCAGCCCCCTGCTCAAGCAGGAGAACCTATACCATCTCAGACAGGTGAATGTCCAGTCTCCTCTTGAAAGTCTCCAGTGATGGAGTGCCCACGACCTCTGGGGGTAAGCTGTTCCACTGGTTGATTGTCCTCACTGTTAGGAAGTTTCTCCTTAATTCCAGTTTGCTTCTTTCTTTGATCAGTTTCCAACTATTGTTTCTCGGTCTTCCCTCTGGTGCTTTGGTGAACAACCTGGCCCCCTCTGCCTTTTGGCAGCCTCTCAGATACTAGAACACTGCTATCATGTCTCTCCTATGTCTTTTTTCTTTGGACTAGCCAAACCCAAGTCCTGCAACCATTCTTCATATGTTTTAGTCTCTAGGCCGCCTCTGAATTTTACTAGCTCTTCTCTGAATTTTTTCCAACCTCTCAACTTCTTTTTTGTGGTATGGTGACCAAAATGGGTTGCAATATTCCAAGATTTTAAAAAGCAGTAATAATACTTTGTATGATCTTGATTCTATGCTCAGAAACTTCAACTCCCTCTATCACTTCTTCTCTGTTTGTAAGGATTAAGTCCAGTATAGCTTTACATCTAAGTTCCATCTTCCACCTTCTGGGTAACAAAGTTGTTGGCTAGGTTGTTTATGAATCTGTTTGATTTATTTATTTATTTATTGATTGATTGATCTCCTGCTTGCTGCAGAGATTGTCTCCCAGTTGATATCTGAATAGTTGAAGTCTCCCATTACTACTGTGGTATGTTTCCTACATGCATTTGTTAACTGGTTGGCAAAGAGTTTGTCTATTTCTGGACTTCTGGTTTTGTGCTCCGCTCATCACAGCTAGTTTCTTCTTGCTTGGAGGACCCTAGATGGGTCTGAAGTTGCCCCGGAGATGTGACCATGAAGGAGGGGCATCCCATTGATCAGGAAGCGACAGCAATAGTTTTGTTTGATCTGGGGAAAGCCCTCCAAACCTGACAGGAGAAAGGCTAGCATGAGATCAGTGTCTAGCCCAAGCTGCTTGCAGCTGAAGTCTCAGAGCATGAATCTAAACATTGGTAAACAACATGCTTGGAATTGGTGAGAGTACTGATCTTCTTTCTTCTATCTACTATCTAAATCCTTGAAAAGCAAGAAAACCTCCATTCCCTTACAGATGGAAGCAGCGAATTAATATTAAAGGAGGGAAGAAATATATTAAAATTTGATTTAAAATACTTCAGTCTAAACAAATTTAGGAACTAAAAAACTGTCAAGAGTATACCCTAAAATTTTTTTGATGGAATTATAAAAATATATAACAAAAATAACTTTTTGATTGAAAGAAAAACTGAAAAAAGAAATAACTGCTGTCATCTAGTGGAGACTCAGAGAATAGAACACTAACAATAAGGACTCTGAAATTGGCAGAGTGCTAGAAACAAAGAAAAAGTTGTTCCTTTGAATTGCAAATAACTTTGAACACAGCTGGGAATAAAGGAAGAGCCAGCTGTAAGATTAAAAAGTGTTTGAAAGAAAAAAACACTTGGACTGTTGCTTAAATCTATGGACTGTTTATGGAAAAGAAAAACATTGGCTTTTTGGCTAATCTTTTAGCGGAAAATCTGTAGGAAGGAGTTAAAGTGGCTTAACATATTGAACTGTAATTTTGACTGACTGATAAATTGACTTTTGCATTAAAACATTGATGAAAGATTATTTTAAGGGGAGAGACAACATGGATATCACATAGTATCAAAAAAAAGGATGCCACATTCAATATTTTCTCCTGAAGGACATAGCCTGGAAAATCAAGGGCCTCCAGAAGCAATACTTCAAGACAAGATAAATACTTTCCAGAAGGAAATATATGTAATGTTAGGACAAATACAAATGACAATAGACTCAAACCATGAGGAAATCTGAAACAACTTTGATGATTTAAATAAGCATATTTCCAATCTAAATTTACAATTAAAAAAACACCCAAGAAATAACAACAAAGGCACAAATAAATCAGACAACAGACTACAAATTAGAAGAGTATGATCAAATTGATGGAACAACAAAGGAAAAGAATTACAATTTGACACAAACAGGAAAAAATCTTCAAGAAAAATGGAATTATCAGGAGAAGCATCAAAGTTTACTTACTTCATCTTTTGTATTCCTAACAACATTTATAAAAATACAGGAACTGCTGGTTAAGTGGATTATATCAAGTTGGAAAATTACTGGGCAAAAGAAGAAGACCAGAGACAGATACAAGAGATTTGACTTGTCCTACCAGATGGACTATTACATGAATAAACATTTGTTTGAATATGACTAAAAGAACAAAGAATTTTGAACACAAAGGGGGCTTATAACAAGAAGGATAAAAGATTTAAATAATATGGTATGTTTTATAATATATTAAATGTTAAAATAGTAGCTTTTATTAATATATAAGTGAAATATAAACTGATTAAAAAGGATATTATATCTAGATGTTCTAAGATAGATAAAAAGTATGGTATTTTTATAATGCATGATATAAAATATTGGGAGGATGTAACTAAATGGGAAAATTTGGACTGTTAGATGACTAATATGAAGAAATTATGACTGATAAGAATTGGATTGAACATAAGGGAATTTAAGCGAACAAAAATTATAAAAATAGGATGTATGCTGAATTAATGAGATGATGGTTATAAGAATAATATAAGCTGAAAAATGTTATATAGAGAGATTATTATTATTTGTATAAATATTAAAAATGCCAAATCTAATCATTTATATATTGAAAATATTAAGAATTATATTTTGGCTAAGGTTGAAGAAGGAGAATACAAATGGGAGAAGGGAAGATCAAAGAAATGTATCATTAATTAATATATTAATTATGGAATTATCAAATTTAATTATTATTGATTGTTAATTTATTATTATTGTCCTTTTTTCTTGTTCAAATATAAACCAAGACAACGCACTGTCCACCAGGCCCTAGAGATTGTTATACTTAAAAACTAATAAAATATCTATAAAAATTTTTGTCTATTTAGCCAATGGTTTATTTCTAAAATTATTTTTTCCTTCAATGGGTGTGGCCTTTTGTTGGGAGTACTGATGAGAACACTAATTGTGCTCCTAGCTTCTTGACTTTATTGCCTAGTTGTCTGTAAACTCCTCACTATTTTACACAGGTTGTTTGTTGTGTTGTTCATCCCAAGGTGGAGGAGGGGGTAGTAATCTGTGATTTTTGCTCCAAGGAAGACAGCATACCTCCCTGGATTGTATGTCTGGTCTGCAGATGGATGGTTCTGTTCCTTTGAGGATAGAGTCTCTTATTACTAACACTCTCCTTTCTTTTTTGGGGGGGGGGGACTGCAATCTGGGGTGCTTTTCTGTTTATCTTAGGTGAGTTTGTTGATGTGGTTTTCTTAGGGATATTTGAAGTGACATTTTAAGGGGTATTTGAAGTTATCTTTTTGCTAGGTGTCTGCATGTCTTCTTTGAGGTGGGGTTGTGGGTCTGCATGTTTCCATCTAAGGGGAGAAATCGACTGGTCAGTTTTATAATGGGGCTGCTTCTGGTTGGGTAGGATTGGGCAGAGGGGGTTTGTTTTATACTGTTTCTTTCTTTGGGTATTGTGTTTTTTTCTGTGTATGACATACCTCCATTTGACTTCCTCCAAGGGTTTATCAGTAGAGTCAGGTCTTCTGGGAGTTATTTGTTTGTTGTTTGGGTGGAGCTTTCTTTCATACATTGGGGTTTGGCTAAAGTTGCTTCTAGGTTCCTAACCTTTTCCTGTTGTAGTTCACTTAATTTGCATCTGATACATATATAGATTTTTGGGTGTTCATGTGTGCATACATGGAACATGTATTGTATACCACAATAGCCTCAATTACCTGTTCCATGAGTTTGGTATTTGATAATCTCTGTCATGCTGCCTCGCCACTGCCTGTAGGCCTCTAGTCCGCCACTGCCACCTGCAGGTCTCCTGGTTTGCTGCTGCTGCCTCGCCTCCACCTGCAGGCCTCCTGGTCCACAGAAAAGAATGCAGTCGCCTGCAGACCTCCAGTCTGCCGCTGCTGCCTCTCTGCTGCTTGCAGACCTCCCAGTCCACCACTGCCACTGTCTGCTACCTCTGTGCTGCCCCATCTCAGGTATTGTTCCAGAACCCCATTCACATGTTCACAGCCCCCCATTCCTTTCTGTATTATGACTGGAACTAAGCCCCTGGGATGTTCCCCAGAGTTTTAGAAACTCCTGAAAATTTTTTGAAATGAATTGTGCTCCACAATCGGAGATTATTCATTATACAGCATCATGCAGTCTATTCATATATTGAATATGCTTAGCCAGGGTGTGGGCAGAAGGGATATTTTGGCAGGGCACAAAACATACTTGCTTAGAAAACTAAACTAAAAAAAAACTAAACTCACCCAGATCACAATATTCCCTGAACTTTCAGGGAGTTTCACTATGAAGCCCATGGAAATTTCCTTCCATGGAAGTGCTAGGCCAGACATGTCAAACACAATGCCTGGGGGCCGGATCTGGCCCACGAAGTGGTTTCATGCAGCCCGCAAAGCCATCCTGGAAAAAGTGAGGGAACGGCCCCCACTGCCTTGGCCCTGGCCCAGAGATCCTCCTTCTGCCAGAGACCCTCAGATCTGACCCACTCCTGCCCAGGCCCCCATAGGCAACCTTGATGCAACGATGTAGAGCTGGCCATGCCCATCCAGTAGAGCTGGCCATGCCCATCCAGTAGGTCATACGCACTCTAGCCACCCCCACCCAGTAGGCCACGCCCACCCTGGCCATACCCACCCGGCCCCTTGAGGGCAACCTCAACGCTGATGCGGCCCTCAATGAAATTGAGTTTGACACCCCTGTGCTAGGCTCTGCTATCAGTTGGAGGAGTCCTGGTGTTTTCCCCTGCTGTCACTTTGCTGAGGCAAATACTAGGCAACTGGCCACATAACTCTGAATGTTCTTTTTTAAGCACCAAAATTGCCACTTAATTAGGTGTACAGTCTTTACAGAGCCAAAATGTCCTGCAGTCTTTGAGTCATGGCTTTTCTCCAAGATCAGCAGTCTCTGGCTTTCAGGGATGTATAGTTTGGCTCCTACTCAGGCTAGACTACTCTGTATGTTCACATATTTGGGGTTTCATATTTGCCTACACTTGGGTGATTAAGGGTGCTGCAAGCTGGTGGGATAGGATAATGGGTCTAACAACCTTGTAGAGCCCTTGTATCGAGGCATTCTGGATAACACATCCCCTAAAAAATTCATCCCCCTAGGAGATATTGGAGGGTGAAAATGAACTGATTAAAATATTGGTGGCAATCTCTGAGGTGTTTTCAGCCCTTTTAGGTTTTGCTCCCTTTCAGGAAGTGCCTCCAAGTTATGAATGCCCAGTGCACCGTGTAATCCTCTTTTTCCAAAACTGCTCACCAATGTTTAATGTCAGTGAGTTTCTTGGAGGTGTACACACATAGTTGTAAGACACCCTGGTTGTTTCTTTGTAAGAGAACTGCCTCCACAGCAACTTAACTAGTGTCTGCCTGAATGATAAATGGGACATTAGGGTCAGGATGTTTCAACACTGGCTCAGCTGCAAACAGGCATTTGAGTTTCTCAAATGCTGCTTGGCATTGTCCACATCAGTGACTGGCTGGGTTTAGGCTTCCTCTCCCCTTTTATTTTTAACAGGTTAATGATGGGGAGCGCAATTTGGGCAAATAATTGGTTTTTTATATAGTTGATTAATGTTAGATTATGATTATTATATATTTGTAACCCTGTAATCAGCTTTGGGAAGTGGGGGAGGGGGGGTTGGGGGGGGGTGGCAAGGGGGATAATATTGTAACTTTTTATAAAACTTTTCAATAAAAAAAA